>JACRUU010000015.1:28209271-28234271 GCA_030449085.1 Kryptopterus vitreolus | reverse complement strand
TTTCTCATGCTTTTCTCTCTCTCTTTTTCTCTCGCTCTCTCTCACACTCTCTTTCTTTGTGTCCTTCACTCGCCTTGCTCACTTTGCCTTGTTGTAGCCGAGGCTTTTCAAGCTCCTGGTTTTTGGGCATCCTGGAGGCAGTTTAGAGCCCACACACAAACACATATTGCTCACACACACACACACACACACACACACACACACAACTTACAATTTTCTTCTTTTTTTTTCTTTTTTACTTTAACATTTTTTTCTGTTTTTTTTCTGTATTTTTTTTAAGACTTTTGGTTGCTTGTGGGAAGATTTCTCTGCAGTAGTGTAAACTCACACTGGCTTTCTTTTTTATTATTATTTTTTAAGCGTCTATGCTTTCATATCGTTTTTTTTTTTTTCTTTTTGTATGTATTTTTTTTTTTTTCTTTCTTTTTTTTTTGGCTAACCATTTGAAAGTTTGCTGGAGGAGAAAGCTGGGCTGGCCGTTAAAGACGAATGGGCCGAGTTGAGCTGAGCCGTGTGAAGATGGTGAGAGATGTGTGATGAGGTTGAGGAGTGCGAGTCTGACCGGGCATCTTGAGACCCGCTTCCTGCCCTCCTCAACGCATCCCAAACTCATCCCTGGCAATATACAGTGCTAGAGAAGTGTGTTTTTCCTTTTGTTGTTTTGTTTTGTTTTTTTTGTTTCTTTCTTTTTTTTTTTTTTTTTTTTTTTTTTTTTTTTTTTTTTTTTTTTTTTTTTTTTTTTCTTTTTTTTTTTTTGGGGACACACACATGCGTCCGCTTAAACACAAAAAGAGTTCCGGGGCAGAAAACTGGGCTGAGAAGGAAAAAAAGGGAAGAAAAGGGAAGAAGAAAAGAAGGCGTGCGGTTTGTTGCCGGCTGCAGCAGCTGAGCGAAGTTGTAGTGGGGAGGGGGACGTGGTTATGAACCTGAGGGAAGGCCTGGCGTTGGGGCTGGATGAAGGGGCTGGGAAGAGTGCAACGCTGCCCTCCAGCCTCTCTCTGCTCCAACAGGCCCGCTGCTGGCCGCTCACGCTCAGTGCCTGGGTGAGTACTCATCCTTCTGCAGCTCCACTTCTTATTGTTGTAGAGCGTTTTATTCAGGGACGCCTGTGTTTGTGTTTGTGCGTGTGCCATGGGGCAGGAACTGGATGTTTTTATTAGTTGTAAGGTCTGTAGAGTTGTGCATGACGAACCTAAACGAATGCATTGATTACATCTTGTTTCTCTTATAATGATATTCCTTATTTATCATTGATGATCTAAAGGCAAATTCTCCATTCAGTCTTAATTACCGTGATGTTCGTTGTAAAATCAGCCTTGATGAAATGTGTAGTAATATATTAATAGGCCTAATTTATTATTTTTAATTTATCATTTTAAATATATAATTTATAATTTATTTTTATACATTAATACAAATATTAGTACAGAATTGTTTTTTTTTTTTTTTTTTTTTTACCACTATTGAAATGATTGATGAAATTTGATATGATATATGATATGATATATGATATTATGTCATTTACATTTCTGCTCCATGTGACTGCTTGTAAGCCTGACGCATACGCATATATTAATAATCGATTTCACATTCTGTCCTCTCTCCTGCCCCTCCACGCTTAAAGTGGATGCGACTCTCGTGCGTCTTCGCTGCATGTATGCGAGTGTGTTTTTCTGTATCGTGTCCCTCTGTGTGCTTGGACACGAGCCACTGGCACGTTCACTCCTTCAGTTCAAGTCTCTGGCAGTGTTTCCTGCTAGCTCTGGAATTTGCAGGCCTGAGAGTCCCCTATCCATCACAGTGCTGTCAACCACCACACCCCACCCCCCCCCCCCCCCCCCCCCCCCCCCCCCCCCCCCCCCCCCCCACCCCACCCCCCCCCCCCACCACCCCCCCCCCCCCCCCCCCCCCCCCCCACACACACACACACACACACACCCACCCCAAACCGCAACCTCACCACAGCTCATTACGGCCCGCAGGCCTGACTGACAACTCATCAGATCATGACATAAAACAGCGAGACGCTCCCAGGGGCCCCCGGGGGACCGCAGGGTCACCACCTTCACATTTAGGCATTAAATTGCTGTGCAAGGTGCCACTGAGTGGAAATGCGGCGCAAACAGCTTGTCTCGCTCTGTCCACATCTCCGTCCCTCATTCCTCTGCCCCTGACACCCGCAGCACGCCTGATCCGCCGCTCTGCGCAAGATCACGCCCGATGTACAACAATATTTCACAGCGCCATCCGACCGGCGTCTGATATTTAGCACGACGAGGTCAGGATTTTTTCTCTTTTTTTTTTTTTTAAAGCGCGTCCGCTGCTTGACAGACGCACCAGTGAAACGAGTGTGACAAAACAGGCCTCTCCACACTTTCCATTCAAACAGTTGGGTCTTTGTAGGACCACCTCTAAGGGTCACGACCCCATCCACCGACCGTCATTCACATTACGTCGCGCGAGAATGAGCAGCGCTGCTCTGAGCGCTCTCACACTTTCTTGGGCAGGTGTCAAAAAGTATGCTTATTTCATTCGCTTTCACTTCCAGTTAACCTTTTAATGATCTTTTTCTTCCCGCCATTGAGGCTCGCGGGGGAAAAAAAAAAAGCACAAGAACCCAACGCAACAATGTGATTAAACAAAAAACAAAAACAAACAAACGGAAAAAAGACGCCTCCATAATTTCTTCGGCAAAAAATCCGTCGTGAAGTTGGATTGGGAGAAAGCTGTTGTGGTGTTTGTGTGTGCTGTGTGTAGGTGGTCTTCTCCACTCCGTACGATCGCTAGAGACAATTAGCCGCGTCTGGAGGAACAGTGTGAAGTCGTCGTATAATGGCAGGAGGGGTCAATATGCCAAGTTTAAAGTGGAGTTGAATAGTCCTCCGAGGAGAGAATGTAAAGCGGCATTGGATTATTTATTTCTTTCATTTATTTCAATGTATTTCATTAGAAAGAAATGTTTACGGGAACGCAAGTCCTAGTCTTGCGTACGTCGCACGTGAAGATATTTGACGCTGTAACCCCGACACGACGCTTAAATGTCACGCAGGACCCATTTGGGCTTTGTATTATTCAGAGGTGTACTTCCAGTTCTCAGCTCTCCTCTGTCCCGGTAGTGTTTTCAGCACGGCATCATTGTGTGGCGAGAGTATAACTGTAGCCAGCGCTCCAGATAAACGGAATGTCTCCCTATTAAACGTGGGGCGTTTGAAAGGGCGCCTGTTAGGCCCGAACTGACTGTGATGTAAATCATTTGGCTTGTCTCTGGGTGAATGTGGTCGCAGTGGATAGCCATTTGGAACTGTCTCTCAATGGAGAGCCTTGGACAAAAGAACTCATTTAAATGGCTACTAAAGCCTTTCAGCACAGGGAGAATTGACAACATTCTTTCACATCATTATGGAGGGGGAGGTTATGAGGGAGATGGGTGGACCGGGGCATTGCTGCCTCAATGGCAAACTTTGTCAGCTGTGTTTGGCAGCTGTCATCTTTTTTTTTTTTTTTTCCCCTGATTATTGAATTTCATAATGATATGTCAAAAAATCCCACATCTCCAGATTTAACAAGTTGCCTCGGCGTACCTGACGCTCGTTGTTGTTGTTGTTGTTGTTTTTCTCTGGGCTTTCCTTTACAAACTCTTTCTCTATAGTCGAAGCTGTGCTCGGGACCCTGAATGAGTCCCTAGAGCCCTTTTCTTTATCCCAGCAGCTCTGTTCACTTCATTAATCTTTCATTGGGAATATGGTGGAGGGAAACACCGCCCCCCCCCTCCACCTCCCACCCCCCCTTTTTTTCTCTCAATGTGGCCCCTCTGTCTTTCTACCTCTCTCACTCCTTCTCTAGCTGAGGGGGGCCTAGTTGAATGCTTTAACCACTCAGACCGAAGCAGTAGTCAATCTTCGACATGCAAGGTTCCTCTTTTTTTTTGGGGGGGGGGGGGGGTGACTCCAAGAGATTAGCCCGAACAAAAGGATGGCTTGTGTCCTCTTTAAAAAAACCCTGTACAAGTGGTCACAGTCATTGTTTCGTGCGCGTCGGCGCAACTTTGCGATAACCCGTCCCTCGCAGTGAGTCCGATTTGACTTAAGAGAAGGAAGTGACAAGCTATTACATGCCTTTCCAAGCCGAACTTGGGTGGGAGAACAGGACTCTTGTTCGTCGTCAGAGCTTAGCTTCACCACGCTGGGTTCCGAAGACAAATAAAAGGATTGTTGGTAAAACGCAGGAAGACTGTAATTCGCGTGCAGGCTCTGGCGGGGCCTGTCTAATCTGCAGCGCAGCCGTAATCTGGTTAGGTAGAGTGTGCTGGGAATCCGCTAATGCCAGGCTATGCTTCAGCACCCCTCTGCTCAACTGTAATCTTGGGTAATTGAAAATGGGGCCTGTGCCACTTAGGAGCACAAAGAGCAGATTACATAGCTAAAACCAATTTGGCCACAACGCAGAAATGGATTTTCTCGACCTCCCCTCCCAGTATTTTATAAAGGCAGCCCTCCCCAAAACCAGAGCCTAAAGGAACAGGAGAAAGGGGGGGGGGGCAGGGATGTGCAGGGGGCTGTGAGTAGGAGCCACAGGAAAAGGGGGTTGCTGAGCGGGAGAGCGAGATAAGTAGGAGACTTGTGGGCTGCTGCTGCTGCTGCTGGAGTGTGTTTGGATTGCCTGCCATTTTGTTTATTAGGCGGTTTTGCTGATTGTGCTTGTAATGATAGGTTTGGGCAAAGCCAAGGTTGAGAGCAGTGTGTAGTGTAACCCTCAAACACGGGGTTCCTCTTTTCGGTGTCTTCACTATCCTGTGGCCCAGTACATCTCGAGAAGAGTTTTTCGCTTCAGACCGAACACTTTATATATGTGACTGAAGTCGGCTTTTGATGGCGCAGCATTTAGTCACTTCTTGACAGACTTTGTAGCACAATGCGCTTCATTCCTCTTATTAAAAATACCTTGTCGTCTTCTTTCTGTCTCCGCAGTCTAATAAGGTCCCAGTGGTACAGCACCCTCACCATGTGCACCCGCTTACACCTCTGATCACCTACAGCAATGAACACTTCACACCGGGGAACCCCCCTCCACACCTACAGACAGACGTGGATCCTAAAACGGGTAGGAAAACAACCACACAAACACACACAAACAAACATATCCTGCAGTAATGATACTGATAAAGCAAAACCATGGCAAGATCAGCCTCAGGACAGAAGTGCAGGTCAAAGACCCGTAGATTAAACATTTGCAGGAAATATGACCCAATATTATGTATGCTTAACGATAAATTGGTGTGTGGAATCAAGTTTAGACAATATCCCCTGCTACTGGTGTCCCCACAACACCATCACTGTTTTTTTTTTCCATAGTGCATGCATTATATCCATATCCCACATGTATTTTATTTGGATTAGGTTTGTGATGATCCTGATCGCAGTAAGGATTTAGAGGCTGCTTAATGTAGCGCGTAAACCAGTTTAATAGAGCAGCTTAATTGAGCTTAGTGTGCATTAATGAACAAGCTGAATTAAGAGCCGTGCCTGAACCCGCACCTGCTGCAGTACTGCATCTGCCTGAAGTCCTTGTGCGGAGCCTTCTAAAAGGTTCTGCTTCTTTTTTTTTTGATGACTCCTGACAAATCAACTCAATCTTGTCTTTATCTTTTTAGCGATCCAGGTGCAATTAAAGCCTTGTTAGTACGCACTAGGCACTGTGACATGGTACCGCATGTTTTTCAGTTAAAATGATGTTGAAGTGCATTCCTTTACAAATAGGCTGCACTGAATCACATGTGCCGGGTCCACCTAGTGGCTGAAAAGCTCAGGTCTGTCCTGAAATGGGAGGAGAAATTGCGAGCTTTTCCTAACACACAATTATCGCACATTTATTAACACATGTGACAGGTTACCGATGTTTCAGCTTGTATTTCCCGGCCCCGGTACTTTCCGACTTGCCACCACACGCTCGATTAAAATGTGTGACGTGTGCACGGGGTTTTTTTGGGGGTTTTTTTTCCCTTCTCCTCCCTTTCCTTCTGTCGTTCGTTTTCGCCCTGTGTTAATATCTAGCATGTACAGTTATTGCTATGGACACGACTTGACACGACGTGTGTTCTCTGAAATGTTCTCTCAGGAATCCCGAGGCCTCCGCATCCTCCGGATATATCTCCGTACTACCCTCTGTCTCCTGGCACTGTAGGCCAGATCCCCCATCCGCTAGGATGGTTAGTACCACAGTAAGTGGACCATTTTTTTTTTACCTTCTTTTTATGTCTGTATGTCCTCGTGTTCTGATTTCTCCAATCGTATCCGCTTTATTAAAATGTCCGTAACAAAGTTTACAGGGTGCGGTATTTAAAAGTACGGTCACTTGCCGTACCTCGCGCCTTGAGGTTAAAGCGCTTTGAGATTTGTGCAGGTTAACGCTCCCTTCCCATACGCAGTTTCAACTTTAAAGTATAACACCTCTGAGACCCACATCAGCGCACTGTGGCTTTCCTCCTCCCCCGAACCCGAAAGTCGGTTCTTTGTGGCAAACGCTATTTTGCATGTCTCTGTATTGTCCGATTAGAGTAATGAACTGTGATTGCTCGTATTTTACCCACAATTCCACACGGGGGCTCTCCCCTGGTAACTCTTGTCAACACTTGTTAATATGACAAAAGGCTACAAATTAAGCTCTGTTAATTTAATGTTTTCTCACCGCGATCTAAATACCGAGAGAGGCCCCAAGCACAGCCACGGTCCTTTGATTTGCTGCACTTTATTTTGGTATAAATTTACATTCATTATTGTTTGTCTTTGGAAGTGTAGACCTCAATTAGCGTGATGGCTCCATTAAAGGGCCTGGTGCTTCGTCTTTAATTATCACAACAAAACACCTAGTTCCAGCTCAGGGAAGAGGGGGCCTCCGTCGACACCAAGCACAGGGTTATGAAATTTAATTAGCTATTCCTATCAGATTTGTGGAATTCAAATTGTTCGGAGTTTGCGTCCCTTTGATCGGCGCTCTGCAATCCCCTAGATTTTTGTCACGATCAAATGAGAATAAAGCAGGCCGCGTGGAGAGAGTATAGGGTTTTTTTTCCCTTTTTTTTTCTTTCTTTTTTTTCCATCCCCTGCTTTACCTTCATCCCTTTCTTCTTTTTCGCAGGCAAGGTCAACCGGTTTACCCAATCACAACGGGAGGTTTTAGACACCCCTACCCAACTGCCCTCACTGTCAACGCTTCCATGTCAAGGTGAGTTGCACCCTGGGACAGCGCTCGCAGAGCGAACGCTAGCTAGACACATCACACGTCAAACACTTTCCCTTAAGAAGAGGCCGCTCACGCCTCGGCGCTCAGAAAGCCGGCCTGCAGCATGCTGCACTCTATTCAAATATTAATTATTGTTAATATTTTATAGTCAGATCCCCGAAGAGAGTTTATCCCTGAAGAGCGTTTATCTGCGCCGCACACTTTACAGAACGCTCTGAATCATAAAAAAAAAAAATGATCCAGTGCAGTAAATGTTTTTGTTGAGATGTTTGTGAGCACTGTAAACAAAAGTACAAATAATAGTGCACCATGTGTCCATGTTGTAATCATTGCACAGGGATTCTCAGATGCTTTGTCCAACCGCAGATGACAAATCTTCCTTGTTCCCAAATGAAACGGAAAAGGTGCAGAAGAAAATCTGTTGCCTATAATGGCTCCCTTTAGCCACTCCTCCATCTCCTCCCTCCCTTGTCCTTCTGCACGTCATCCACAGTTCACCAGTGATGGTGGTGCTCCTGGTGGTGGTGATGATGATGATGATGATGATAAAAGAGCTCTGAAAGGTGGAGAGGCAGTTCTGGTTTATAGTTTGTAGGAGCCCGGTCTGTCTCCAGACAACGACAAACTCCCGTTTAATTGCAGTGCGATTGGAAAAACAGCTTGACCGGCCGGTCCTGCTGAGCCAAGCGACGTTGATGGATAAGAGAGAGAGAGAGAGGGGGAGAGTGAGAGTATGAGAAATGAGGAGAGAACCGGTGTGTGTGAAACTCCTGTGAAGCCTGACCTGGGGTTAGTGTGTGTGTGTGTGTGTGTGTGTGTGTGTGTGTGTAGAAAGAACCCAACCTTTGCAGGCCTCTCATACAAAACAGCTGTGCATCTAACAGTGATGGAGAGCTCATTAGTTATCACTTCTATACACATTTACTGTTATTATTCTATTCGAGCTTAGATGTGGCGTATAATTATTTTCTTTTCATTACTAGATAAGGATTTTCGTACAGTATAGAAAGTCCTGCAGGTCAGGTTAGAATTTAACGATTCGCTTTCGTTCAGACCTGCTAAATATAACAAAAAGCAGAAATACACCGATGTTTTTTTTTTTCCCCCCTTTAGCTGATGCAGTATAGTGAGCATTAAAAAGGTAAAAAAAAAACAAAACAACAACAACTCTGAATGACTTTAAAAGGTCTGGAATGTTTTCCCAAGAAAAAGGGCAAGAAGCCTGCTGTAGGTTCAGTTATCACATGGCTGTGTGTGTGTGCGTGTGTGTGTGTGTGTGTGTACCGTGCGCTCCCCGGCCTCTAGTGGACCTGGTTTTAAGTAACAGCTAATTCCCCCCTAATGAGCCCTTTATATCGTGATCATCCTATTTCCAGTGCTGCCTAATTGAATCTGGTGAATGGGGGCTAGGGGGATTGGAGCTTGGCTGGGGAAGAGCTAATGTGTTTTGATAATCTATAATTGAATTAGCATAGATTAATAGGTGGTAGTCTTGTGCCTGTGCGCAGCAAAAAGTGCTTAACATGTTCGTGTCAAAAACTACTCGACTCCATGGTCACCCCGATTCCTGGAAGGAAAATAATAATAATAATGATAATAATGAGAGCCAGGAATAATCATTTAATCTGCCTCAAATGCTGAGAGAGAGAGAGATGTTGCAAGGCTTTGTGAGGATTTTTTTTCCGCTACAGGACACGGCATTAGCCGCGTTTTCGTCTGCGTTTTGGCATGCAGCGCTGACTGGAGCAGTCCTGGCTGTAGCCAGGTAGCACAGCGACCTCCTGAAATATACATTTGAGCAGAGTGGACTTGGATCTGGCAAACGAGCTACATTATTTTGATAATAGGGGTGAAGGCTGCGCGGGTCCGTCACCCGTCCCGAGTGGCAGGAGGAGGAAGTGCAAGGCCCCCTGTCTGCGTCTGCCCTTTGATATGTTCCTCCATCTGCACCTACGCTCCCATCCGTTCGTTTTTCTAGAGGGAGAGAAAGAGTACACCAGCGGGGTCATTATACATTAAACAGACACGGGGGCCGCAGCTCCAATCGGCAATTAAACGGCTCTCGCTGACACACGGCTGGTGAGGGAGAAGATTGAGACGTTGCAGCCTGCAGGGGCCCTCTCTCCCTTTCTCTCTCTCTCTCTCTCTCTCTTTTTTCTTTTCTCTTCTTCTCCCTGTCTTCATGTCACTCTCTCTCTCTCTCTCTCTCCCTCGCTCTTCCACTCTTAGTAGTAAGGTTAAATTGGTGGCAGTCTCAGCTCGGCGCTGATGAGCTGGATGATGCCCTCCGCTTCAAAGACATGGCCGTCATGTTTAAACCATAACCTGGGCCTTGCAGCGGAAACGGCACTGGTGGGAGGGGGCAATGAGCGACTGATGGGACACTAAGAAGCAGAGAAAGGCGGGGGTTGGGGGGGAGGGGGGGGATTGGGTGGTGGAACAGAGGAAATTTTAACAAGTATGCAGGAGAATGGGTGGAGTAGGGGGTTCTAATGATGGCGGAGCCGGCGATATAGTACAGGTCGCCTTTAGCAGAGGCAGGCATGTGACACGGTGCAAAGGCAGACGTGTCAGCGATGACGGGAGGAGAGGAGGAGAGACTTGGGTAAACACCGTCCCCAGAGAGCGCCTCTAACAGAAACTAGTTGTTCCTTGTGAGTTTATGCTCATCATTATATTCTGGCTCCAAGCTATGAAGCCAGACTCAGGCAGATAATGAGCTGTTTTTTTTTTTTTTTTTTTTTAAATATTCCTACCCTTTTTTTTTTCATCATCTTCCACTCACAGATATGTATAAGGATTTGCACAGCACACACACATGTATGCATACGTGCACACACACACACACACACATAGATAGATAGACACATATATTCACTTGCTTTCTATGTAGTTGTTTATCTAGACTTTCTCCAGGCTAATTACTTTGTGTTTGGAAAGGATGAATGGCTGTATCTTTATAAACCTATTATAATGATATCTTTAATCCCTACAGTCATGGGAAAGCAGTTGTATTCATGTAATGGAGAACTGGAAGGAGGGATGAGGAGACCCCACTGGATCTGAACCAAAATAAATAAATAAATAAAATGACCAAACAAGGCGCAAAAATCTTCGAAATACATGTGAAGATCATTTGTCATCTGCGGTTTTCCCTGAATGCCTAGGCTGCGTAGTTAATATTGTGCATTAACGTACTGTGCATGTGTTGTGTATCTGCCCCCATTTCACCCGTGTCCATTCTGACGATTTACACAGTCTTCTCTCCTCCAGATTCCCTCCCCACATGGTGCCCCCCCACCACAGTTTGCACACCACGGGCATCCCGCACCCCGCCATAGTCACGCCCAACGTCAAACAAGAGTCCTCTCACAGCGACATCAGCACACTCAACAGCTCGTGAGTTCAAAAACAATACACATGAAGTTTTTTTTTCTTTCCCCACTATCTGTGCCTGTACTTTGCTATAAACATGTTTCAATCCAACAGGAAACATCAGGACCAGAAAAAAGAGGATGAAAAAAAGAAGCCACACATAAAGAAACCTCTGAACGCATTCATGTTGTACATGAAGGAGATGAGGGCCAAAGTAGTGGCAGAATGCACGCTGAAAGAGAGCGCAGCTATCAATCAGATCCTGGGCCGAAGGGTGAGGGCACCAGGACACACACACACAGAGCACTAAAGTGTTTGAGTATAAATGTCGTCAGTGGTTTTAACATGGATCTTTTTTTTTATTTATTTATTTATTTTTATCAGTGGCATGCCCTGTCACGAGAGGAGCAAGCCAAATACTACGAGTTGGCCAGGAAAGAACGACAGCTACACATGCAGCTCTACCCCGGCTGGTCAGCACGAGACAACTATGTATGTTTTTAAGTATTCAGGCTCCTTAACAAACATTCAGATTGGAGGGTGTCCACGGGGCTTTCGTTTATCCTCCACCGTTCACGTTTTTTTCAGCCACGTATACCTCCAAAATCCAAACCTATTGCTAGTTTGTAGCGTTGCAAGCGCGTCGGGTTCAGCTCGCTCCGAGTTTCGGGCCTGTGATGTATCTCAACCTGGCATCTCCTCGCATTCTCATCCACTCTCAGCCGCTTTCATTAGTATTCCAGTGGTTCACCTAAAAAAAAAAAAAAAAAAAAAAAAAAAAGCTCAGATCCGAGTAATTAAATAACCGCAGGGCCTAAATGCCTCCCAGATCTGATGAAAGAGAATGTCTTTCCGCAGCTGAGACGGCAGCAATGGGGGATGACCACACCGTTTTAAGGCCCAGACAGAGTGCAGCGCTGCTCCCACATGCCTGACAAATCGCCCTCCGCCCAATCTGTCACTCCCAATGCTGGTTCACTTATTGCATCCAAAGCACAGAGAAAAGTCCTAAACAAAAAGCGCTTTAGTTCATATATATATATATATATATATATATATATATATATATATATATATGCTCAGGCTTAATATCTCAACCTTGACCTGATCAGTGGACAGTTGCATGTTGCAGCTAAAGCCACAAGGAGGTGACGCACCAGAAGAGCAGTGAAGAAGAGCGCGCTTATCTTCTCTGTGCCCTCAAGAAATCCGACCCGTTCAAAGCGACCCCGAGAGCCCTAAATTATTTCGCAACACAGGCAAAATGAAGGGGTAGCTCCAAAACAAAGGCGTAAACACAGAAAAGTGAGGCAGGACATGCGAGAAAGGGAAAGTTGTGCTATGGCCCCGCAGTGGCACTCCACTCCTTGAGGCTCGTGCATGAATAAATGAATGAGTAAAAGCACGGCTTCTCTTGTTCGGTTTGTGTCTCGGCCTTTTCTTGCAATATAATAACTAAGGTTCCTGTCTATTTCTTTTTTTTGGCTGCTAACCAACAGGGGAAAAAGAAGAAGAGAAAAAGGGAAAAGCAGCAGGCAGATGGCAATGGTAAGTGAGATGCAATTATGTCTCATATTAGAGCAGATCCATCATCTGTCACAAGGGTGACGTCTCAAAGATAAAAGTCCGGCTTTTTTTGTTTTTTTTTTCTCCTCATCCCTTTTTTTTTGCCTGCCTCATCTAGTATAGAGTTATGCTACCAATGCAATATTTACATGTTAGACTGCTTGTTATCCCCCACCCCAGCCCCATGTCGAGCACTAATAACATTGAATATGCATGAATCCTACACCCCAGCACGTTGTCCCTCCTAGCAAAAGCCCCCTTTCCAGCATTTAGCATAGTGTAAGCTCTGTGTATGTGTGTGTGTGTATACGTGTGTTAATTATGTTACCGAATGAGTGCTACTCCTGTGCCAAACCTGACCATGCTGCCTTGGTGTGTGTGTGTGTGTGTGTGTGTGTGTGTGTGTGTGTGTGTGTGTCATGCCCCTGGCCTGTGCTTTGTGTTTCTCCTGTGTGTATTTAACACAAAGCTGTGCCTGCTGCATGCCTCAGACTGATATAATAATTCCAATAAATAAAAAAAGATGAATGAAAAAAAATCACCCATGTCTTTAAATTAAGGAGGTTTGCTACCCCCCCCCCATTTTCATTGTGATCATTCTTCTTTACGATGCTCTTACCATTCTGATTCTTGATCTATATTGTGAGATGTGACGGAGAAATACGAGTAATGATATATTTGCCGTCTTTTTTCCAACATGGAGCCCTTTTTGAAGACTTCTCTATCTGTTCTTTTTCTTCCAGAACACAGAGAATATTTTCCAAATCCTTGCCTTTCACTCCCTCCGATTACAGGTGCTAATGTCATTTTGAGTCTTAAATTACTAACTTGCTTTTTCTTCCCCCTCTTCTAGTATATTATTATATATATATATATATATATATATATATATATATATATATATATATATATATATATATATATATATTATATATTTATATATTAAATGTATCTACCTATGTGTGCAGTATAATGTATTTTTAATTCATAAATCAATTGCTCATTTTTTCCCCCCTCCATATTCTTCTTGCTCTGTATTCATTTATACTCCGGTTGCCTTTCAAGAAGGAGCCGCTTTTGTTTTCGCTCTATTTCACGCGCTTTCATTTTGCTCTTGTCTTTTTATTCGTTTCCTCAATAGAGATCGTTTAGAATCGTATATAGCGCTTCTAATAACAGACTTTGTCCGAAAGCAACCATTCGTTTCACTTTATCGTTTCGTTAAAATATAACATCTGTAAAGAGCCTACTACATGAAGAGTCTAGTGATGTTAAAAGTATTTCCTTTTAGACACAGTGTACATATATATATATATATAGATATATATATATATATATTATATATATATATATATATATATATATATATATATAAATATATACACCATATATATTTCTTCCGGAAGAAAATGAAATGCTGAGAATAACCAGAGACATAATATCAGGGTAAACCTCCTTAATCTGCTGGCTTTCAGTAGTTTGCCCATGCAGCTGCCTTCTCCTCAGCATGACGTTTTGCTGCCAGCCTTCATCTCCACACACACACACACACACACACACACACTGGCTGTGAGAGGTTGATGAACGCAGGCCAAAGCTTCCGGCAACCTGCAACTCTCTGGCTTTGCAAGGCTTCACTGGCTGCAACTAATCAACAGTTTTGCCCCACTGTCTCCTGGCATCCTTCACAGGAAAAAAACGGAGAGCGCGCTTGCAGCACACATGTAATCATAGATGCTGCATTACATGCTATTAACAAACACGCAGATCTGAATGCCGCATTTCTGTCGCTTTGCTTATTCTGATTTCTTTCTGCATATTATTCTTTTGCCCTCATTTCTACTCGTTGGTTTCTAGCTTAGTATATTGTCGTCCCCCCCCTTATTCTTCTTTACTAATGTCTGAAAAACTAACCCGAATATGCAAGTCTAGAAAAAGAAATACTGCACAATTGTAACGGCTTAATTTAAAACCGGGGAAATATCTTTGGGAATAAACAGTATGATAACGCTGTGACTTGGAGTGATTTGGATTCATCGTTTTTTTTTCCCCCCCCTTATATTTCCCTCCCTCTCTTTACTTTGTGGTCATTTCTCCTTCCCTCTGCTGGCTTCTCCTCCCTTCGTCCGGCCTAGACCTGAGTGCCCCTAAGAAGTGTCGCGCACGCTTTGGGCTCGATCAGCAGAATAACTGGTGTGGCCCGTGCAGGTGTGTATCTGGTGTGCTGGCGGTACACTAGAGCAGGTGACAGCTGGGATACTCTTACACTGGCAACTCTTCCTTATCTCCGCATATCGCAAGCCTCTCTCTATGTGTATATATCTCTCTCTCTGTATCTCTCTCTCTCTCTCTCGTCACGCCACCCCTTATGCTACCAATCAGGTGCTTTGGCCGCTGGGTCATGCCAACAGACGTAACGGTGTATGAGTGTTTTTTTTTATTATTTCTTTTTGTTGGGGTGCACTTGAATGAATGAGTGCGAGCAAATTGTTTTTGGCACAGTGTATGTGTGTAATTATTAAATTACAACATTGTGAAGGGGGGGGGGGGGGGTAAAAAAATGAAATAGATTGAACTAAAAGGGGACGTGGCTGAGAAGGGTTAGGATTGGAAACTGCTGGTAAGTGTTGGGGAAGTGCAATGCCAGTGTCCCCGGCTGAAACCTATGCTCTAGCTACATGTCTTGTTTGTCCAAATGATGTGTCCATATTTTTTTTTTCTTTTTTTTTTTCTTTTTTTTTGTTTTCCTTGTGTTTTTGTGTCTACCTTTTTGGCTAACAGATGCAAATACGCCTAAGAAGTGCCGTGCCTTGTTCGGGCTTGATCAACTCAGTTTATGGTGCAAACCCTGCAGGTATACTCCCGAGAGGCACTTTGTTTGGGAAGGATGTAGATCATAATGATGATTATGAAAAGATGGAGATTTATTTCTTCTTACCACTTTTACTGTTTGTTTTCCTTCTTCTCGACTTTGTAGTGTTTTGTATGTTTGGCAAACTGGTGGATTCTGGGTATCTGTCACTCTCTCTCTCTCCCTCTCTCTTTTTTTTTGGACTGAGATGTGCTGTAATAGAGCAGCTGAACTCCTGGGGCAGAAAGTGGAACTTCAGTACTATGCCTGTTTACGATTCTAGTCTCGCGTCATCTAGAGTCTGCATTTGACATTGGTTTCTACCCCACACACCATTGTTGTAATCCAACTGTTTTAGGATTTTCGTCCATTTTCTGCCCTATGGTATATCTCTGCCATCAGAACAGTCTTGATCAACCTTCTGTATAAATTATGTTGTGATGTAGCCTCTTGTCCTCCCTCCTCACCCCCTACCTCTCTTATAACCCTTTACTCAGCACCAACCTCTTGTCTTTCTGTTCTAACACAAGCAGTCTTTGAATTGGAAATATGTTGATGGTAGGTATTTGTTTCTGCTAAGTAATACCCTTCTCTGTGTCTCGCTTTGTGTCCTCCTCCATCACCTTGCCTACACCGCGAATGCCAGATATTTGTCCTGTTTTGTTGTGTTACACTTCCCTGTGCTGTTTGTAGCAACCTTTTCCATCCTGTTATATCTCTCTGAGTCCAACTTAAATACTTACACCCCATTCATGTGATAGGGCCTAGATAGGGAGACTAGAACGGAGTAGCGTCCCAAAAAGTGGCCTAGGTGTCAGCGTGTGGTTGCTTTTGGAGAAGCGCCGGTAATTGTGCCCTTTATTCAGGGAGCTCGGAGGTTAAAAGACCCCATAGGCTTGGATTCCTGAAAGATGCATCCGCACTAATTCCCCCAGAGGTGCAGAAATCAATAAAGAACAAGGGGAGATACTTAGAATCAATAGGGCTCTTAAAAATGGATATTAGCTTATTTGCAGCCTTTTGACAGGCAGTTAGCGCAGCGCAGCGTGTTGGCGTGGGTCTAGAGAACAGCAACGCATGTTCGCGGGAAAGTATCCCGCTACAAAATCCCCCCCCCCCCCCAACCCACAACTACCATTGAAGAGACTCAGCGTTAAATACTATTTCTGTCCTAATAGTGATCCCCTTTTTATTGTGCTTCTTCACAGCTTTCTGCAAATAAATGCATGCCGTGCATGTCCTTTAGCCATATTGGGTACGCGTCTGGATCAAGCGTCTGCCTCTTTCTTCAACTCTTCTCCATTTGTTTCCCGTCCCTCATCTCTTTCGTCTCATCTTAAAATCGTCTCCTAGACAGTCTGTACTCTTGTCCTTGTCCCTCTGGCTCTCTTTCTCTTACTTTTGTCTCAATCCTATACTTGCATTAAGACCAGGCAGGGGTATAACTTAAGAAACAATCCTCACCTGGATTTCAACAGGATTTTATATTCAAAAATAAATGATACTTCCAAAAAAAACAAAAAAAAAAAACAAACATAAAAGTTACACCTAAATTCACATCTTTCTTCACCCCATAGCTCCCCCTATCTTTCTGTTCTCATGTTTACTGTTTTTCCCGTCCCTGTCTTACAAACCTGTAAAAGAAGCTGAATAGCTTAACGTGGCCTTGAGGCATTCGATTTTTTTATTTTATTTTTTATTTTTCCCTTTTTGGCAGGGGTATGAGGTCAGGCCATGCTAGGGCAAGGTACACTGCGGGTTTTAGCTCTCGTTCCATCTCTCTCTCTCTCTCTCTCTATGGTTATTCTCTCTTTCCTCCCGATTCAAAACAGGGTATGCATCCAAGTACCTAGGAGACATTGGAAATCTCTCCCTCTCTCTCTCTCTCTCTTTACTTCTCTCTATTTATCACTCGCTCACACTTTCACTCAATATCTTTTGCTTTCTTTTCCACTCGCACCCCTCTCGGCGTACTGGCTTGCTGCTGCTGTGTTTGCCCGTGTGGCTGGCTGGAATGGCTGGCCGTAGGCGTAGCAGACGAGGGAGGGTCCTGACCCGAGCAGAAATGCAAACATGGCGGCGCGACCTCTATGCACAACACTCACACACATGTCTTAGGGGCAGGCTGAGAGTAGCGCATCTCCTCTAACCTCTTACCTCTCCATCTGAACTCCCCCCAAGGAACATGTAGGGGGAAAAAAAGCAGTAAAGAGACATGAAAAAAGGAAGGCAAAAAGAGGAGTGTAATAATTCAAGCTGATGTGTAAACCGGATGGAATCCCGTGCGGTTTTTTTTTGCCGTGCTGGGGTGGAGTTCTTTGTTTCGAGCTTGTTCTGTTATCTTAGGAAGAGAAAACAAAGAGAGATATAGCGTTCACCTCTTCGTCTGCGTCCCTCTGAACCTGGGAGGCGGTTATCCCCCTCAATTCCTCACCCTGGTGATTCTTGTCATCACGTTCCCCATTTGTCTCACTGTCGCCTCATCTGTATTTCTGTAGCTCTCTTTCCTCCATGTCTGTCTCCTTTTTGCATGTTTGTTGTTGGATGGAAGGTGAAAGGAAGTCAGTGGCAGAGAGCCAGTGCTCAGCTGCTCATCTGTTTGTATTGGCGTTCTAAGAAACCAATAGCATCCAATTAGATGTTGAATCTATATACGTGAAAATGAATGAACTTTGTTCAGTCGTGCTGAAATTGGCCCGCTGGCTGAACACCATATGTTTTCCGCGTGCTGTAGGACGCGCATTTAAATGGATGCTACGTGCTTTCTTACAAGCCTACTGAGACGCCGGGACGTACTGCCGACATTACGTAGGAGCTAAACGAGCATGCTCTCTGTTTGCAGGAGAAAAAAGAAGTGCATTCGCTACATTCAAGGTGAAGGCAGCTGTGTCAGTCCTCCCTCTTCGGATGGAAGCTTACTAGAGTCGCCCCCATCCTCCCCCTCCATGGTCCCCAATTCTCCACCCTCGAAAGAGTCCAAATCACAAACTGAACAAATGCAACCTCTTTCACTGACTATGAAACCGGGCCCCCTGGTCTCATCCTCACTTCACCATCACCACCACCACCACCACCACCTGTCTATGGCCCCGCCTCCGCCCTTAGCTCTGCTGGACAACTCAGGGGCAGGCAAAACCCCAGGCCCCGCCCACAACGGCTCCTTGGACCCTTCAGACGTGTCATCGTCGCGCCCCTCAGGCTCCGCCTCCTCTCAGCCTGCTTCGGGGTGTCATTCCCATTCTCTGTTGCCCAGCTCTGCCCCAACGCAACCACTTTCGCTCGTAACCAAGTCAATAGACTAGGCTAAACTGGCTCCGATGTACCAGCTTTCAACTCCTCCCTTCTGTCTGCTGACACTCAAATTCTTTTCCTTTTTCCTTTTTTTTTTCCTTTTTTTTTTTTCTGTCACATGTGGCTTTGGAAAATTAGTGAATTCTTTTATCAAAGTTCATTGGTCAATATTTGACCCGTCATTATCTAAAATAAATGGAATTATTCTAGCGATAATAATAATAATACTGATGATAAAGTAAAATGAGTTGTAGAGTATAGCTATATAAGTCTGCCAAACTAACGTAAGTAAACTGCAATGTAAGACTTTTTTTTTTCTTTCTTTTTTTTTTTTTTTTACTGTACAACAGAAAAAAAGAATACCTGTTATGTAAACTGACATAGACATGTTAAAAGACAGATATAAAAGTAGTCTAGGTGAGGATTCCATGAGCCCTTTTCTTAAAGTTGGTTCTTCTTCATTATTTGTATTAAATACGAGCTTGCGAACCAATCATTTGACACCTGTTCAAACCACGGAGGGCATGAGGACCGCGGAGACACACTTCTCCAGCTGAGGAACAACTATAATTGTGATGTTACTTGTTCTTGTTTAAATGTACAGAAATATTTGGGGGGGGGGGATTTACTGTGTTAATATGCATTGTTCCATTGCGTTGTCTATTTTATTTTTTTGTGTCATTGTTTACCGTGGGAGGGGCGGTGGAGGTGGGTTGGGGTGGGTGGACTCAGTTGGAGGAATTTTTTTGGGGGCTACTGTGTGTAGGGTTTGGTCTGTGTGGGGAGGGATTTTGGGTGGGGGTTTTTCGGGGGGGATTGTGGTATACAATACAAAACGTCACAACGCTAGGACCAGTAGTATTTATTGCTTTAGAGATTGCTTATTGTATCCTGTATGTTGTCCCTTTTTGAAATATTTTCTTTTTCTTAATACATTGTATAAAATATTCTTTTTTTTTAATGTAAGCAACTTATATATATATATATATATATATATAGGTATATATAATATATATATATATAATATATATTTAATGATCCATTTGTAAAAGGAGGTTTTGAAGTTAAATTGTTTTGTTTGAACATTTTTATTTTAATTTCTTTTTTTTTTTTTTTTTTTTTTTTTTGCTGAAGACCAGAGTTTCACCAACACAGTGTAGATTCTCCAAAACAGATGCACAAACTTAATTTAAAAAACAAAACAAACATATCTATAAGCCATTTTTCATTAGGAGAAAAGAAAACTTGAAACGGGGATAGCGAATACCGTCTGTTTAGTAATTGGTTTTCATCATATAAAGCCCATTTTTTAATTTAATTTAATTTTTTTTAACTTCAAATTCATCTCCACTGGACTGTAGAATTGTGTACAGATTTTCTGTGCCGAAATTGTGTTCATTTTCACTCCCCTTTTAAAATGCTGTAGGCTTGTCAGGTTTTTTTTTTTTGTTTGTTTGTTTGTTTGTTCATTTTATTTATTTATTTCCACTTTTTTTTTTTTTTTTTTTCCTCAACCATACTTTGCTGTGATGTTACATAGATTGCTATGTATGTAGTATAAATGTTGCTATAACAAATGTGTTTGGTAGCAGATTGTCAAATATTAAAATTTAAACTTAATAAAAGACGGACATCATCATACTGTATAAAACCCTCAAGGGCCAAATGATGTATATTAGGAGGTTCATAAAAAAAAAAAAAACTATTAAATAACACAAAAAACACAAACTGCCACTTTTAAGTACACTACTACATATAGGTAGATAGAAAAAATAGGCATGTTGATGTTGCAAGAAGCTGTAAAAAAGCTACAAGAGAATCATCCATTCGGTGCCATTGTAGTTGACATGATGCGACTGTAAGCCGTCAATCTCTTCTCTGGTTTATTAAGATGCTAATGATGAATAGTTTGAATGTTTCCTTAACGGCTGTGATGTTCCTGTTCTATTTTATGCTCTTAGCTTTTATTTTTGTTTGCTTTCTTTTCTTTTTGTTCTTTTTTTTTCCCTTTCTTTTCCTTTTTTTTTTTATTTAGTTATTTGAAATGGTTCCCAGACCATGTTTTTGTAATGAATAAATGTTTATGCTGTACAGTCTCTGTAGCATGCAGTTCTGTATTAATAAAAGCGACTTAGTATGTGCAGATTAGCTTGTCGCCTTGCTTTCTCTCATCGCTCTCCCTCGGACCTTCATTCGCCTCACATAAGCATTGGGGCAGCATGGCAGTGTCATATCCCAAACACACACACACAGCATTTTATGAAAACAAAAAACGAAATTAATGATGTGATTGATGTCGTTAGGTAAAGAATGATTAATGATATACAAGGCGAGTCAAATCCACCTGAAAACATTTACGGCTCTCTGGGGGGCGCATAAATTTACTGTCGTCACACACTACTGTCTGCATCTGGTTTCATTTTAAACAGGATTCAATAGATCTTTTTTTTTTCTGGCCGAGTCTTCGGGGGAACAAAAAAAATCAGTTCTTCTCTTCTTCAGTTATTCACTTCTGAATTTATTGACCTGTTCAGTCGTCGATCTTAGAGTTTACTTTGTGTTCTATTTGAATTGTTCTCTAAAGAGTTCCGTAATGTTTGTGTTGTTGATTTGCGCCTTCCTTGCGTCAATGAAATCATTTTTAAATCCACTCATTCCTGAAAAATCCTGCCCTGCAATTAATAAGTCGAGTTGTTGTAATCCTGTTAATGTGATAATTCATTTGTTGTTTTCTTTTTTTTTTTTTTAGGAATAATGTTTTTTCCCGGGGTTTGGCGGAAGGAGATGGGTTGTGGGGGGGGGGCTAATTCTTTTATTTGCTCATTCAAGGCTTCAAGGTTCTTTGACTTTAATGCACTTTGCTAAAAGATAAAGAAATAATGGCGTCCTTTTAATAGAGAAAGCTCTATCGGGAGAGAGATAGAAAACAGCAACCCGTTCTCCCAACTATGTTTTCAGTTTAATTCCCTATTTATTCCGATTTATTTTCCGTTGTTGATGTACAGCTACGATCTGACCTGTGTATACGCGTGTTCAGGTTTACTCCTCAATGCTGAACGTCGGCCGCACCGAAACAAATCGATAAAAAAAAAAACGGCGATGTCCGCAAGCTCGGCCTTTCTTCTGAAAAGAGGAGAAGTAAACAAACATCGTGAAGTAGCAATTGATTGGGAATAGAACTGTTTATTGCCTCCGCAAAGTTTTTGCTTCCAAAAAAAACAGGCATCAAAATGTTTAGAGGCTCACAAATCAGTTTGACAGACGGACGCAATGTGTCATGTTGAAACAAAAAAAATGGCATGCATGAGAGTAATGAAAAAGCGTTTTGTATTTAAAGATGTCAGTTGTGTAAACACACACACACACACACACACAAAAGACTTTTAGACAGACTGCTGCATTCACCACGGCCAAACTGTCAATATCTCATCTCCCACTCTGACGAAGGTCAAGGGCTGAGCTCAGTCGTACACTGAAATGTTCCCCGTAGCCCCATTTCACAGTGGTAACAAAGCACTTTGTCTGCAATACATTAAATAAAACGAGAGACTGTTGGAGTAATGATTTGTTCTGTGTATTGTGTTTGAATCATTCAATAGGAGATTCTTGTGACGGGGAGATTCATCGGGTCATTTCACTGGTAGGAATTAGTCAAAAGCATTCAAGGTTCGGGTGATCGATTAAGCGTTCTTCATCCTTCCAAATCGTACTGCTCTTATAGTTCATCTTCACACCGCAATAAAAGCCCAGGAAGATTTTTGCACTTCATGCTATTACTTGTTCTGTGTGAAGTGTGCTCTATTTATTGCTTTATGAATGTCGTTTTATCTTAGCAGGCACACACACACACACACACACACACGTTTTTATGTCTTTTTAGTCACTATATTTGTTGACCTATTACAGTTTTCCTCAGTTGCTCAAATCCTCCTTAACATTTGCCAATCAAAAGCCATGTACTTTTGTATTCGTGTCATTGTTTATATCATTGGCATCACAATAACACGTCCTTTGGTCATTGTTTCTATCCAGGATAGTCAAAAAAATATATAGTCATGTCAGCATGACACCACACAGTTCCAGGATTCCCTGATATAAACTACTGTGCGTGTTTACACAGAGCATTGATATCGGTTTAGTCCAATCCGAATGAAAATATTCATGTCAATCAGAATAAAAAATACCACAGCTGATCTCGGTTCGAGAGTTGTGGGATAAACCTTTCTATAAACACAATTAAAAAAATTATTCCACGTAAATGGGGTTAAACCGGTTACATTGGGTCTGCAGTCTGAAGCAGATCTCACATCGGCCCGTTTATCTTTCCCATATCGAAAACAGACTTTACCTGTGTGAACACGGAATTGATTTGCTTCAACACGGTGTTCCGCACAACTTCCGCAAACATGCCAGTGCGCATGTCACACACGCCTCGGATTAAAAGCGCCTGCATGTGCACACACCATATCGGATTAGATCATGTGTCGTGTAAACAGAATGTCGAATCATTCAGTCGGAAAGACACACACACACACACACACACACACACACACAGCTGTAAATGTGAGTAATGATTGGAAATGTTCTCTGTGGCATTAATTACTATAACACCAGTGTATTTATTTGATGATTTACAGTGGGCAGGATTCAGACTTTTACTGCGCTGTATTTATTAGTGTGTGAACATTTTCTGCTTCGTTCCGAAATAGTAATTTTCTTTTTCTTTTTTTCTCTCTGTCACCAATTATTCTATTTTAGAGAACTAGTTTAGATTGTTTTGATGCGGTAAATATCCATCAGGTAGTATCAATCAAGATCCATCTACACAATTTATCAGTTCATGACGCATTTACTAAAAAAAAGCTTAATAAATCTGTGAAGAAAAGAAGTTTTTATAACTGGCTTAACCGTTTTGCATTTAATGGCTCATGCGATGTCCTGATGTTTTGAGCGGAGTAATGATTATTTCGATGAATAGTCTCTATTTTGATCAACATGACATGAACTACTGGAAATACAGGAAACAACAGACAGTTTAATTATATTAATGTACAAAAGTATTTACAATTTGTTAAAAAAAAAAAGCAACAAGAAATTACTTTTATGATGTGCATAAGTGACTAAACGATGTGGCGGTGGAACAAGTAGGTTTGAGAATTATAGTTCTGATTCGCTCCAAAGCGACTGAGAACGAGTGTAATGGTGATTTGTGAGGATTCATACAGTAGTTAGCAAACAAAGGCAAATGCAAGTTAATGCCATTCAAAAACAATTAAATGTCAGTTGCAAAGAGATATGTAAACACATTCATGGATATAAGGGAAAGAGATAAATGAGGTTTTTTTTTTTATTGTCATTTCAACTATATATAGCTGACGCCGTAAACAGTGAAATGAGACACCGTTTCTCCACAACCTAACGCAACATAAAACAACATATTCACACACAACATACAGCTACAAAACACAGAGCTGAGCACAAGACTAAGTTGTCCTCGCCACATAAAGTGCATCGTGTGCAACCTGGTGCAAACAGCGCAAAACAAAACGGTGTAGAATAGACAACAAGAGACCCACTGTGTGTCTATATACAGCGCGATGTGCACCTGAAAAACATTTTACAATATTAGAGTTGTAAACATTTCTATTCAGCAAATGACTGCTTATCACCAACAAACACCACCCCCTGACACAAACAACACTCTAATGGATACTCAAACCCTAGAATTATACATGTATTGTTATTGTTGACTTATCCACTGAGTAAAAAAAAACCCTGGAGATGAATGTTTTTGTCAGAGTGAATATTACAAAATATTATAATATGTATTAAAATATATATGTATATACTTTTATGTGAGGATCATGATTTTATGGCTCAATATCTTAATGTATCAATTTTAAGGTTAGTCCTGTTTATTAGTCACACCACACACACACACACACACACACACCAACAGAACATACTATTTGATTATTTGTATATTGACCCAAACTGATTACCTCCAGCTAACTACTTCATACGTGTTTTGTTCTTTTGGGACTTGTGCAAAGATCAGATGTAGTCTGTGGTCAATGCACATTTGTAGGTCTGACTCGTGTAATCAATCTTGACACAAATGGAAAACAGAGCTCAGGAGTAACTCTTACACAGTCCATCACAAGTACAGGGCCATAAAGTGTATAATACCAGGACGGAGCGTATAAACGTGTGTGTATATGTATGTTGTGTGTGTGTATATATATATATATATATATATATATATATATATATATATATATATATATATATATATATATATACAAAAACATGCATTTTGAATCTGTGCGCTTGTGTGCTTTCTGTGGTTTCTCTTCTGATAAATTCAGGTGCAGATAAATAACTGAGATTGGATTCATTCAGCTGAGTGTGGTACAGTGAGTAAACGCTGTCAACATCCGTCTCCTCAGTACAGAAATTCCCTTTTATTGCACAATTATCTATTCTGTACATTTAATACCTCTTAATCGTATTTAGAGTGTCTACTTGCAGTCTCTTTTATTTCGGATTAAAAGGAGCCTTTCAGATCTATGCGCTTGTTGTAAGAGGATGTTG
The DNA here is from genome assembly GCA_030449085.1 of Kryptopterus vitreolus. NCBI lineage: Eukaryota > Metazoa > Chordata > Actinopteri > Siluriformes > Siluridae > Kryptopterus > Kryptopterus vitreolus. The sequence goes on along the minus strand of JACRUU010000015.1, from coordinate 28,209,355 downwards.
AGGCAAAGGACAAGTGTTTGTGCTGGATGTGAATGTAAGGCAGAGTAGTGCTTCTAAACAACCTGTCATGTTATGGATAGCAGC
>JACRUU010000015.1:28191771-28204271 GCA_030449085.1 Kryptopterus vitreolus | reverse complement strand
AAAGTTGAAGACAGATTTTTAAAAAGTGATAGCTTGTGTGGATATCATTAGAGTTGTTCAGATTGTAGCTGCGCTTGCGTTTGCTTGATTAACTGGCGTTTCTATATCCATTTCCATTAAAGAACCTGATGCTGATGAGGTTACTTTAAACGGTTCAGATGGATATAAACATATGGAATGCAATTAAGCTTTTAAACAAGGTTGATCGTCCCCACTGAGACTGAACATTTAGTAACTGAGTCCACATGCATGCCGGCTCAGGAGAGCTGTGCTGTCCCTGACAGGCCTGAATCTAAAAGTAGTACTTTGTTAACTGAAGATGCAGGTTTCCCCTCTCACAGACAAACGACAGGAGTTATAGACAATACCTCGGAGACACCAGTTTGTTGATCAGCTAAAAGTCTCAGATGTATGGTCGGTAAAGCGGCACCTAGCAGCCTGCTGTCAAGGATGTCTGTAGTTTTATACTGTACGGTTGTTATTTTCATATGAGTGCCATATTGTTTTCCAGCAGTTAATAAGATGAATAAATCTTTATAATATGAGAGCAGGTCAGATTTCTGTTGTTGGGAGGGAAAAAAAAACCTTTCAAAATCCAATCCCCAAACATAACATTACAGCCTAAATACAATGAAAATGTTTTTTATTTTGTTGTTTGTTTTTTTTTTTTTTTTCCAAACATAACATTACAGCCTAAATACAATGAAAATGTTTTTTATTTTGTTGTCTTGTTTTTTTTTTTTTTTTTTTTACCTCCCTCCAGATCTTCACCTTGTTAAGATAAGTTTCATATCATTGTCTCGTTTAACAGTTTCTGCTGCGCGAGTTCAACGCTCAAAAGTACAATAATAAGCAGGAAACAGGCACAACTACAATATCCCAACAATTAGAATGTTAGAACAGCAGTGTAAAGAGATTAGCGCTGACGGCTCCTGCGTAGCTTTGTAAACGTGATCACAGCTTGTTATACAGCATGTGTAGGAGGACTTTTGTCACCAGGATAAATCAAAAGGCAGAAATGGAACATGGGAGACAGGATAGCTAGACGAAGAGTCACTCCAACTAGATCAAACTGCAACTAATGAGCAAATGTGAGGTGCAAGTTTTTCAGGTTGCTAACAAAAATATATATGGCTGCCAACTGCAATTACAGGGATTTCCAAAAGAATATATATATATATATATATATATATATATATATATATATATATATATATATATATATATATATATATATATATATATATATATATATATGTGTGTGTGTGTGTGTGTGTGTGGCAGAAGACACAAGATCTGTTCACTGACTGAATACATACAATGTCCACCAATCACCTGCTAGTTTTATCCTGAGGTTTCAATAAAATGTTAACAGCTCGGATCAGAGGTGTGTCACATGATTAAAAATTAAGCTTGTTTAATATTAATATTAAACATTGCAATTTCAACATTGCAGAATATAAATGCACATTAAACAAAAGCGAATGAGCCTAAATATATGGAAGGCTATTTGAATCATAAAATCCCTGTACATCACAATGTATATGAACACAGTATAATAGAGCCTTTAAATTGACTCATAGTATATTTAATTAGTATCACTTAAAAATCATTCACTCAGTTAAATATATAAACATCAAACATATAAAATCAGCCATCACAATTTAGAAAAACACAATATCAGTTCTGCAATTGTGATTATTGCATGATCCGGAAATACTGATTCCTTAAATTATCAGATATTCATTCATTCATCTTCTATTGCTTTTCCGATCTTCCCTCGGGCATTAAGGCAGGATACACCCTGGACAGAATGCTATCTCATCGCAGGACACACACACACATTCACACACTGGGGACAATTTTTCCAAGGTCTCAATCAACCTACAGCGCATGTTTTTGGACCGGGAGGAACCCGGAGAACCTGGAGGAAAACCCCCTGAGGCATGGAGAGAACATGCAAACTCCACACACACATGGCCTAAACGAGAATCGAACGTGCTAACCACTAAGCCACCGTGCCCTAAATGATCAGATATGACTATTTAAATGATATGAAATATTAAGTAAGTCAATTGATAAGGAAGATAAGGAAGTAACAGTAACACACTCCATGGCATTTGAAGCAAACACCTGACAAGTTTTCGAATGGTTATTAAATACAAATAGAGAATGAAGTTACTATTCTTGCAAGTATGAGTAACAGTCTCCCTGTTACGTACCTATATGAAAACATAGAAGGTCACACGTACTACATATGTACAAAGATGATCAATCAGGATGGTCTGTGAAGGCACCAGGGTGGTGGATGTCCGTGGTAGACTTCCCGACGTCCGAACTGCAGAGGCTTTCTTCAACTCTTCCAGAATCACTTGAAGTAGCATTGATTCTTTCATGCACAGTCTTGGTTTTTATTATTAAAAAAGAAAAACTAGTTGTTTGTGTCTTAAGTTTGCAAATGATCAAACCAGAATGAATTCACTCATAGATGGAAACTCAAAGCACTTTGTTGTACTCCTCTGGATAAGGGCATCTTTTAAATGCTGTAAATGTAAGTGTATTTATTGTAATTCACATTTTATTTGTCACATGCACATATGTGTATGACATGCAGTGAAATGCTTCTTACGACAGTCCAACGTGTAACCATGAAAAAAATAAGTATTTAGTATATTGTATAATAAATAAATAGAAAATAAAAATAAGAGTGTACAAAAGAAATAAGAATGTGGCAGATATGTCAATGTGACACGTGTGTGCAGATGTGAAGTAGATGTCCTTATTTTAAAGATCGTTGTACAAATGGTTGTACAGTGTAAAAGTGTTGTAGTCCAGTATAAAAGTATTATTGTCCAGTGTAATAGTGTTATAGTCCAGTATAAAAGTATTATTGTCCAGTGTAATAGTGTTATAGTCCAGTATAAAAGTATTATTGTCCAGTGTAATAGTGATATAGTCTAGTGTAAAAGAGTTATAGTCCAGTATAAAAGTATTATTGTCCAGTGTAATAGTGTTATAGTCTAGTGTAAAAGTGTTATAAACCAGTATAAAAGTATTATTGTCCAGTGTAATAGTGTTATAGTCTAGTGTAAAAGAGTTATAGTCCAGTATAAAAGTATTATTGTCCAGTGTAATAGTGTTATAGTCCAGTATAAAAGTATTATTGTCCAGTGTAATAGTGTTATAGTCTAGTGTAAAAGAGTTATAGTCCAGTATAAAAGTATAATTGTCCAGTGTAATAGTGTTATAGTCTAGTGTAAGAGTTATAGTCCAGTATAAAAGTATAATTGTCCAGTGTAATAGTGTTATAGTCTAGTGTAAAAGTGTTATAGTCCAGTATAAAAGTTATTATTGTCCAGTGTAATAGTGTTATAGTCTAGTGTAAAAGAGTTATAGTCCAGTATAAAAGTATTAATTGTCCAGTGTAATAGTGTTATAGTCTAGTGTAAAAGTGTTATAGTCCAGTATAAAAGTATTATTGTCCAGTGTAATAGTGTTATAGTCTAGTGTAAAAGAGTTATAGTCCAGTATAAAAGTATAATTGTCCAGTGTAATAGTGTTATAGTCTAGTGTAAAAGTGTTATAGTCCAGTATAATAGTATTATTGTCCAGTGTAATAGTGTTATAGTCTAGTGTAAAAGAGTTATAGACCAGTATAAAAGTATTATTGTCCAGTGTAATAGTGTTATAGTCTAGTGTAAAAGAGTTATAGTCCAGTATAAAAGTATTAATTGTCCAGTGTAATAGTGTTATAGTCTAGTGTAAAAGAGTTATAGTCCAGTATAAAAGTATTATTGTCCAGTGTAATAGTGTTATAGTCTAGTGTAAAAGTGTTATAAACCAGTATAATAGTATTATTGTCCAGTGTAATAGTGATATAGTCTAGTGTAAAAGTGTTATAAACCAGTATAATAGTATTATTGTCCAGTTTAATAGTGTTATAGTCTAGTGTAAAAGTGTTATAAACCAGTATAATAGTATTATTGTCCAGTTGTAATAGTGTTATAGTCTAGTGTAAAAGTGTTATAAACCAGTATAATAGTATTATTGTCCAGTTTAATAGTGTTATAGTCTAGTGTAAAAGTGTTATAAACCAGTATAAAAGAATTATTGTCCAGTGTAATAGTGTTATAGTCTAGTGTAAAAGAGTTATAGTCCAGTATAAAAGTATTATTGTCCAGTGTAATAGTGTTATAGTCTAGTGTAAAAGTGTTATAAACCAGTATAATAGTATTATTGTCCAGTGTAATAGTGATATAGTCTAGTGTAAAAGTGTTATAAACCAGTATAATAGTATTATTGTCCAGTTTAATAGTGTTATAGTCTAGTGTAAAAGTGTTATAAACCAGTATAAAAGAATTATTGTCCAGTGTAATAGTGTTATAGTCTAGTGTAAAAGAGTTATAGTCCAGTATAAAAGTATTATTGTCCAGTGTAATAGTGTTATAGTCTAGTGTAAAAGTGTTATAGTCCAGTATAAAAGTATTATTGTCCAGTGTAATAGTGATATAGTCTAGTGTAAAAGTGTTATAGTCCAGTATAAAAGTATTATTGTCCAGTGTAATAGTGATATAGTCTAGTGTAAAAGTGTTATAGACCAGTATAATAGTATTATTGTCCAGTGTAATAGTGTTATAGTCTAGTGTAAAAGAGTTATAGACCAGTATAAAAGTATTATTGTCCAGTGTAATAGTGATATAGTCTAGTGTAAAAGTGTTATAGACCAGTATAATAGTATTATTGTCCAGTGTAATAGTGATATAGTCTAGTGTAAAAGAGTTATTGTGCAACTTTGTTGTGCAGGAGAGAATGAAGAACGTAGAAAGTCCAGTGTAAGGTGTTTTTTAATTGACCAGCTGTATATAAAGAATTTAAAGTATTATTTGCAGTGCATGGGGAATCTTTATATAAACATAGAAAATGACTCATTATAAGCACAGATTGTGGGACCTCATTGACTAAAAATAGCATAAATGCTTCTGCATGAATGCAAATGAAATATGAAATGTATACATGAACACATCAAATTGTCAATAATTACCCAAAGGGTATACTGGTATTTCACCATGTACAATTGCAGTTGGCAGAGTATATAGCTCTTCAGAGAGCTATAAAGAGGCCGGGGTTAACAATAACATATCCTCTGTGATGATAATGTAGATTCACCGTTGAACTGAAGGGCTTGTGGAAAATTAATTTGGCTGTTCAACAGCTTCTTTCCCTTGAGCATTAGTCAATAACTTATTCCCTGGAGTCATGTAGCTTTATTTTACATCTGCCAGTCATGTGTAGAGGCTGAAGTAGGCAGGCATTATTGACCACTTATAGAGCTTAATGGGCCCCCCAGGCTAAACTCATCTTTCCTATCTCTCTCTCTCTCTCTCTCACACACACATACACACACACACACACACACATAAACACACACACACAATCACACTGAGGTTGTGTCTAATAGAGAGAGAATGAATAGAAGAAACTTTCTTTAATAAAGTACACAAAAATAGTTGAAGATATTTATGGATAATAATATACAGAATATATAGTAAATATAAAATGTCGGTTTATTCATTTAAGTTAAGTCCGATTACACATTGCTTATAGAAACTTCCTTCTCATGTGAAAAAAACAAAACAACCAGAACCCGTGAGAGAACATAAATGATTAACACATGCAGTTATTAAATACAAACACTTATTGACCCTTCAAGCAAATAATTCATTCCATAACACACAATAATAAGGCTTTCTTTGTGTTATAGTTTTTGTTCCCATGTTAATCATTTAAAGTCATTTAATCTGGATCAAAAGAAGCGCTGACTGATACAGGGACTAATTATTTGTTACTTGTTGAATAATGACATATTCGACTCCTGCTTGAGTGAGGGACATTGCAGCTTACGGCTATAAACTGCCGAGCGGTTTTTAGGAAATATCATTGGTTTTACCGATAAACATGTATTTCTGAATTATAGCAATACCCCAACACCTTAAACAGACACATTATGTTATATTTGGACTTAATAAGCATGCTAATACAATTCAGCATGTCTAAATTAAAACCATACAATGTAAGAATTCTATTTAATAATGCAATATTTTTGTACGAGCCCAGAAGTAAAATCAAATCATATCATTTTCACGTCATCATTTTGCACAGGGAATTCTTGCTTTTCATTCGAGCAATTTTGACTATAATGTATTGTCAAACAATTCAAAATGTGCACATATGACACTATGCTCTCAATATTCAAATGGAGTGTGGCTCATAAAGCTGGATGTCCCTGCACGCTGCGCTCCATCTATCAGCTCAGCTCAGCATCACCCGTCACTACACACCAGCACCGGCGATAAATAAATCAGCATTATTTCTGTTTCAATCCTACTGCTATGAATCTTTCAGAAATCCTAAAATATAGCAATTCAACCTGATCACTACAGATACCCGGAACACATCTCATACCTTGGAACAATGAATATCCGTAAACAACACATATCTGCAACACATGCACAGAATAGCGGGGATCAGAGGTGAGAAATGAAGCGTATTTAATAGAAATGAGAAGCGTGTCTGGGGGAATGAGTGCAGATCTCAGTCTATAGTCACGCCCAGTGCCCCTCGGATAGAGATGAATTGTAGGAGCACTAGATGATGGGTAGAGATACAGGCCTTGACAAGCGTTAGATTCAAAGGACGACAATAGAACAACCTCAAGCAAATCAATGGTAAGGAAGGCAAGTAGGGTCAACTCTTAGGTACACATGATCAGCACAACAGCCAAATGATGCCATCCATCAGAATGGACAATGCAATTTGCCCTCCATTTCCTCATCAATCAAACTTGATATGTGGGAATCAGTGTCGCCATGGGTGCATTTGTGCTTGCCTGAGGTTTCACAGGAGAGCTAAAAGTTATGGGGGTTTTGCACAGAAATTCAGGTTACAAACACCGAGCACAACATTTCTCGCTCTTTTGTTGTTGTCGCCATTCTGCAAAGCTTTATTTATCACAATTCGTTAGATTTGCTAAAATCGATCAGACAAAAGATGGATAAACTCCAGCTCATCAACACTAAGTTAGATGACTATTAAAGAGCTCCTTTTCTCACACAGAAACACAATTACGCTGCAATTAGACCACCGTGTGAGTCACATGATCACCATTAATATTAATGTAATACTAAAACACTAGTAAGAGGCTTGTAAATGCAATTTGGACATTTGTATGACTATTATACCGTTACCAATATTTCCTGATCTGCATGTTTTATTTTTTTTTCCCATATACATGTGTTAGCCCACATTTCTCCTCACGCACATGATTGAGTCGTAATTAGCATGTGTCACAACATACAGCCCACGGATTTGTCGACGATTTCAGGGTCGTATGCTTGAACAAACAGCTTACTTATCTTCCCCATGGACGCCCTGCTGAGCATACGCACACAAGACAATGACCTGTCAATCACGAAGTAATGACTGCATAAGCCATGCCTGAGCAGAGACGAATCCATTGTCACAACTACATTAATCTTAATGTGAGCACTGCTCGAGCTGCTCTAACCATGTTTATGTTTACCAATGCATTCAGCACAACACTGAACATGCAAGTCAGGAATTGTTTTCAATGGCTTACTTATAAAAATAAATAAAAAGGTCTGCAGGAGAGATTGTACATTACACAAATCCTACACATGAAGAAGTATCAGTCAATATCAACAAATGCTTTTTTTTTCATGTGTAAGCCAAAGATGGAAAAGGAAGAAATAGATTGCTAGAATCAGAGGCTAGGACACACACACACACACACACACACACACACACACACACACACACACCCCTTGTTTAGCTGCCTAAAGGAACAGGTGTGTACTCCCACATAGAGGTTATACAGATTCAGTCGAGCATTTTGATCAGATTTCCCCCAATGTTTCCAATCCATCTCTTACTTATCATTCTACTTTAAGGCAGGAACCACGCACAAGCAAACAGACCTCATGAGTTGGATGTAAAAGTTTTATGACCTCAAGATATATGTTAAAAAAACAAAAAGGAATAAAGCTTGGTGTTAGGGTTTATTCGTATGAAAAAGCCTCAAAGCCTCTGCTTTTTATAGTCCTGGTTTGTCCATTTCATCATGCATTTTTTTTATTATGATAAATATATTCATATTAATGGCTTTGGGGTTTTGAAACCCCAAAGTACTTAAGTAATGAAGAAACCTCAATATCCAGTAGAAGAATCTGATTTTAAGTGAATTTTGGCAACATGCAGTACAGTTTCATGAAAACGTTTTGCTTGTTGCCAATTGCTGATTTATGTACACACAATGAAACCAAATCGCTATGGAGAACAGAATCCTAATCATGCTTTGCTGCATGTACTACTCTTTCAAACTAAACATACGTCTAAACTATATTCATCCTTAGGAATAGAAATAATTATATTTCTAAATATAGGGGGGCACGGTGGCGTTGTGGTTAGCACGTTCCCCTCACACCTCCAGGGTCGGGGTTTCTCGGCCATATGTGTGTGAGAGTTTGCATGTTATCCCCGTGCCTCAGGAGGTTTTTCTCAGGGTTCTCCGGTTTCCCCCGGGTCCAAAAACATGCACGGTAGGTTGATTGGCACTTTGGAAAATTGTCCCTAGTGTATGAATGTGTTAATGCCCATAGACGCCTGAGATAGGCACAGGCTCCCCGTGACCCAAGGGAAGATCGGATAAAGCGGTAGAAGATGAATGAATGAATATTTCTAAATAGTTGACAGAGGAGAGAACCTTTCGTCAGTGTCTGGGGGGTCACAGTCGTTCTCCCACTACCACAAAAGAGCAACTTCTTTCTTCAACAGGTCAGTAGGTCAACACGTCCTCACCAGAACAAGAGTCGCGTTGCAAAGTGTGAGATTAGAGGGTGTGGCATGACAGTCTCTAGTGACTGAATGGGAGGGGAGCATTCAGGTGAGGAGGATGAGGGTGTGTGGGATGAAGAGCTATCAGAGGTGAGAGATATCAGAGGTGAGGTGTTCAGGGTGAACAGATTCAGTATGGATGATTCAGTCTGTCATCACCTGCCACTATGAAACGTGTGTGACAGACTGAAGGCTTAAAAGTGATCGAGAGGCAGCGGGAAAAAGTGAAGAAATGTCACAGCATAGAAAACAGGAGCAACCTGGTACTGATGCTGACTGAAGTTGCAGAGCCCAATATAAATACTTTTACATCATTTCACCAAAATATAACAGGCGATGAAATTTTCTATTGGTGGCATCAGAAATGCCATATATTTAGGGTTGGTGCAATAATAATAAAAAATATATATACATATATTTAGAGTGCAAAAACGTATATACCACCTTTCATCTCGGCATTGTGCCTTAGACATCAGGAACAGAAAGAGACACAGGAAGGCCCCGGGTGTGGTGTAGAAAAAAAATATATCTCAGGTGTATTTACATAGTACAGTGCAACTGTATAGTGCAATATGCATTGTTTCCTTTGCTTCTTCTATTGTTGCTGTATATTTGCTTCGTCATACATTTTCTCATTCGTTTTTTTCATTTTAGTGGCACTTCTTTCTCCCCCCCTATTGATATTTGTCAATATGGGCTTGACCTCTACAGGCAGACCCTTTCCTCTGATGTTGAACCCTGCAATAGCCTTGAAAAGCAAGCTTTAAATTAAATGAGGGAGAACACAGATTGTTGTATAATTCATCGAGACCTCCCGCTGAGATTCCTCAATGCAGCCACGTTAGTGTCTGGATTTGAATTTTCTTTTGTTGCTGTGTTTGTGTGATACACAATGTGAATCCTGCCAGGGCCCAGTAAATTACCTCTTTAAACATTCAGTTGGCTTAACCAAGAAAAGAAAAAAAACCCTCTTGATTTAATATACAATGAATAAGTTAATAAAAAAGGATTTTTTTTCCCCACTCATGCACATATTTTTCCACTCTCATCCTAAAATCAGAAGCAGAAAAAATGGAAAGAGGGGACTAAGAAAAATCAAGTCTCCGAATATATGTGTGATCAGAAGTATAACAATACACAAAAAAGAACGAAGGAGAAAGCGAGAAAAAGATAGAGAGAGAAAAGAGAGAGAGAGAGAGAGAGAGAGAGAGAGAGAGAGAGAGAGAGAGGGGGAAGGGAACCGATATGAGCAGGGACTGATGTGCCTCACAGGGCCCCTCCTGCCTCCCAAAATATCGTGCGCAGGAGGCGCGGGAGCGTGGCAGCAGCGAGGCGGCCCCTCGCTCCCCAGAGACTCAACACCGCTATCATTAGTGAGGGAGACGGCAGGCTCGAGTGGCATACAAACTTCAGCAAAACGTCAAGAGAAAGGAGTGCACCACTGCCGAGCTGGCAAACTTCACCAAATTAATACTGCTGAAAATAAAAGGCAGGACAACTTTCAACCAGCCAGAAAGAGGATCCAGAAGGAGAGAAAGAAAGAGCGAGTGTATGCGGGTGGGGGGGGGGGGGGGGTGGGGGGGGGGGGGGGGGGGGGGGGGGGGGGGGGGGCAGAAGGAAGAAAGTACTGGAATGTGCTGGGTTCTCACTAGGAGATGCGTTCGTTTTTGGAGATCTGTGGCTGTGCTTTTCTCTGCCTCAGCGACTCAGACAGCGTTTGAAGACGAAACCACACCAAGGATGGCTTTCTTTCTGATGAGGTCATCAGAAGTCTAGAAGATAGAAGACTGCACTTCTCTGGAGTTCGATATCGCTAAAGAGTCCTGAATCCAACATCAAAAATCCTAATTAAAAAGCAGCACCGACCCTCCAAAAGAATGCACATTGATGTCTTTTGTCAAGTGAAGCTAAGCATGGACTTTATTACCCGTGTCCCTTTCCCGTTTCTCAATCATTTCCAGTTGTAGGAAGAACATATTGTGTTGTTAAGGGCAAAGTTATGCACAATAAAACCCACACTGAAAATCAGCCTGTTGGACACTTTGAGGAACATCTGTTCTGCCAGCTGCTCTGTTGTGCCACACGCACGTTACCGTGATGAACGACGGAGCGCTCGCGGTGCCATCTCATCATAACCACCGTTTAAAATGTCCGCTTGAGCACCGATGCCAAAAATGGCTCGAACGACTTTAAGCTGCAGTCTGTCAGTGCCGTAACGACCCATTAGAGCAAGCAAATATCCATGACCATTTTGGACTTTTCCCATTACAAGAGAGAGCTACGGATGATAGACAAAGGCGCAAAAATAGACTTTTTGAATAGCTATAACACGAAGCAACATAAAAATACTACACTTGTACTGTCATCTATAAGCCAGATGCTCATATAGATGGTGTGCATATAGGTGATAGGTGTGCAATGGTGCAACCCCCCCCCCCCCCCCCCCCCGCCCCCAAGCCCACATACTCCATCAACCAAATATACATTACAAAAATGTTGCAACATCCCGTGTTCACAAGAGGCAGAAATACTTGGAGTGACTCTATCTGTCAGCCAAACCTACAATTTCCCATGTTTTTTTTTTTTCATGTGGGAACATCAAGATGGAGAGGCAGTAGCCTTCCTGAAGATAGCGCCTGGCACTAAACTGGGAGCGATTCCGCTTTCTGCATGCTCGATTTAGAACAGAGAGAAGAGCAGAAAGGTGAAATCTCATGTAGGAGTTGTGTGACCTGAACTCCAACACATCTGTGGCCCTGCGCAACGTTGATACTGACTGAAACTGAGAAGAAACGGAACGCATCCTCTTTAGCAAATCACATGCAGGACAAGTTAGTTACATCAAGGACATTTTATCTTTTATTGCAGTCAGTGCCTGGCAGAAATAAATGCACAGACACTGTTGCGAGAGCAAACGCATTGATTTAAGGAACAAAGCACTTGCTTTTCAGTAATCGCTCTCTCTGCCATTTCAGCGTTGCACTGACCCATATGTTCTTAATATCATTCCTTTAGAAATGATAAGACGTGTTTCCCACTCAGTTCTCTATTGACTTGTGCTCTTAATGCCATTAGAGTTTTGTATATATATATATATATATATATATATATATATATATATATATATATATATATATATATATATATATATATATAAAGTTGCTACGTTAAAATAAAACTATTATAGGTGTTTGATATAAAAGACAGTAGCTTTGCTATTGCCGTTCTAAGGTGTCTTGGCTGTTTGTTATTTAAAGCAAGGAACTCTTCCATGAGTCCCTTTTAAGATATTTGATGTGGCATGACATCAAATGTGTCTATTAACTTACACATATACAGAAAGGGATCCACGCCGCTCTCTCATCTCTATTCGATTTGCTTACACGCCTCCCATTTACCCAGAAGAATTAATAAACAGGCTGAATCCAGATGTGTATCAAAATAATAAATGCTATTTATAGAGCAAACCCATCAAGCCCTTTGCTCTTTAGATGCTACTCTTATCAGAGGGACTAACCCCCCAACGCACCTTTACACCAATCTGTGTTTAAATATGGCCCTTCTTCCCCCTCTCTCGACTCTTCCCGGAA
>JACRUU010000015.1:27744271-28186771 GCA_030449085.1 Kryptopterus vitreolus | reverse complement strand
TATATAAGATATTAATCAATTTCAATTCATATATCTATGGGTTTATAGTCCTCTTCTATTTTTCTCACATGAGAAACGTTACAGGATTAGATTATCTGAGGCACAGCAAAGCACATTTTCCCCTCTGTGCTTCGCTAATGTCTGGGCATAAGTGTTGCAATGTGGCCCAAGAATAACTAAGAGACATATTACAACATTCATGCATTTCTGTTATTTATTTGTTTGAGATTATTTTCATTCATATGTCAAAATGTATCTAAATAAAATGTTCTCATGCAATGCTCCCAAAGGTCATAAAGTGTTTCCTGAGCAAACCTGACTTTAGATCAAAACAAACACAGCTGGGCTGTCATTGATTACTGGCATGGTAACTACATGCATGGTATCTAGATTTGTTTACTCAAAAAAAAAATTGTCAGGATTTTACTCACCCTATAAAATACCGAGATAAATACCGAGCACGATTTATAGCCCTCAAATGGAGGGCATTATGGGATTTGCTTTTAAGCACCACACACTACAGAATAATAACGGGTACATTGTTTTTCTTAGGAGTAGGTTAAAATCCAGACACCTTTTATGATTATGCAAAGAGATCATTCGAACACAAGCGTGCTCTGATTATCCTTTCTTGTGGGCCTTTCTCTGTGTTTAAAAACCTTGGAACGGTGTGCTGAAGCTTCGTTTCAGTTCCGCCTCAACATCTGTTACTGGACTCAAGCCAGATCAGCATACTACCTAAAACTGTTTCTGTTGATGGAGCTTATTCAGGTTTACCAAAGCACCGGGACATATCCTGAAGCCAGAATATGGCAGTGAATTTTGGGATGGTGATGGTAAGTGAGACCGCAGCGAGAAGATCATCGATCATTGCGACAGTTTGTCCAAAGAGAACTTTTTAACATACTTTTTCATTCGGTCTGCAGCTAATATGCGAGCTTTTTGGCTGCCCCATCCAAACATCTGCAAGCTGTTGCTGAGGAGGACCTCAGAGGAAAACATTTACCTAACAGAATACTAATTCTTTCAGACCTCTGTGTCAGCACTTCGTAAATAATGGCGAGTGTACGGGGAGTGGTTTTCAGCCATGCACATGAGGAATTATTTTATTTTCCAAGCCAGGTCTGGGAGAGCCATCTCATTCCTGCTGCTCTTATCTACACGGCTTTAAAAAGCAACACAACACACCTGCTCTCACCATCCCTCTGCTTCTCCTTTCTCCCACTCGCTCCAGTCTGCCTCTTTCTGGTTTTAGCCGCATATCAGACAGTCACAGCATACCTCCGTTTCAACATCTTGTGTCACGGGTCTGTTGCCAGACACTATTTCACCTCATGTGAGGAAGCCAAACTTGCCTCTGAGCCGTTTGGGTGACGGCTGTCAAGCTTGCATCAGGAAATAAACACACAGAATTCTGAAGACTAGATGTCACCGGTGTCAGGTGGCACAGACAAAGCTTTGTAGACAGTCACTTTCTGTTTAGATATTTGCTGTACCGAGAAAAAAAAAATGCAATTTGCAGAAAAAATAACAATAATTGAAATATTATCTCTTTATATACAGCTCAGTGTTTACTCAAAATCCATGTCACAGCACAAAAGCACAAGAACATTTTTGACTAGTTTATGATATCCAGAGTGTTAACAGAAATAGAAGACTACTAGGCTATTTAAAAAAAAATTGCATGAAATTAGCAAAAAGAAATCAAATGAGATGCAGCCCAACAGACCAAAATCCTTTGGATGATAGTTTAACATCATGCAAAATACCATCCTGTTTATATAGAAGCTGATATAGCTTGTATAATTTCATATTTGTAATGAGAGAATCAGGGTTGAAGGGTCTACGGTGCATTACACAAATACCCAACAAGCAGCTGTTTTCATTCAAATTATGTCAGGAGTGTTGCTCTCATTAGATCCTGCTCTCGTTTACCATTTGTTTGGAAATTTCAGCAAATTCAGTAAATATTCCAGTGGCATATTCAAGAACGGTTTAGCAAATTCCCTCTCTTCAATTAAGTAATGTTTTACTCAGAATGAAATTCTCAATAATGTGAAACACAAAGCCTAGAAGAAGCTGACTAGATGGTTAAAAGACAACAAGCTTGAACATTAAAAAAGATGGAAGTATTTAGGTAAATCATACTTTCTATTTACATGAAATGCATATGTAGTAATGATGAATGTGAAGCTGTGGCAGCACGAAAGAAATACTACACTAAGAAATACTAATTTTACAGGGATGCACATAGAGACTAGGTTAAAGACCTCCCGATACTGTAGGCCAACATTATATTAGCTTCCAGACATTTTGTTATATCCAGGCATTTTGTTATAAAGTTTGTTATATAATACCACATTTACAGGACCCTGTATTTAAGGCCAAACCTCAATAACACAAATACAAGCAGGGCTATAAATAATGTCAGTTGAGTTAAATGTGTTCTCTCATTGAAAAATCTGGAATAGGAAACTCTAAGGCTGTATAACAAATACATATTCTTGTACACATACTGGTTAAATACATGCTTCTGTAGAGTAAATCTGCATTAAATGGTTCCATGGAGTGTATACAGTTGAACAGGTCTTAGGTTTAAAAAAAAAGAAAAAAAAGTTTCAGAACCCCTATTGTAGTGGTTTTGGTGGAGTGACAGGGAAAGAAAGAGCTACAGTTTCCTCTGCACTTGCTTATCCTGACATCTCTTTCAGCATGCTGCACTGCCTAATGCATAAAAAAAGAGTGCCAAGAGCAGTTGAACATGCAGGCACAAAAACCTGCTCATAAATAAATGATTGTGACACAGTAATAATCTGCATCTCTGTAAAAGGATGATGCATCAGCACTTTTACCTACTGAGATAATGTAGTGGTTTGTTATTAAATGCAATTGCTTCCATTACCAGGAACATTCCAGAAGGTGTTGACAGAGACGCTCTGGGGTGTGAAACCGATCATCTAGTTTATTGCTGCTTTATTTTTCGCCATCATTATTAAGGCTAGTGAGATATACTTCATAATTAATGCTGGAACGCCGTTATCCTTGCCTAATCCCACATACTCATTCCTGAGGTCATTATGCAAATCAATAGTGTTTACAAACATAAAAGCTGGCAGTTGGAGTTTGATCTGTGGCAGAAATAGCATCGGTTTTCAATAGCTAAAGCCCTGCTCGGTTGGTGTCATGTCAATAACAAGCCAATCAGTATGGCCTAGTCTGGGGAGAATTTGACAGCGGGGTCTCTAAGGAGTGCTGTGTCTATGAAGATGCCATACATTCAAAGACACAACATGATACTAACCGAGCTTAGGAGACACTATAAAAGACCCACAAATGCAAATTAAAGTTAATGATTGTGCTAAACAGTGTCTTTTTCTGTCTTGTACATTTGGGACTCCAAAACAGTGTTTTTTTTCATGGCTATATGAAAAAAAAATACATTGAATGCCTTTCTGCATTTATATATATACACACCACAGTCTGATTTACAGTAAAACACATGACAATTGGCTTCCACATTCTGCTCTTTAAATTCCTTTATTCATCAATGTGAAGAGAGCCTCACTCTCCTCCTGATCATGACCCTTGAACCCGAGGCATGCTTTTTTCCTGCTCAACCCATGTGTGAACAGTCCCCATAGAGCAGAGCATTGTGGGTCAGAGGCAGAGTTGAGTATGAGGGCATTATCATGATGCTAGGGGGCATACACAGTGTGCAGTGGTGTTTCACAGCAGATTGTGCTAATGCCCTGTTACAGCCATGAGAGAATGATTTTGAATGCTAATGAGGAGTTAGAGGGGCTGCCATGAAGGTCTCATATATTACCCTACAAATGCTGCATAAACAGTACTATGGGAATAGATATTGAAGACTTTAAAGCTGCTGTAAGTGATTTTTAAGCAGTTTGGATTTAAGAGCTATTGTTTCAGGAATATCAAGCTCAACAATAGTGTCAAATGGAATGCAAAAATGCAGGTAAATCGTATTGTATTAGAATCAAGATGCAGAAGTGTACACAAGATTATGTAGAGGCATGTAGAGGAGAACATCTTGGCATGCAATACTCTGATCTGTTGACTGAGATTCCATGCAAATAATTGTCAATTCATTATGGCTAAAAGAAATGAGCTCCTCTTTTATAGATACTTTACATAGATTTGTTTTCTATATGTTTTGGTTTGATGTGTACAACACTGCCTCCTAGTGCACATATTCAACTGTGAAATGCTTTACGCCTGTAAACATCTATGCAAGCTTAAAACGCCCATAAAAAGGGTTGGCGAATCTCTGAGGTACATCAGGAAATCATGACAAACAAGATACAAGTTAGAGATTTATTAAGCTTTTCTCTGTACTCTTACTCAGGTGGACTAATAAACGTCGCCAGGATGCATAGAGTCTACAACTGTCTTCAAAAGGAGACTAAATACCTTAGGAGTTAACTTAATATAAGTTAACTTATATTAACTCCTATATTTTCTTAATTTATCTATATATATATATATATATATATATATATATATATATATATATAATTATAAATATATAAGCTGTTTATTCTAGCGCAGGGGATGTTTGTTTGTATTATTAATTAAATTGCAGAGTTAATATGAGGTCAGCAGGAAAAAAAATTAATGTAAAGTGATGCATTTAAAAAGTAATGCTTTTTAGTGCCAAGAGGTTTGATTTCTTTTGTTTTGTTTTAAATTTAGCTTGACATGTAAAGCCCACACAGTGACATATAATGAATAATTCATTTCAAAATGCACAATAAAACAAGCAGTTTAAATGTATCTTGATATTTTTACTATACTGAAAACTATTAATCTGTTAAAAATGACACAGTAGGATTGAATGTGTTGGAAGGCCTTAGGAAATTGGGCTCATTCCTTCAAAATAATCCACATTAGCAAGGCTAGCACTTTAGTGCTATAAACTTTGTAATATTATATGGTGGAAATCTAATAAGGCATCTTCTCTACATCTACTGATCAAATCTTGTATTTTGATTAAACTGACATGGAGAACAGCAACAAGGCTTTTGGTAGTGCCACGTTTCATTGCAGAATGCTAAAAGACATCTACTTACCATCTGGTCCTGGGAGAAGAAACCATTTAACACATGGTCAACAACAAAAGACATCAACAAATGTTGCTGCAGTGCAGACAGATTTTTGAGGGTACTGATAAAAAACAGTGAGAGAATATATTCAGCCATGAAAAGTAAATCAAATAAAAGTTCAAATTCAAGTTTTGTATTTTAACATTTGACAGGGGTATATTGTATATGCTGCGCCACAAATAATATTCCTACATATAATTATATGATTTTTATATCTTTTGCACAAATGATCGACTAAATGCTTTGCTAGGCAACATTTACATCCATTTCCGATCCACTACGAAATGCGAAAGAATCTATGGTTCTTCAGAAATACTGTAACAGGACTGTTACAGTAAGAGCATCTATTTTACAGTTTGTTGAAAAGTAACCAGCATTTTTAAGCCTATAAATATTATCCTTATGTTGTTTTCTGCAGTAGCGGAGAATTATTCAATTAACTAGGCCAGTAAAGTGATTAGAAGAATCCTCCTATATATAGAAGTGTATGAGCCTTTAGAAGTCCTAATCTTCATAATGACATCTCCAGGGACACTACTGATATATATATATATATATATATATATATATATATATATATATATATATATATATATATATATATATATATATATATATATTTATTTTTTTTTTTTTTTTTTTTTTTACAGTGGAAATTAAGTTGACTAATAGGATTCTGGAAGTTCCCTCAAGTAACCGGGGGAATGCCAAAATCTATTTAACTCTTTCTAAAACTGACCAGGAATGATAGTGATTTGAGCAAAAGGCACAACAGCAAACAGAACACCAACAGCGATCTCACTGATCACATCCAGAAGTACTCAACACTTCTCTCTCCATGATCAGAAGACCTGGATTCAATGTGCACTCTCCTGCACTTCACATCTGACATCAAGACTCAGCTTAAGGCGCACGCAGTTGTAATCCTGTTGTAGTACTTAAGGGATGTGACTCTACTCAAACGTATCAGAACGCCCTCGCACGCTGAGCTTTTGAGAGCCCATTTCGAGAGAGAACAAAAACACGGGGAATGTATAGCTCAAAGGCAAGTTGAATTTGGAGTTTAAAAAGCATGCGCTGACAGAAAGACATCACCGAAGTATCAGAAGGTGCGATAATTTGTTGAAACAGCAGCCCGAGCTGGCAGAGCACCGAGTGTTCTCTAGCTCCTAGAGCCCCATTTACCCTATCCTCCTCCATCTCTCATGCTCAGTCTTTCAAACAACCTTGGTGTGATTCCTTGACAAAGCAGACCATCTCTCAAGGTGCACTTGAGTGGGAAACATTAAAAAAAAAAAAAGAGTTGACTGCCACAAAGAAAATGGAATAAATGCACTTTTTATTTTTTTTAAACTAATTAAATGCGACGAACACTTTCTGAAGACAAAGTTGGATGACACAGCAAGACATTGAGGAACTCAGTCACTTTAGGAAATGTTTCAAAGTAGGAAACGCAAGCGGATGTTTGCCAAGTTAGAACAGCTAATTGGTGGAAACTTAATGAATGCGGGTTGGTGCCGAGACAGATGCTTTGTGGAATGTGGCAGATTTTTGTGGCTACACGTCTCCACACATCAAGACACAGAGAACATTTGGCAGGTCACGGAATTGTGCAGGCAGAGGGGACGCCTGAGAAGGAGAAGAAAAGCCCATATGAGCAGAGCGTGTGCATTTCTGTGTGTGTGTGTGTGTGTGTGTGTGTGTGTGTGTGTGTGTGTGTGTGTGTGTGTGTGTGTGTGTGTGCTTGAGTGTGTGTCTGCGGATGCCTGCTCTTGAGCTTGCTTGTTTGTTGGAGCTCTCTCTCTCTTTTGTTCGAGCTTTCTGTTCTTGCCAGCGCGGTGGCTTGCAATTAGCGCACAGGCCTCAGGGACCTAATTAACCAGTTCGATTAATTCATTTTTTTTTTCAAAAATAACCATACAAGTCACCCTGACATTTGTCAGCCAGTCGGGAGGTGTTCATAGTAAGCGATGATTAGCTCATTTGCGGCCTGTCCTTCTCCCCCAGGTGGCAGCTGGGAGGGTGTGTGTGTGTGTGTGTGTGTGTGTGTGTTGTGTATGTAAAGAAGGACAGCACACTGAGGTGGGCTCAGACTACAGGGAGTTAGATGCTGCATTTTCACTAAGGTGGTGGGTAAAAGGAGGGGTCTTCTGACCTTTTTTATCGAATCACCAATCAATATTGTTCAGGCAGCAGCCCTTTTGACGAAGACCCCTGAATGCCTGCAGGAACCAGAAACATGCAGTTACAAACAGTGCAAGTAAAACAGAAGTGGGGGGCATCAGCTGCCTCCTCTCATTAACACATTATGATGTCTTTCTTTTTCAGGAAAAGCAGGGGTGGCATGGGACATGGATAGCACAGGTCCTCAATAACAACAGTGTGTCTTTGTTCTACAGCTGCCTGCCACATTGTCCCTATTTGAGACAATATTTACTGACACTTTGGCGAACCGGAAATATTAAAAAGAATGCAGTTTAAAAAGTGCATGCGGGAACAGTATGAGGTAATACACATTTATGGGTTGGAGAAGAGGAGGAAAAACTTGTTTTTGTTTATCCTAACATCTCAACGCATTAATCTTTCTCGAGGATGACCGATACCTCTTATTGCTTGCAAGTTTATGATGAATACAAGATCAATAATGGTGTCAAAATATTACAAATTCTTGTGTAGTAAAATGTTTTTTTTCCCCTTTACGATTGTTGTGCTTCAAAGTACAATGAACTGTTCAAAGTAAAACAGAATTTGCAACTGATTTATCGTTTTCACATTTTGCTATTGATTAATTTTCTAACACAAAACAAAACAAAACAAAAAAAACATTGGATAGTCAAGAGTTAATTGGAAATTAGGTTTTGAGGTAACAGGTTAAAGCATATGGTTATTTATTTAGTATTTACTGCGAAAGAAGAGGTCTGTTATGCAATTACAATTGTCTGGACCCATTCTGAGATCTGATCTAATGCATACTGAATACTGTAAATCATGTTCAGGAACAAAATGGGTTTTTGTTTAATAGAACGATAAAAGATAGAATTGAGAAACTTCCACAATAATAAAAACAAACAAAACAGGGAGCTCAAACACAGATTCTAGAAGGTTAGAAACAAATCACTGATAATTTCTGTCAAGAGCTACAGTGTACAAGTAGAAGATCATGTCATAAAGAGCAATGTAAAAGGCTTTTGCCCTACCTACACTTTCTCTACACAGATGTTCCTACACGTTTCTAATGTTTAGAGGGAAAGAAAAACCCTAGCACAAACATGTCTACTCTTCTCATCTCAGCATTATGAATACTGAGTGGTCTATTAAAAACTATGATATTTGTAAATTCTTCATCTGGAATAGATTTAAGATAACATCAGCGTAACCCCAGTGTCTGTTCGCTGCCCACATAGATTTATTGCCAGATTCGATCCAAGAGTATTTTCAAGCACTGACTCACATGGGAGCAAAAGAAAATAAAAGAGGCAGGCAGACATAAAGAGTGAGAGAGTCATTCGTTCCCTCTTCAATGTGACCAAAGTGCACCCTTTTCATGGGTGTACATGTTCTCTCTCTCTCTCTCGCTCTCTCCATCACTCCCTCTTTCTCCCTGGCGCCCTCAACCTCCCCTTAAGAAATCACAGTAGAAGAGCTCTTCAGCAGCTTTGATAGGGAAAGAGAGGGGTCGTTGTGTAAACATTTTGTGTGAGTGCCTTTTGTGGATCTCCATCGTGCATTGGGTGATCTCTCCAGAGGAGTGCGGCGAGTGCTGGCGCTCATACACAGTGCCGGCTAGAGACGGGGTCTCTGTACTTCCGGGAGTGCTCAGGGCTAGAGTTCACTATGGGGGCGTCAAGGGTGTCAAGGAGAACGCTTCCCTTCCATTACAAGCCCCAGGGCCTCTCCACAAACATTCAAAAGCATAAGCAGTCGATATTGAGTGTAACTGCTGTGAAAAAAAAAAACACAAAAAAAAAACAAAAAAAGACAAAGAGATGAGTGTGAGAAATGCAGGGTTTCTGAAGAGTTACACAACATGGCGAGATCAGAGTGGTACTTTGGCTTGGCGGCACAGCTTTTTCTTACTCTTAGAAAGGAAGAGCAAAAGGAGTAAATCATTCATTGCAAGATGAGGGGCATGAAGGGATTTTGGGGTAGAGGAGTGGATGCTTTTTGGTAATAAAAGGGAACGAAACACACACCTAGTACAATGAAAAAAGTCAAACATCTAGAGGACAAAAAAAGATCAATTGCCTGCTGCTCAAGAAATCAAGAGATTATTGTACTAAAGAAAAGCACAAAATCGACACTTCCGTGCATGTGTTTGTATTACACTAATATCTTGGTGACAGATACAAAGCACACATTCAGCGGTCTTGTGAAGTCCATGCTTTGAGAGCGCAGAGCTGTTTAGGTGGGTTTAGGTACATTACTGGGTGGGTGAATTGAAGACTACAGCACATATATAAAATAAAGTCTGGACACTCAAGTTCTGCAATAACTGAAAATCTGCATGTTCTTGTTCTTGTAATTCTTTCAAACCACACTGGCATGCTAAAATACATCCAAAACACTCACATATTGGTTATTGGTTGCTTATACTATTGCATAGTGTTGTCTCATTCAGCATATATAAAATGTATTGTTTTTTTTTTATGTCACCCATATAAATGTATACCATTACAAAATAATCTAATAACAAGATGTTTAATGCAAGATTTATAGATAGTGTCTCATATTCTCATGTTTTACTATTCATAATAAAATGCAAATGTTAATAGCTAGTTAATTGGTTGGATGTTTAATTTATTGATTTAGTCACAGGTTACAGGTTTGAATAAAGTCCTCTTTGTGATGTGAAAGCATCAGCATAGAGTTCGGAGTTTTAAACACTGGGGGACCAAAATGATCAGTGAAACCTGTGGTGCTAACGGCAAAAGCAGCAGGTACGTAACCATTGATGTGAGTGCAATTATATATATAAAAAAAATTATATATATATATATATATATATATATATGGATTTAGTAAAAATATGGACTTTCCTTCTTGCCTGTATCTTGCTTCTAGTTTGTAGTGTCTATATTTCTTTCATAGCGAAATATATACATATATATATATATATATATATATATATATATATATATATATATATATATATATATATATATACTACACACACACACACACATACAGATAGATAGATAGATAGATAGATAGATAGATAGATAGATAGATAGATAGATAGACAATAGACAGACCTGCAACTTTCTGGTCCACCTCCGTTGAAGCTGCTGCTAATGATGATGAGGATGCTGATGATGATGACGACTCGCTGTAACATTCCAAAGTATTACCCATAAATAATTAGTAATTGACTGAAACAAAAAGATGAGTGGGGATTTTTCTCCCATGACTTCATTAGTAATGGTGGCCACGACTGTGTGGAAATGAAAACCTTTTAATTCAACTTTATACTAAAATTAAAAAAATCAGTGACAATCATTTTCCAATTGTCTTTTATTTAGATCCAATCTCTAAGATGTCACAATGCTATGTCAATGCTTTTTGCAGAAAGTTTGCACTCCTATTGTCTTTTACATTGTTCATGAGTAATTGAATCTTTCTTAATCTTCCTGCTCTCGTGGTAAGGGTATTGGGGTTAACAGTGGAGGAAGAAAGTGATGAGACTCCCTGGGATGCCGACACTTTCCTTTTGTTGTCAAACAGAATGATTAAACATGTTCATTCACATGCTCCCATGGTGCTACAGTATGTTATAAATTTTTTACTTTGGAGTCACCCCAGCTTTTTCACACATGCCTTTAGATGAATGACAATGTGTTACATTTTGTTTGAGTATGGTGGATATAAATTAAATAACCAACTTTACTGCTTCTAAGTAGGATGCAAAATTGAAACACAGAGGGTTCGATGCAGATTCGACTTAATCTATGAAGGTTGATCAACTGTAAACTTGTTCTTAACTTGTGAAAGACATGAAATTATTTTCTTAGAAAGGTCTTTTATAGCTCTGATTAACCATCCACAGGAAGCGCTTTTGCATTAGTGCTTCACATTACCTCTCCTGACAAGTTCCCAGACTCTCATATAAAAACGCAATGCATTTTGAATGTTAAGCTGCTAATAAACATATACGTTATCTCTCTGTCCAAGCATATTTAAGCATTCTATTTTTGTTTTTTGAAAGTTTACCCAAAAATTGTTTCATGAGAAAAAAAAACCCCTAACTCTTAGCTATTTTGAATGAGTCTGTTCTGATACGCAGCTCTACTAAACGAAATACTTTTGCTGAGTCCATGTTCTCCATACTGCTGTAAACAAGGTGATGACCCCTTCAGTGATTACAGTGTATTTGTCGCTGCACCCATGTCAGTTATAATGTGAAACACAGAGTAAAGAAAGCATTCCTGCTAGTTAATTAAACCTCTTTACTGCATTAGTGTTCCACTCCAATACTACCAAGAATGTGCGAAGAATCTGTATGGAAATAATAGTAAATGGCACGATATGTTAACAGCAAAAACTGTTTGCTATTTGAACATGTACTTTTTTTGTTTCCATTGAATTGTTGAATATCAAAGATATCACGTTATACACAATATGTGCATAAATATATACAATATTTACACAGGTATATTCAAACTATCATTAAGATGAATTAAAAAATTAAATGAGACTTGATGGGGTGAATGCATTTATGAAGAATAACCAAAATGCTGTTACTTTGGTTTTGCCTTTTTATTACTGCATACAAAAACACGACCCTGGCATGGAGAAACTTACTTTTGTTTTTTTCTCAAAAGCTCTGGCAAGATTCATAAGGATGCAAATAAACATTGATTTCTCCTGTTTCTGGAAATACTCCTGACCTTGCCCTATTGTCTCCAAAAACACACACACACACACACACACACACACACACACACACGCACATGCTGAAGAACCAATATATATACACGGACAGAACATCACTGTTTTGTGGCTAACCTGTCAGCATCCTGACAGTCAAAGAGGTCCAGTTGTACATTTTCTCAGGAGGAGCATCATGTCTTTATCACAGCAGGCTGACAGGGAGAACAAGCAGAAATCCAGGGCAAATTTTGAAAATTGAAACCTAAGTGCAGCAGCTCGGGTAGCCTGTGGTTTAGCTCTTTGCCCAAAGTGACATAAATGCCGTGAGTTATTGTATGTAATCATGTGAGCGTAATCATTCACTACAGAAAGAAAAAAGACCATTATTCTGATGAGTAGGCCTTTTCTTTTTTATTCCACAAAGCCTCAATGTGCAAGCAAATGAATGATTACATGGCTTTTGTGCAAATGTTACAGGAGTGGATTTCCTGGTTATATGTCAAGCTGTCATTCGTCTTTGCATCTGTTGTTTGCTCTGCTCTATCAGTTTATTTTAGAAGGAAAACATGCGTCATCAAAATAGCAAAAAAAAAAAGGCAATTTTCCAATCTAAATAGCCATATGTTAAAATGTATTTAATTGAACCTGGAAAGGCTCGAAAGTGTACACATTTCCTACCTTTTTTTGTTTTATTTATGTGTGTTTTTCCTTCTCTGCTCCTTTCTTTTTTTTTTTTTTTTGCTTCCTCCTTGCTCTATCTGACAAAAGACGCCAGTCTGCCAAGCCAGGCGGCTCTGGGACGAACCTGTCAATCACGACTGACGGCACCCTGACAACATGTACGTTAAAAATTAAACCCGCTCTCAAAGCCTGTGCGTGACAGCCGAGCCTTTGAAAGTGTCTACAGCGCTCAGCGACAGAGAGGGGAGTATGAGAGAAAAACAAACTAAGAAAACAACAGTGAAATTGAGGGGGGTGAGTGGTGGTTGGGGGAGCAGGGGATTGAAGGGAGGAAAAAGAGAAAAGCAAAAGTTGGAAGTTAAAAAAAAAGAAGAAGAAGAAGAAAAAAAAAAGACAGAAGTGTCTTACCATTGATGGTGGGAATGGATATCTTTCCCCTGCCGTTTTTAATTTAGTGAACCTCTCACAAGAACATACGGGAGGCTTCTAGGGAGTGAGAGCAGGTCTGTAAAGTGCAGCTCAGAGATCTGCACACACACACACACACACACACACACACACACACACACACACACACACACACACACACACACACACACATCCTTAGGCCTCTCAACCAACTGCCTCCGGGAGCATTCAGATATCACTCCATCCTAAATATCTCTGACTTATTTAAACAATTTCAACTTATTTAATAAATATATAAAGTTAGTCAAAAGCTGCCAGTATTACCAAAAACAGAAGTGCAACTTAAACTGTTATGGTTTACAGAAGTTATTTTTTTTGTCCATCACAGTGTGTGTGTGTGTGTGTGTGTGTGTGTGTGTGTGTGTGTGTGTGTGTGTGTGTGTGTGTGTGTGTGTGTGTGTGTGTGCGTGTGTGTGTAAAAGAGTTTTATCTCAGCACTTAGATGAAATGCCTTGGCTGTGCAGCTGAAGACAGTCTGATGCCTGTTGCCAGGTTTCATTGGATTAAGAATTTAGAGAATGAAAAATAAAGAAAACCCAGCCTGTGGATAAATGCCTACTTCCAAGATGTATTTTACAAACGGTTGATGGTGCAAAAGTGAGAAAAGTGCAGACATTTAGAGCATTACTGCCCTCTGGTGGATTCACGCATCTCCATCACTTGGCCGTCATAAAACCAAGGTACACTATTTTCCCCCAAAACAGATAAAATAATAATGTCATCAAGGGGCCATTTACAGTTACTTAAACTCATCATCACATTACTATTTGCAAAATGAGCACCTAGCTATACAACTACTGTATTTAATGTTATAGTTACATATATAACATGTTAATTGAAGGCAAATAATTTTATAATATATAATTTTACAACTCTATAGCACATTCTTGTAATGAGTGGCTATTGAGGATATTCCACATTTTATTATAAGCCCAATATTATGATATATTCCAAATTTCAAGTTGTAGAATGATATAAAAAGCTATTTAATTGAAAGGTGCACTATTAATGAATAATCTCTGTTTATAACTTGTTGTCTTAGTCCTTGTGTTTGAACCCAATAGTCCTTTTCAAAATGGTCACATATCATAATTAATTATTTGATTGATTTTACTTTACTGGTTAAAAATAGATGAGAGGTCAGGAACTGCTGAATATCAACCCATCTCAAAGTGTAGTCCAGGGAAGTATAGCCGGGAGGTGCCGTGATCTTTTTTTTATTCTGGATCAATGATGGCAAAACAATCAGAAGTTATCAAAGTTCATAAATTCATCATTACATTTTTATAGTTATTGTCGCATTCGAATTATTGGATATACAAGAAAAGTCAACAATGCTTAGCTCAATAAATAATCACATTAAAGTATTAAAAAAATGAAATGTTAAACGTTAATTTTATGGAACATTCAGGAATGTTAAAAAAATCTAAATAAAAGCTCTAATAAACAACTCAAAGGGCACTGCATATATGGAAATGTGGCTAATATTTGAATAATTGTGTTTCCATACATGTAGTTTTAGTGAGGGGCACTGGGAAAAATATTTGATATTTATATATGAAGGCTTTAAAAAGTGTTGTTAACTATTGCTGTAGAATATTTAGGATCTTTGCACTATATGAATAAATTAATGTATGTTATACAAGCAGCAAGAGAACTATTTTACAGCCACGTATTTTCAATTAAAACCAACATTTCAATACACTATACTACTCCACATGCAAACAATTTTCATTTTGATAAGGTTACCAAAATGAACAAGCAAAGTACAAATAAGCTGTGGTCATTTTATAAGAAAGGAAGAAAGAACGAGAGAGAGAGAGAAGGTGATGATGGAAAGACACCTCAAAGCTCTGATTACCCTGAGTGGCTTGGCCCAACAGTAGTACCTACTGGGACAGCAGCACAGGGCCTCTAAATAAATTGCAAGTGGCCTTGGGCAAAAAGAGGAGTCTGACTTTGATCTTCTTTACCAGGGAACGAAGAGAATGTGCAGGCAGTCAATCAAACTCAGAAACCTACACAACAACAGGGAGGCCCTTTGTCTATTATTTATTTTCCTAAAAATCATGTATTTCATTATCACAAGGCGCCCACGCTCTGGTCGGGGGTGTCACAATCAATAATTGATACAGTCGGCATCCCGCCTTTTCCTTTGGCACTCTTGTCGCTAGCTGTTGTCAGAACACATTTGCTTTGATGGCAAATTTGAAGAAGCAAAAAAAAAAAAAAATGACATCATATATGATTATATATTTAGGATAGCTGAAAGGCTGGGGCCAGATCGTCAGCTCAGAAGCACTATTCCCTGCATGTTCAAGCGGTTCCACTGAAGTTGCCTTAAACACAGCCACACCATGAGGTGATCTTTCCTTCTGAGGAAGTAAAAAAGAAAAGAAAAAAAAAAAAGACACAAACGTGTTTTGTCATGTGTCAGTAAACAACAAGCCTGAGTTTAAAGGGAAGCAGATCACAGGCGAAAGAAAATCCTAAGTTATGGATACATCGTGTCAAAGCCAAATCAATCATACACCCGGAACCTTCAGTCTCTTCGTAAGCAGACAGGAAGCTGGGATGGAACATGAGAATGCATGCTCAATGTGAGTTTTTGCATATGAGTTATGACTATGCAAGTTGAGCAAGTGCTCAAAAATGTTGCAGGAAGATAACCGACAAATTCGTCTCAGAATAAAGGGCTAATCGACATCCATGTTCACAGGGCTAACATCTGCTATAAGCTACATCTGGAGTGAAAAATGCAAAACTCCGAATACAAGGAGAAAAGTTTCGAAAAGTCAGAGAACAACTTTCAACTAAATAACAGCTGCCTCCATTATCCGTGGGCACCAGTTCTCAGCCAAACACCCAAATCCTCATTCTTCAGTCTATATTCCATCACCATTTCCTTTTTTTTTTTTTTTTTTTTTTTTTAATTACCCTGCAACAGAAAAGATGGAGCACATCTGACACATTTTTATAAATCCATCCCTGGCACGCTCTCAGAGCACTGCTGCTCCGTCTGCTGCGGCCGATAGAGTGGCGTGCGCTCTGTCAGGAACCGAGAAACGCTGCCTGCATCTCCATACAAAAACAGAGGGATGAGCTCTCAGCAGACGGTTCCTCGTCTTTCTCTTTCCCCCACATGAAGCTTTCGCTCACATCAGCATAGCACATCATACAGCAGCAGTTTTCTACAGCAGATTAGGGGCCACTATACACAGCCACAGCTAATTGGGGTTGCCATTCTGTAGCGTCTGCTTATTTTCCCAGCACCATAATGCACTGAAAATGACTTCTTTTCTTTAAATAGAGGTACAATGAGGAAAGTGTCTTCCTTACTCGGTGTATTGTTCATCTGATGAAGCACAATAAAAAAAAATGTTTGGCTCAAAAATGGGATGCATAAAAATATAATTCTGTTTTGATCTTTAAAATATACTAACTTTAATATTGTGGCTACTTTTATATTAAGGCTAAAAAGAATTGAAATAAATGTAAAAAAAAAAAATAACCCATCCACTTTGAAATATCGAGTAGCTATACAGCTAACGGATCTGGGGAGGATTTCATAACCTGATAGCAGTAAACAACAGAGAATTACCATTTGTGGTCTGTCCTGACATATTGCACATAAATACATAGCAGTTGCATGATGCCTGCATCCCAGCCCAACTCTCCGCTTCGTGCAGTCTCTCATTTGGAGATGAAGCAAAAGATCCTAAGCTCTGGCTTTTTGTTCTCTTGGGAAAACCGAGGCAGCATGCTGGGGTTTGTTTGATGTGTTCTCTCTGTGTGGCAAGATGTCTTGTAGTGCTCTTAAGATTATTATTTTGAGAGCCTGTGAAGAAAGAGAAGTAGTGCCAGTAGTGCAGTAATTTCCATGCCAAAAAGTAACACTAAAATAAAAACCGAGAAGTCTCTGCCTGAGACATGACAAGTATTTCATATTGATGAGGATAGAAGAGACAAAGTTTTCCTTGGAGTAGGAGTAAACAACAGCCCTTTTGGGCCTCAATCTCAGTTTGCAAATCCACTGAATCGGGCTCCAAGTTTGATTTAACACCATCTGGCTGGGCTAATATGCCACAATTACTGGGATGAAATGGATACAGGCGAGCTTTGAGGATCAGTCTTTGCCTTTTTTTTTTTTTTTTAAAGACATTTTAAATGACACATTAAAGCCTTTGTGATTATCACTGCCTGGGGAGGGCAATCAAATTTGATTTATTTGGTTTTAGAAGAATGGCATGTTA
Organism: Kryptopterus vitreolus; assembly: GCA_030449085.1. Lineage (NCBI taxonomy): Eukaryota > Metazoa > Chordata > Actinopteri > Siluriformes > Siluridae > Kryptopterus > Kryptopterus vitreolus. The sequence goes on along the minus strand of JACRUU010000015.1, from coordinate 28,169,379 downwards.
TAGTCAAAGAATAGTTGAAATACATTTTAAGTATTTTGTGCAAAAAGCAACCCAACAAACACCAAACAATTAAGAGTTCTGTAAACAGAACAGTTTATTAAAAAAAAAAAAAGTCCTTTGTCAGTGTAGACAATGTGATGTGTTTAAATTCTTTTGTTTGTTTGTTTAATCTTTTTTTAAAAAGACTTTAATCATTTATTCAATTTATTTTATATGTAGAATTTGCCAATTGACAATCTTGTTGACAATCTAACCTCATATATTTAATCAATTATCAATTCAAGTTAAATATAAAGATAATATCTATTATATTACATTTTCAACAACGGTTCTATAATATGTTTTAATTTACTGAATCAAAAAAAGCTGTTTTACAAAGCTTTCTGTCTTGAACAAAAATGTTTGAAAAACATTAAATTACACATTAAATGATCTTAAATTATATTTTTAACAAAGCTGTATTCATTTGTACCTGATGTGTGTGTAACATTGAACAAAAACTATATATATATATATATATATATATATATATATATATATATATCTATATATATATATATATATATATATATATATATATATATATATATATATATATATATATATAATACAGAGTATATGTTAATACAGTAAGCATAATGCATAAATCAATAAATCATTTGTATTCTTCTATATATTCTATATTAACACTGTATATATATATATATATATATCAGGGACATAAAATAGATGACTATATATCATGGACATAATCAAGTGATATTTTTTATATACTCTTTGTTCATGAAAGTATTTTATTGAACCTACTGGCTGACAGGAAAAGTAACACAAAACTTCTAAACTTTTTGTGAAAAGGTCACAAAACTGGGGCTATCTTTAGAGGGTTGAATAATAGGAAAGGCAGATGACGTTTGAAAAGGTGAACTCTCGTTTCTCTGCATGGCCTCTTTCTGTAGTAGAGTGTGCATATATATGTATATATAGGTCCTTAGAACCTCAGCATCATGATGGTGCAAGCATCCTGTCCTGCAACCATAGGAAAGAAAGACACTTTCTGAAAGTTTTTAAGCTAAAATTATTGCATCATTTGGATGAGGAAATTAACCCAAATTATTCCACAGTGGTCGCTCTCTCTGAAAAATGGCTCCAAATAATGACCCAGTTACAGAGTAAGTGTTTGCTGGTATTCACATTCCCATGCTTTTGTGCTGCTAGATAAACAATACAGAATACGTATGCATTTGTTGAACAATGAAACTTTTTTTACATGTATTGTTTCTAGAACTGAGTACATCACTAAATGTAGTCACTTGTTTGTTTACATGTTTTTTTTATCCAAATTAATTTAATTTTACACTGTATATGTTTACAAAGCATTCAGTGTTTGTATAGCTATTTTTATTTTCCTATTTACCAGATTATTTTAGATCTACATGATGGTTCATGACCAGCTCAACTGCTGATAGTGTTCTAGTAGTGTGTAGTAGGTCTGGGAGCTGAGAAACGTTTACTAAGAATTAATTACTTGTTATTGTTGTCCTCTGAATTGCAGACATATCATATTAAGGAGTAAACATGTTTCTACAGTTAAAATAGTTTATAAGCCAGCATTGTCTTCCAGCAAGCCTGCCATCTTTAGTTAGATAAAAGTAAAGTGTGCTAGCATGTTCTATTATTAGTGTCTTATTAGTGTTCTCCATGCTATTATTTAGCCATAACTTTAATCACCTAATATATATATATATATATATGTGTGTGTGTGTGTGTGTGTGTGTGTGTGTGTGTGTGTGTGTGTGTGTGTGTGTGTGTGTGTGTGTGTGTGTGTGTATTTCAGAAGAAATAGATTTGCCCTGCCAGGATGACAAAAAAGTATGCACAGATGCTTGACACTTTACTGTATTTGCTTAACAGTTCATGATGAAACATGAGGAAAATCTTTTCTTTAAAATATAACTTATACAATTTAAATTTATGGCAAACTAGAAATGTTCAGGAAGGCTTTTACATCCTGCTCACTTTCATTTGCATCAGCTAGGGTCAGTAGATATCCCAAAAGATGCCCACTTTCATGGGTCATCAGAACATCCTGTGCTATCAGGAGTCTTCTACTTTTCACTATCGAATGGGTTTCAACAATTGCATCAGATTTTGTCAGATGTTCCACCCAGTTAGTCAATCAAATTGATGGTTTTTGTGGCCTACTTTAGAACATCTTAGCGAATCAATGTCAATCAATAAATGCTTTGAAGTAATTTATAGATGCGGTATGAAAAGTGAATGAGGGTCCACCAGGAGATGCAGTCATATAAAACAGAATGGAAGACATACCCCAAAGACTACCCACCTCATTACAATTTTATTCATCTCCTCAAACTGGGGGGAAAGCATAGAAATCACTGGAATGTCAGTGATGTCGCTTAAAAATGACTAAACAGAAATTATGGCAAATTTATAGCGAGAAAAGCTGTTCTAAAGCCTTATAATTTATGCTCAAGTATTCAAAGGTTTAGCGTGTTGAACTTTTTAAGACTCTACACAACAGCTGGCTGATGGCTGAGCCAGATGTGGGATGAAATTCACATATCTGATCCCTCATTATATATGCATTCTATCTACATTGGAGTGAGGCTACACTATCAGCAGAATTCAATGCTTTTGTATACCAGTACTTATTGTAAACGTTGTTAATAAGAACATGATCTCAGATTGCTTACTCCACCATGTATATGGGTATTACCACGATATAACCCATACATTTGATTGATAAATTTACTAATTTTAATAACTTTAACTTTTAGCTATTTTGGAAGCTTTCGGAAGTTGAAAGATTGCCACAAATGATAATAAAAAAACGCATGTATATGTGCATAATATTTGTTATAATAACACAAATGCATTAGATGCAGACAACACAAACACAAATGCAGGTTACTGTGACCAGACCCAGCTCTAGTCTAACTAAACTCAGAGTCTGCAGCCTTTATTGTTCACATACAAATACATTGGTTTGTTTTTTGTTGACTGAGATGAAAGAGCTTTGGCAAAGACAATGAAGGCAGACAAACCACCAGACATGTAATAGTATGCAGTCTACAAAGCCAAATCTGCTGACATGGCAGACTTTATGAGCCACACACAAAGCCATGTGCTATAGCCAGTCTATAAAGAGGTCCTGACCTGGAACTGGGCCTCATCTGCTTTCAACACACTCACAATGGGCAAGGTAAGTATGCAAAATTATGATTACATCTGTAAGACAGTGTGCAGCCGAAGGGATACAGGATATTTTTTTCTTTGAATTACAATCAAAGAAATTGAGAGATTATAGAGAATTACAATACATGCATATATAATACAATTCATATATAATAAAAATATTTAAATATATAAAAATAATTATCATTCAAGCACATTGAATGTTATAGGGTATTAACTGTATAATATATAATTTAAAGAATTATCAGGAGAACAATGATTTTCAGCAAATCTAGCTACTTCTCTTTGTCATAAGGTTTACAATATTTTAATCCAGATGTTTAACTGGCGTCCCAATCTCTTACTTTTGACGAATTTGGCTTTGTTCTTTTTACAAATTCACAAACTGGATTCTACTCTGCTATCATTTTTCCAAAACGGATGTTTAAGAAATGAATATAAATCAATTTAAAATATGAGTGCAATATTCATTCATTCATCTTCTACCGCTTTATCCGATCTTCCCTTGGGTCAAGGGGAGCTTGTGCTTATCTCAGGCATCTATGGGCATTAAGGCAGGATACACCCTGGATGGAATGCCAACCCATCGCAGGACACACACACACACACACACTCACACACACACACATTCATACTGTGCAATATTCAATAAATAATAAAACAATAAAGCTCAGTTTAGAATTCTCTCATTAATCAGGAGTACTAAATTATGCGTTTATGTGAAAAGTTCATCTCTAACTGTAGAATATAGAGCCAGGAAATATGAATCAATACTTATGTTTTTCTTTCCTATCTCAGCATGACAAAATGTCAAAAATAATTACAAATGATATTTACAGATTATCTTCTTCGAGGAAAAGAACTTCAAGGGCCATCACTATGAGTGCACTAGTGACAGTGTTGAGTTGCAGGCCCACCTCAGTCGCTGTAACTCCATCCGTGTAGAGAGCGGCTGCTGGATGGCTTATGAGAAGCCGAACTACTCTGGCTACCAGTACATGCTGCACAAGGGAGAATACCCTGACTACCATCACTGGGCGGGCTTTAACAACTGCATCCACTCCTGTCGTGTGGTACCTTCTGTAAGCATCCTTTTGTTACGCCTAAATACACCTTACTTTTTTCATCCTTCATGCATAATGATAACTTGGTCTCACTCTAGTATCAAGGAAATTACAAGGTGAAGATATTCCAGCGTCCGGATTTTGGAGGCCAGGCCATAGAACTGAAGGAGGATTGCCCGGATCTGCGCACATGCTTCCAAAATAGTGATATCTTCTCTGTCAATGTCATGGAAGGTTACTGGATCCTTCACGAGCACCCTAAGTACACTGGGCGGCAGTACTTCCTGAACCCGGGCGAGTACAGTAGGTTTAGTGAGTGGGGCAGTACCAGTCCTGCTTCGGGCTCTTTGAAACGCATCACCGAGCTCAACTGAAAAGATGCTTAAAATGCTTAAAAAATATTCACAGATGACTATAGCATGATTATGGAATCAGTATGTACGATAGCATAAATGTATTTTGGCTATTTTTTGCCCTGTGTTTGAGCTAAAACAAAGTAGCTCTTTTAGTTAAAACAAATGTCTGCATTGCTTTCTGTGTTCACTAAACATCTGCTAATTTAGCCCTGGAGCTGAAATAAGGCATGAACTGTAATAAAATTACTTTTATATTTGTAACCTTCATAAAACTGTTTTTTCTTTCTTTCTTTTTTGTTTTTTTTTAAGAAGACTGAAATTGAATAAGACTATGACTATATTGAATATATGATATATTCTATATTCAAAATATATATATTATATATATATAGGGATAATATATATATATATAAGTTCACATATATATCCGGGGGATATATATATATATATATATATATATATATATATATATATATACACACACACAACACAAACACACATATATATATATATATACACACTAAACAACAACAACTATAAAAACAACTGCTTGTTAAGGCACTGAGCTAATGATTGGAAGGTCTGGGTTCGAGCCATGGTCTCAACTAGGTGCTTGGGTCTTTGAGCAAGGCCATTAACCCTCTGTGCTCCAGGGGTACCGCATCATGGCTGACCCTGCGATCTGACCGCAACTTCCAAACAAGCTGGGATATGCGAAGAAATAATTTCACCGTGCTGTAACATATATGTGACAAATAAAAGCTATTCTATTTACTGTTTGAGAAGCCTATGCAGATGGCTGAATGATAAAGGAATGATATCAAGAAAACATTACAGTTGTCTGAGGTCTTTTGTTGAAGAACAAGAAAGGGTTACCAGAGGATGGGAACGAAGACGCCTTTATAAAATTACATGCTATGTTGCAGGGGCTTTGAGCCCATAAATAGGCTCATATTAGCAGCACATCACAGGGCAGTGAAGACTCAAAGAGGAAAAGTCAAAGTGGCCTGAAACTAGCCGCAAGCACCCACTTGTCTCAGAACACAAAACAAAACCAAGTCCATGTCCCAGTTCATACATTTTTTATAGCCCAAGTATATCAAGCTCTTTAGAGATAAATATCAATTATTGAAACTGTTAATTAGACACCTATAATCGGCAAAGATACAAATGAATAAATAACTGCAGATTAATTATTGATTTGAAAGAAATCCAAGCTCTGCAGGGAACACATTTCACAGTCTCTGAAGATCAAGCAAAACAAGAAATATGAGTTTTGGCCTTGAGTAATGTTCAATTAAAGCTAGGGCGGATTTGCTATGAAAGGTCTGACAGCTTGCTCTGAGACTAACCTCCTTAATTTTTCATCCACAGGCCTTCAACACCACTCAGTTTAGACCTTTAAAACAGTCCATTACTTTTCAAAAGATCACGAAATCAATAAACACAGAGCCAAAGACAAATTCCTTTACCACTTTCGCAATTACACTTTAATGTTAATGTCAATGATGCTGTTTCAATAGGAAATTGTATTAAAACCTTAAATTAAAATGAGATATTCAGATTATTTAATTGATGCTTGCATAATCCTTGAAGGAAAAACGAGAGTACATGTAGTTCTGTTCATTTCAACAGTGTTAACTACAACCCCGATCCCAAACAATTTTGGGAATGTGTAAAAGGTAAATAAAAACAGAATACATTTGCAAATCTCATAAACCCATATGGAAAATATATAAAATATTTAAACCATTTTTTTTTTACCATTTTAAGGATAGAAGGTCATTTTGAATTTGGCTGCAACAAGACATATTTTTTTATTTATTTAGATAAAATAAACCGTTGGACAAACATTTTACTAACTGGGTTAATTGACACAGGATAGTAAGATGACTGAGTATAAATAAAGATAATGTATAATAAAGACTCTTTTAAGTAAAGATGGCCAGATTCAGCAATCTGTGAACTGCGTCTCCAAATTATGAATCAATTTCAGAATAATGTTTAACATAAAATTGCAAAACAGGTGAATATCCCAGTGCAGGTTAGATCATGCAAGGATGACGACATGCATGAACATGATCTAGAAACTGATGGTATAGAATCGCATTATTCTAGAGATGGGCAAAGATGCATACAAATATATTTTAAAGAATATCATAACTTTAAGTGTATCAAAATAGACTATAAAATACAGCAGCCACGCTATGTATCAAAATAAACGACTGTATTTTTGTATAAATACTTTTACAAGAGAGCATGAAATTTCTTCGCAAACCTTCAATCAGTTCGTTTTTTTGATCTATCTTCAGCATTACACTGACTCAGCTTTTCTCATGCTTTGAGTCATGCAATAAGTCTGACATATACAATTAACTGATTGAATATTCACATACATATCCCTACTTTTAAAAAAAAAGCCAAAATTGTAATATTTAACAGTTTGTATATAACCCATTTGTTTCTGTATTTTTAATTTACATTTACAGCATTTAGTGACATAGAAAAGTGCTTTGAATCTCTATCAATGAATAAATGAAGACTGGTTCCAAACTTACAACCTTAAACTCCATTCAGATTATTATTTTTTTCTTTTAATGACCAAGACAGTGCAAAGTGGAAAAAGTTCTAGATCCAGTGTTTCAGGAAGAGGTTGGTCATCAATGGTCCTCTGAAGATATAGCCAGGGACTCTTTCCACCACTGTGGTGTCATATCAGAGAATTTTTACAGAATTTTAAAACTACACACACACAAAGCAAAGTATTTTGATAGATAATATAAAGCCCTTTTCATTAATTATTTACAAATGACAAAAATGTATATTTGAAATACATGTAATTTAATAATGTCTGCATTAGTTGGAGGCGGCTCCATCAATGCTGAACATTATTGGATAACATCTGAAATCTGTTGTAGCTATCAAATTTAAAATGTCCTTATTTATTCCTTAAAATGGTTATATACACAGTACGCTCTGTTTAAATATCTGATATGGAGTTTTTATTCTTGTTGGAATAGAACATGGCCTCATGAGATTTGCAAATCATCGCATTCTAGTTTAGTTTCATTTGACATTGTTTCAGCATTTTTGTAATTCAATTTGTACATTTAAACATTACAAAAAAAAAAAAAAAGACATTAACAAGCGTGATTCTCAACGCTGTTTTTGTTGCCTTTCATCTGAAGGCTGAATCCGTGAATGATTCAATGATCACTGAATCAGAACGAACTTGGAAGTAAAATCATACATAAAGACTGCGCCTCTTTTTATCTCCGGATCATTTGCTTTCTGATGTGAGCTCATTAAGCATAAACAGCACATTTTGCTGAATGAAAAAGGACTTTCATGAAAACGCACGAGTATTTCTGTAGTAGGATTCAGATTTCTTTCAGCTACTGCTTTTCTCCTAATAGCCACATAATTAATCCTCTGTAGTATTCTTTTCACTCTTCTATTCTCACTTACTGTAGTCAGATTTCCCTTAAGAAAACTTATTGAAGTCTGGCAGACACAATTTTTTTAGAGATAAATAAAAAAAGATGATTGGGCATCCTGGATATCGCTGTACTTTAAAAAAAGTTAAAACTAGACTATTAATCTAGGCATGCTAGTTTAAAATGCATGTGAACTTGTACCACAAGTGTCTATAAATACTGAATCAGAAAGGAAAGATAACTATGCAAACATTTTAATGTACAATTCAGAAAAAACAAATTACTGAACATCATTCACTGCTTTACGCTGAACACCAGCAAGTAGTTACTTTGAAACATTACAGGCCGTTTACATACATTACAAGCAGTAGATCCACTTGCTAAAGGTGCAGCGCAATAAGCAGGAAATGACCGTCACTGCAAAATCCTTCTTAAATGTTCATTTTCAGTTTGTGTCTAGTGTTCATTTTAAAGCTCACTTGAATTGTCAGGTACAAAACTATGATATTAACTATCAGAAGATGAGGAAAAAAAGAGCATAGTTCCAAAAATATCCAAAAAATCCAAAATATCCCCAAACTATTCTCATCGGAACCAATGCAATTGGGTTAAAAGACGAGTCTTTTGTTGTTTGTTCGATTCTTTTACATGAAACGGTAAATCGAGGCATTGATGTTATTGTTTAGCATTATGAAACCAGTTTGGATTTTAGAACAAAGCAAAAACACTCAAAGGATGACATCTCATGAATGGGCACAAAAATTGAACACAAAATTGTTTTGAAGATAAATACAGAAATGTTTACCCGTCTCAGCCAGGAGGCTGAACCTCACAAAAGGCCGAACAACAAAAGGGTGTGAAGACCATTAAGCACAAGAACACTTTAAATGCACTTTTCACAGTCTCAGCTCTCTGTACCAGAGTAATGAGCACTGTCACACCAAAATAAATTACCTCAAACAATGTTCTGAGAATAGTTAACACAGTTAACATGTTGGTCCGAAAGCTCTCATGCGATAACCCAGGTTAAAATGTAACCTCTGGGTTACCCACATTTGTAACCCACCTGTAGCTATAGCAAATGTTGTCTGCAACTAACAGCCCTGCTCTTTTAATGCTTTTAAAATGACCCACATAATCCAATTGAAAGCACTTTTTAAGAAGGAAGAAATTCAATTTAAATATTATAAAACTTCTAATGCTTTGCTATTCCTTGCACGGTCTCCAGATTGTAAACTCCCAGGATCGCTGCCGTCTATTTTGAAAAGGATTTAATTTTTAACTGGCTTTAGCTGGAGCTTCTATGTCCAGTTTTTGGCTGCGCAACAGGAAGATTCTCATGCAAGAACTTCATACTGCCTTGCTCTGAAAAGTCTGCAGCCGTGTGGCCGTCTCCTCGCAGAACCCATTTGGTGGTGAGAAGTCCCTCCAGGCCTACGGGTCCACGAGCATGAATACGAGCAGTGCTGATCCCAACCTCTGCACCTACAAAAGAGAGCGAATGAGCGGTAAAAATGTGCTGGGTGAGTTTTTAAAACATCCCTCTATTTGATAAATCAACTCGGCTACATCCATCTGCGAGTAAGGAATGGTTAACAATGCCTTACAATTGCATTAGTATAGCATTCGTATAAACTGTATCATTTAAGCAAATCAAAGCAAATCGGTTTGCAACATAGTCCTATAGGTAAGTCATGTGATCAGTAGTCTTACCAAGACCAAAGCGATATCCATCGGCAAACCGTGAACTGGCATTCCAAAACACACAGGCACTGTCCACCAGCTGAAGGAACTGCTCGGCTGTCTCCTCTTAAAAAAAGAAGAAAAAAAAAAATTAGATGGGACCCCGAGTTAATATTAACAAACTTTAATCATTTGCCACAATTTTACTGTAGTAACATATTTTAACTTGCAAATACCTCTATCTCCACAAGATGGCACTATTGTCACAGAAATAGCAGTCACAAACGACCTTTTATTACTCTTTAAAACCCCCCCCCCCCCCCACACACACACACACACACGCCCCACACCCCCCAAAAAACCCAAAAACAAACAAACATAGACTACACAGAGCAAGAACTATACCATTCTCAGTGATGATCACATCTGTGTGGGAGCTGCCATATTTATGAATGTGATCCACTGCCTCGTACATGCTATCTACCACCTCTATGCAGCACTCCAAGTCTCCATACTCGGTACGCAGGGACTTGACCTCAGATGGGCTAAAGGTCAAGTATGAAGCAAACTTAGGGCCAGCATGTATCTTCACCTGGACAGGGCAAGTTAATAAATAATAGATCAGCATTAGAACAAAAGAACTTTGGGTTTTTTTTCCTACCAGATAGAAATAGTATATCTTCATTGATAACAATGCCTTAATCTCTAATAACTATATTTTTCTCATCAGGGGAAACACTACACACAAGACTACATGTGGCAAATTGATGGGATTTGGAAGCATATTAAAAGCGTGAAATTACATTACAGTATTTACGGTCTGCTCAACAGTACCTGTTCTGTTCTCAGCATGTCAATGATCTGATCAAACAATGGGGTTCGAAGCACATCTCTGTGAACTAGCATCGTTTCCATAGCATTGCAGGCTGCAGGGTAATCACACTTTGAATCTCTGACTGCAGGATAAACAGGCAAGATTGTACTAATCAATATTTTAAAAATATATAGTAATTTATGATGATTTAGCATTGTACATAAGAAAATTCTGAATTTTACCAATTTTTATGACTTTATCTATGCTGGCCTCATGGTCGACATATACATGGCAGATGCCCTCACTGTGACCCAGCACAGGAATTCCTTTAGCAGCTCGCTGGATATCTCTGACAAGCTGAGATGAACCACGAGGAATTATTAGGTCAATCATCTTCTCCAGCCGACACAAGTCTTCCACTTCCTCACGCGTGCTTACCTACAAGACATATTCACAATTTACAAAATATACATATCTACCTGTGTGTGTGTGTGTGTGTGTGTGTGTGTGTGTGTGCGCGCGTATATATATATATATATATATATATATATATATATATATATATATATATATATATATATATATATATATATATATATATATATATATATATATGCACAACATCTTCAGTTAAGAAATGAAATGAATATTGAAGTCACATATTTCCTGGCATCTTACCAGTTGGATTGCGTCTTTGACACCATGTAGGGATAAAGCCTCCTGTGCTAGCTCATGTAAAATATGGTTGGTATTTGCTGCCTCCTTTCCTCCCTTTAGCAGTAAAGCATTCCCACTAGCAATAGCTAATGCAGACACCTTTTTGGAGAAACACACAGTTTCAAACCAAATGGACAATAGACAAAATAGCAAGCATCTGCATTAACTGAACATGATATGTATGATACAGTACAACTGTGTGTCATTTCAGTATATATAAGAGAGGGGTGAGACCTGAGGCAGGCAGTCTGGACGCGATTCGAAGATGACAAGCAGTACCCCGATGGGAACAGTGATCTGCTCCAGCTCTAGGTTGTTGGCCAAACGCGTTCTGCGCAGTACTTGTCCCACACTGTCCTGAGAGGACACTGCAAGTTGGCGTAGGCCGATGGCTAGACTGTTCAGCTTAGCTGTTGACAAACTCAGCCGCTTGATCATGGCAGGAGGCATCCGGCCTGTAATATAAAAATATCAACAACCCTGAGGTCTAATAACACAATTGGTCAAACAGCCGCACAGTTTTCATCTATTGTTTATACATATACATTTTACATAATTTATACATGTTGCACAATCAAATTATACCTAAATTCATAGCATTTTCCAGATCCTTTTTATTAGCGGACAAAATTTCTTCTCTCTTCTCAGTCAGAAGGTCAGCCATGGTATAAATGATCTCACTTCTCTGAAAGGAGGAATCACTGCATGTTAAAAGGAACCATTAACACTCTTACCTTTTATTAACTTACAAATTACCCCAAAGGGATATATACAGCCAAAGCTCCAAACATTTAACATAGAATCGTGAAAGACCTATAAGAATAGAATCGTGAAAGATGATACCTGTTCCGGAAGAAGGGATGACAGCGTCCTCCCTGCAGTGCGAGCCATTTCTGTTTGCTGCTCCACTGTAGGCCCTGTTGCATTGGTAAGAGAAGTGGAAACATCAGCACATCCAAGCCTTCCAGACGACACCGGAAGTATACACGTTCAAATAATTACATACCAGCAGGCTTGACCTCAGAAAAGAAGGTTCCCAATTTCTTGCCCTCTACAATGTCTGTGATGACATGGCCTGTGACTTTAGGGTGAGTGCCGTTAGCGATGACTACAGAAGTGCCACCCTGAAGAGCCCATAGAGCAGCTTTCACCTGTGACATGTGATCAAGACAATCTTATTGTTGGAAAATGGACCCATATACCAGAGTCTAACCAGCAATGAACTTAATGTCAAACCTTAGCTTCCATTCCTCCAATGCCAACCCTGGATTTAGTACCATAGGTTATAGACTGCTGGTCCCCAGGGTAGAAAGTGTCAATTAATTTAGCATCATCAGACCCAGGTGGGCTGTCATAAAGACCTGTCAAAATGAATGGCAAGATTAGATGAAAGACATGTTAGCATGTTTTTTTTTTTCTCCAGCACATCATGAATCTCCTTAAAAATCTTTTAATATTCCTTTATTTTGTCACTGGCCCTCCGTTGTTTTTCCTCTGTCCCTAAATTTGCGGACAGGATTCGCACTACATACTACATCTATTGTAATGCGGTTTTAATTTCTTACCTTGTACATCAGAGAGAGCAATGAGGAGATCTGCTCTCATCTCCACTGCGAGCCGGGCTGCCAAACTATCATTGTCCTTGATGCTGATGACCTGTGATGTGAGGAAAAAAGACAAACTACAATTACAACCATTATAAACCATACATTGGATACGAGCAAATGCACCAGGAAGTTTGCATGTGCAGAGCATGTGAAAGAGCACTGTAAAGGAAAGAGAGACATTAGTTTTCATCTTTCCATGAAAGTGAAAGAAATAAGAGGAAAAAGAAAGCAGTGTTCATTTCCTCTATTACAATCCAGTTTTCCTAGCCTCTGGTGCTCATCATGCATGCGTTAACAGTGCTTGCCCTGCATTCAGCTCTCATAGGATAGCGGGGAGTTTCAGGCTATTCTGCCAGCCGTTCATCACTCTGCCAATCTCTCTCAGCTATATACCCACATTTACCCCCTGCAGGTCACTGTTAGGCTCTGGGGGAGGCACCACAGCATCATTGGTGTTGATGATGGGCACGATGTTCATACGTAGAAGCTCGTGCAGCGTACTGTTCAGATTTCGTCTCTTCTGGTCATCGTGGAAGTCTAAGTTTGTGACCAAGATCTGGAAAGGAAAGAGAGGGTTCAAGTTGACAGTTTATAAATAAATAAATTAATGATAATCTATACTTTTAATTATTTAAGTACAAAAGAATGATAAAAACACAAGAGGTCCATAAAGGTTAAATACACACATACTCTATATATATATATATATATATAAAATAGTGTGTACCTGTGCCGTGCAGGTGCTGTACTGAGTGAACATAGCCTCATACAGTGCCATCAGTCCACTCTGTCCTGCAGCAGCACATGCCCTCGCCTCCAGCACAGGCAGAGACTGCAGAAGAAAACACAGATCTCTGCTTGTCATCCAACATTACCACCAAAGCAGAGCAATGATTACAATTTATTAAACTATAAAAGCATGAGATGAGAATAAATAGGTTGACACGACTGTCCTCACCATGTCTTTAAGCTGATTCTGTCCCGAATGAAGAGCTTGTCTGACACTCTGAGAGAGAAGGATCTCATGCCTCAGTCTCTGTTTCCCAAATGCAACAGCTCCACTGGTGACAATCATCATTTCTCTGCCTTGGTTCTGAAGCATTGCCACCTTAAATGACCGCAAAAAATACAATAAAATACTTATAATTAGCATGGTATACAAAAGTTCTCTTTGTGTACAGATGCTTGGACAATGGCATGCGATATCAGGCAGAAAATGAAACCTCTTTTACCTGTTCTACAATAGAGGCAAGCCTTCCGAGCGCAAGGCCGCATTCATCACCACGAGTTACAACGGCGCTGCCGAGTTTCACCACGATTCGCTTGGCCTGTCGCAATTCACCACGGTGTGCAAACGACTTACCGTGGGCACGAGCCAGCGGCACTGTGAAAAAAGGTATGTTACTCCAGTGATGCACAGCGGGGCGCCTGACACATGGAGAGGTAGAGGGATCTGGTGGGAGAGAGACCCAAGGAAAGGGAAGTGAGAAGAAATGACATGCACATGCGGGGAAATGCAAGGGATGTGTCACCAAGCAGGCAGAGCCACTGGATTAAGAGAAAAGTGTACATTAATATTAATGACAAAATATTTGGAGACAGCTGCTGGCATGCTGTGGGTGGAATGGGACATCTGCAAGTATTAATGCTCCACTACACCTTTATACACCATCGTCACAAGAGGGCTTTGTATTAAAATCCGCTTGACCCCAACACACACAGACACACACACCAAATCCGTATCTAATCCACCACCCAGTTAATGAAACCTAATGACAATGTCGATGCTGCCACATCAGCAAAGCCACACAACAGAGCCCAGTGCTGACACCCGAGAATTCAGAATAGAGCCTCAACTCCGTGAATAAAGCAATGCATTCAGGAAGAAAAAGAAACAACTAATACACATATGAGAAATAAAACTGTACATTCCATCTCAGCAAAACACTCTCAAGGACATTGGGGAAAAAACAACAATATTCAGTTTTGACCTTAAGGTTGAAATGTGTTGGAAACTCACGTTTCCCCATAGATACAGATCTTGTGAAGCTCCGTAAGGTTTTCGGGCCCACAGAGAGCCGGGGACTCAGTGACAGCATCCGAAGCAACATGTTGATCGTACTATAGACTGCAAAACAGATAACAGGCACAAATTAGCACATATTGAAATCACATTCTGTTATATACATACATATTTAAAACTGTTAAAATTGTGTTTAGACATTTAAATACATATTCAATGTTGTTTCAAATAAAGGTTTCACCTTGTTTCTTCTCAGCCACCCTGTCCAAGATTTTTTTTTTTACCGCTGCGTAGTATCATTCTCTACCACCCTGTCCTCTGTCCTGTCATCTGCCTCTTTCACCCCACTACCTACATGTCTTCCCTAACCACATCCATAAACCTACTCCTTTCCACCACAAACACCATAGTCCCTGAAGATTCTTGTCTGATCCCATCAGTCAACTGTAACCAATCAACCACTGCAAACAGGAATGGGCTCAGAGACGACCCTTGATGCAATCCCACATCCACATTGAAGTCTGTCATTAATACTGCACACTGTTGTCACATTGTCCTCATATATGTACTGCATAAACCTCTCACACACACTTCTCTTCCACGCCTGACTTCCTTATACAATACCACAAGTCCACTCTTGGCACACCACCCTGTATAAATTCATAATATATAAATCTAATTGACATTAAATCATTTAAGAAAAAAAAATCTCTCACAAGATGGACTGACCATCACCCTCGATAAGTGTGATTTTTAAGGATGCGTTGTATTGTTTTATACATGTTCTTAGTTCAATTTGATATAATATTCCACATTCCCATCCAATCAGCGGCAGACATTAGTCACGTCACCAACCAATCAGAGAATCCCTTGTGTTGACTGATGACCAATCCTTGGGCAGAATGCGGGATCTTGTCGGAATACGGGTGTCAATAATTTAACCGTGGCTAATTATCTACGTGGAAGCCATTGTTGTTCTGACTTTTTTCCACTTTTCGTTATAATACAGTGATGTATTATCAGAACCTAGTCTCATATGTTAACTATCATGTTGTGAATATAACGGTTGGTTTAGCCCAAAGTGTGATTTTTAACCTGTGGATTTGTGATTTGTGTCATAAAGAGTTTTTGCATGCATTGAGGAGAAGCAGATCTGGTAACCCTTTTGTGAACTCGGGTCTCTGGTTTTAAAATATTGTCATGGAGAAAGAATGCGATGAAGATCAGTTGCGTCTTGCAGTTGGAGGGTGAGGGGTCTGGGTGTAGAGCGGTGAGGCAGCTGCTTTTTGCGTGATTATGATCGCTATTGTTCGTTTATTTTTAGCAATGAAACAACAAAATCATTATTTTTTTTTTATCATTGTGTTATCATATTTTAACATGGTTAACATTTATGGTTACATTACCCACATCAATTCAGTGCAGTTAGAAGCGCCTGGAACAATAAGAAACGCATCCCTACATAAGGGAAATGATGCAGCAGGGCTGTCCAGCTTTGTAACCTCAGCTACATCTACACTGAATTTGTCTTACACACAACTTTAAAATGGCTCCACTGTTAAACAATAAGTGAGCAAATTAACCCAGAAAATCTATTTACTTCTCACAAGAACTGCACAACACAGAACGTGTCAAAGGTTTAATAGGTCTCAATTAGGTTTACACGCGAGTAAAATTCCAAAATCACACTCTTTTGAATGGGTCCTTTCATTTCTTCTCGGATTTCTTCTAATTCCATTCACTTCTGCACTTTAGTCTAGGAAGGCAGCAAAAGGATGCAAAGCAAAATGCCTCAAATTTTCTGTACACTTTCAGCTAATTTGAAAGATGGACTCTCATATTAGCCGGGCCAGTATAAATACACAACTTTACCTCTATCAGCCCTGACAGTTACAAGTCCACTACAGAACCGTGCCACACACACACACACACACACACATATATGTGTGTGTGTGTGTGTGTGTGTGTATATACACACGTGTATATATATATATATATATATATATATATATATATATATATATATATATATATATATATATATATATAAATATATAGGGGCACGGTGGTTTAGTGGTTAGCACGTTCGCCTCACACCGCCAGGATCCGGGTTCGATTCCCGTCTCGGTCATGTGTGTGGAGTTTGCATGTTCTCCCCGTGCCTCAGGGGTTTTTTCTCCGGGTTCTCCGGTTTCCCCCGGTCCAAAAACATGCATGGTAGGTTGATTGGCACCTTGGAAAATTGTCCCTAGTGTATGAAAGTGTGTGTGTGTGTGTGTGTGTGTGCGCGTGTGCCCTGCGATGGGTTGGCATTCCATCCAGGGTGTATCCTGCCTTAATGCCCATAGACGCCTGAGATAGGTACAGGCTCCCCGTGACCCGAGGGAAGATCGGATAAAGCGGTAGAAAATGAATGACTGAATGAATATAAAAATATATATACACACACACACACACACACACACACACACACACACACACACACACATGCACGTCATTTCCTCTAACTACTATGCGGAAGTAAATATTAAGCCCATGTATTGATCCAGATTTTGTCTCCAATATCATTGTGTTTATAGCGCCTTCATAACTCACACTGCCCTGCGATCGTTAGAAGTCGCAATATCAGACTAGTCTATTTGTATGTTAGCTTAGAATACCTTAGCTTAGCTAAATCAAATAAATCTAATAACTACCATACAACATGGAATATCTGCTAAAGTCCCCGCCCTTATAACCTGCATGTGAATAACTGTACTGCTGCTGCTGCTGCTGATGATGATGATAATAATGTTGCTGTTGTTGATACAGGAGTAGTCTAGATGACACGTGTCTGCATAGTCGTGACAGAAGCCGCCACATGCTTCTCCAAAAACTACAACACAATAACATCCACTCCTGCGTCGGCTCATACTAACGGAAGCTCTTTACACACTCACACACACAGATCATGCATTCTTACATACCCAGACTCCCCCAGACAGTTCAGCATCGAATCCAGGTCAAGTTCACAGTCAGCACGCAGCTCCAAGTGCCACATCAACTCCACACACTCGGCGCACCCGCAGCTCCCCGCCTTGTTGACATCCGTGCATTCTCACACCCACATTCCGTATAATCCCGCCTACTGTTGAATTCGATTGGTTGCCGGCACTACAGCGCTTTAATTACACAAACAGGAAATCGTTCACTTTCTAAACGTACAT
The DNA here is from genome assembly GCA_030449085.1 of Kryptopterus vitreolus. Lineage (NCBI taxonomy): Eukaryota > Metazoa > Chordata > Actinopteri > Siluriformes > Siluridae > Kryptopterus > Kryptopterus vitreolus. The sequence continues at coordinate 28,151,256 of JACRUU010000015.1, read as the reverse complement.
AGAATTTATTGCATCTACAAACGGTCTCTGGAAATACTTAAAAGATTCCATTTTAATTTAATGTAAAAAAAATATACATTGTATTGTTTTATGCATGTTCTTAGTTCAATATTCCACATTCCCATCCAATCAGCGGCAGACATTAGTCACGTCACCAACCAATCAGAGAATCTCTTGTGTTGACTGTTGGCCAATCCTTGGGCAGAATGCGGGATCTTGTCGGAATGCGGGTGTCAATAATTTAACCGTGGCTAATTATCTACGTGGAAGCCATTGTTGTTCTGACTTTTTTCCACTTTACGTTATAATGCAGTGATGTATTATCAGAACATAGTATCATATGTTAACTCAGTAATTTCATCATGTTGTGAATATAACAGTTGGTTTATCTCAAAGTGTGATTTCTAACCTGTTAGTGTAGGATTTGTGAGTTCATAATGAGTTTTTGCATGCATTGAGGAGAAGCAGATCTGGTAACCCTTTTGTGAACTCGGGTCTCTGGTTTTAAAATATTGTCATGGAGAAAGAATGCGATGAAGATCAGTTGCGTCTTGCAGTTGGAGGGTGAGGGGTCTGGGTGTAGAGAGAGCGGTGAGGCAGCTGCTTTTTGCGTAGATAACTTGGCATATAATGTAAGAAAAAATAAATAAAAGAAGTTTTCGTATATGCTACAATATGATATATATGGTCAGCCGGCTGTGACACCATGTATGGTAGGATTGTGTGTGTGTATGTGACATCCTGCTGACCATATATAACATGTAACAATATACATTATTTATGAGTGAAGTTTAAATTTGAAGTGAGCACTAAACTGAGCGGGGGGGGTTGAGCAAAACAAAAAAACAAACCAAAAGAAAAAAAAAAAAAAGGTTGTTTTTTTTTTTGACCTCTTTTTGTTTTTTTGCATAGATAGTGAAAATTCAGGACAATTGATATCTGTATCAGTATTACAAACTGGTTCTGATGCAAGAAGCGCAAAAATTCATACACATTCATCATACAACTCAGCCATCCACACAGGACTATGTGTAATCACACCTATTTCACAAACACCTGATCATTAAACACTAACCTGACCCCTAGATCAAATTTTCTTTACAGCTTACACTTGGTCCCAGGGATTCTTGAGCATATTCTAGGGCACATAGTGGGCACCATGCGGATGCAATGCAGGGCAAAATATAACAGATCATTTTGAAATGATGTCTTTGGACTGTGTAAGGAAGCCAAAATATTTTGAAGAATCCTACAAAGCTTGGGAAGAATATGCACACAGGGTGGAGCTAGGAGTCAAACCTCCTATCTGAGAAAGACACAAACATGCTTGCAAATAAGCCACTGGTCTTCTTGGATGGTTTCTCACAGATAGATATAAATTGTTTGAAGCACCATGACCTTAGATCATTATTCCAATTCGTCCCATTCACTGTCATGGCGAAAAAAAATGATGGTTCATTGTTCCGAGGAAAGAGAATTTGTCAAATTCATAGGGAACATTCTTACAATAGTTTTAGGAGGAGGCAAATATGTTCAGGTGTTAAAATGTTACAACAAAACAACACAAAGAAAAATATTAATATATATGTTATATTAATAGAATCAGATTCTGGCTAGTCCATATTGTTCTGCGTAGCCTACATACAGCAAACGTAGGGTGCCGAATGCCCGACCCCGGTCTGAATCCAGACTGCAAGTTGCGTCCAGCCGGACTGCGAAGTCTTTTCACTTAAAAGCTAGTCTGTAATAAATGTATAAGGTCAGTAGAGGCGTTTGAATCCTACAGCACCGCACGTGTAACAGTTTTAGATGGAAAGGAAAGACATGAACTGAGAGTAAATATTAAACAAACACTCCCTTTAGTTGTGACAGCTACAAGAAGTACTGATATATTAGCACAAGATGTTCTTCACAAGTTGATGCTGCTAATCAGACAGCATCTTGCATAGCTTTGGCAGGTGATGAATCGACTTGTAATAATGGAAATGTTTAGCATTTTAAGATTTTACCATTCAGTGAAGAAAGAACGATTTCATTGAAGAGTTCTTAGGTGTTACAGCACTTACAGCACACACTAAAGGACAAAAGATATACTTGACCAAAAAATAGAGGAAAACCCTAAGAGGGATCAGCCTCTCTTACAGTAGACAATTTCAAACTCCAGGGGGCAGTGCAAGCAAACAGAATAATGAACTGAACTAAACTGAACAAAATTGCTAACATGTTCATAAAAATGGAAAGTAGACGATTCTTTATTTCCATTCACTCGGTTTGTTTTGTTTCACTACAATCTACACGAGTCCTACATAACAAACCCTTATCTTTGGCAGGAAGGCCTCCTTGAAGAGATTCCGCCCAGATGTTCCTACAGACCTCATTCATGTTCCTGTCTGCAGTTGCTTAGTTACAAGTCCTTCAGAGGCCTGCTATAGTCATTATGTTAACGTAATGCAGCCATAAGTGACCTGGAATGCGTGCACTCTTACTGTTTGCCATATGTTGCTGTCTCTCTGTGTGTAGACTTGTTTTTATATTTCTTTGAGGGCCAATTGTCTCCACAAGGAATTTGAACATTAATCTTTAACATTATGGGGATGTTTGGCTCGTCCCCATATGGGAAACTCATATGGGAAATGATGATGATAAATACTACAACTACTACTATTATTATTACAACTGTCTCAACTACTTAGCTGCTACTACTACTACTACTTCTACTAACAATAATAATTATTAATAATATTAATGTTAGTTAAGATGTGCAAACTGCAGTATGTGTGAGATTCCTTTTAGAGTTTGGATTAGTTAATATCAATTTATACTGCCTCTGACCAGATGTAGTGAGATGTAGTTGTTTTTTTTGTTTGTATTTTGTAAATTCATATAAAAATCTTATATCTGTATAAGATTTTTCTACATGAATTTAACTGCATGAATGTGTTATTGTAACGTTTAATGATGTTTCAGGTTAGTATCTGAAGTGAATGGGGGGGAGGGGCTTTACTGTTTTCAATAAACCATTCCAGAGATTATTTACCACTTCCTCTCCAGACTCAACCAGAATAAGAGGGTCTGCCGTAGTACTAAAGATGCCTTTGTGTGTGTGTGTGTGGTGTGTGTGTGTGTGTGTGTGTTGTGTTTTGTGTGTGTGTGTGTGTGTGTGTGTGTGTGTGTGTGTGTGTGTGTGTGTGTGTGTGTGTGTGTGTGTGTGTGTGTGTGTGTGTGTGTGTCCGTGTTTGAAGGAACTTGAATTGGGATTGGGAAACTTTGGCCAGTGATAAATGAAGTTTATCAATTTTTTCAGGCTGTATGTATCAAATCTGCTCATATCATTCATATCTGCAAGCTAAAATCTATCAATAAAACGTTATGGCCATTTTCTACATTAATCAGACGTCATAACCACAGAGACCTTTCAGTTAATCCCAAAGGAACACATTTCAAATATATTGAGACCACATGCAAATATTTTTTTTATGATCAGTAATATATGATACAAGATTAGTGAAATTTGCATGTACTTACAATAATGATTATGTTGCCCTGGATAAGGGCGTCTGCTATATATTGCAAATGTAAATGTAAATGATTTTATTAAAAAAAAAAATATATATATATATATAGAGAGAGAGAGAGAGAGAGATTTTTTTGGTTACATACATTTTTATTTGAGACCAGAGTAAAGACCCCCTGCTGCACATGATGTTTGTGTGGGTGGAATGGAGTGATGATGCTACTGGAAATTGACAGGGTGACATTTTAAAAAGGAAACCAAACCAAAATAGCATTTTCACAAGAAACAAGTACATTGCAGCATAGAGGGTCTTGCATCAAAAGAATGGCACAAGCACTGACTAAAAAGATCAAGGCATTGCACTCAAGCTACATCACATTGTACATAGAAGGTCATGGCCAAAAGGAAATCTGCCTGTCATGCTCCCCCACAACATTCAACCTGAAGAGGAATAATAATTTTAAAAAATGAAACATAGATTGTGTGGCTAATATACTTATCTATATTGTATCTTTTGTTAGGAATAATGCATTTAGTTTGCTCTTTAGCATATCCAATCAAGATGAAATATTTCTTATATATCTACATCTGTAGTCATTTTCCTTTTGCTCACTTGCTCAGTCAAAAAACATTAGCTGACATCAATCAGTTGGCTTTCAACAGGCATTACCTCATCATGAAATTTGAATGGTTTTTCCATTTTGTTTATAACGCTAGTCAACTACTATAGTCTCTATATTATCATGAGAGAAAGAATTTGAAAAGCCAATTTTGTGTCGTTTCTGTTATTGTAACGGTCGCGGTGCGCTGCACAGACACACGGGGATACGGGATTCAAAAAACAAAGGATTTATTTCCAAAAAGCACAACTGAGGAGACGCCGCTCAAAGGAGCGGCCAGACAGGCTAGGGAGCCTTGCGCGCTGCGCGCCGTGGTCACTGGAGGACCGGAGATCTGGAACAGACTAGGAAGTCCGAAAACGGGAAACAGACGGAAACGGGAAACAGACTGCAAACAGGAACAGAACAACAGGTTAGGCATATATATAAACATAGAACGGGTCCGTGACACGACCTAAGTCTTACGAGCCCGGACCGGGAATGAAGGGAGAGCCGGGCTATATGAAGCGGGATGGAGAATGAGATGGGACCAGGGACACCTGAGGTTGATTGGTGTTTGTGTGTGTGTGTGTGTGTGGGGCGAAAGAGCAGGGGAGAGCGAGAGAACAGGTGAGGGTGATTTGCGTGTGTGTGTGTAAAGAGCAGGGAAGAGCGAGAGAGAGAGAGAGAGAGCGCCGTGACAGTTATGCTTATGATTCTATTGTGGGATACCATTAGGCATCGCATTTATATTCTTCAGCTCAGTTAAGATGAATTCTAACGTCTAGTATTTTATTTAGATACTGAAAATATTATTATATGTTATGGATAAAATTATGGAAAATATCAATTATGGATAAAACAATTCATTTAGTTGTATTTAGTTAGTAGTAGGTATGTTACTAAGTTGACACAGAAATTTTTCCACGCAATCAGATCCTAAATACGGTAACAGGACTTTACACAGTCCAGATGCTTTCAGTTTTAACCACTACCTCCTGATAAAGCCATAAAATGATGTCATATCAGAATATTTGTGCTGAAAGAGAACCATGTGTTTTGCATTGCTTATGTTTCTGTGATCCGACGATGTTAACCTATGCATGATGCATTGTGGCATTAATTAAAAAAGGCTAAGTCTGTTCCTATTTTGGAGTCCATATATTTTCCCCAAAAGGAAGCTGGACAGAAATGAATTTTATGAATTATGCATCCAGTACCACAGAGGCACCAAGTGTGTTCTAACTATGTGAGGTCAATCATGCACCATTCTGTACGACCATGTCCATTAACATCATTTCCTTGATTCCATGAATTCTCATCATTCTATAAATACCACTACGTATCTATGCAGGCCTCTGTTTCAGAGGTCTCACATCAACACACAAATATTATATTGTCTCATTCACATTACAGAAGTAAAACAATTTTTAAGTCAAAGACCATACTACACAGTAACAAAGATTGAGAATGATAACGTTTTTTCCAGCTCTAAATTCACCACTTTTACCATTGCATGTAACAGTTCACATTCACAAGAGTTTTAAAAATGAAAATAATAAACGTAAATCTCATTCACTCACTGTCAGTTACTACTTTATTCTGAGCAGTGTGGCATGGATATGTAGCCAATTCCTGGAGCACTGAAGATTAGGAGAAATTGCACAAATACACTAAAGAGGTAAAGCTAGTCTCAATATTTATTGTATGGGGAACACAAACATTTTATTTAGAGTGTAACCTGAGGTCAGGGTTAATTATGTTGTCACACTTTTACCATCAGTTGCCTTATAGCACTTTTAAATGTAGATAGTCTCTGTAGCAGACTGTCTTTATGTCTTTCTTAAAGTTGATTTAAAAAAAAACATCTTGTTATCAAGATACTGTGAGACACAATCTCCTCCTCTTTATCTAAAGATAAAGACTAACAACGTGTTATCAGTGATACAATGCTGAAAATTTCAACAAATAAAGCAATAATCCATTGTTAAAGAACATTTAACAACAATTTTAAAGGCCTATTGTAATGCATTAGTGAAAATGACAACTTCCAACATGAAGTAGTACGCAATAAATATAATAATAAATGTTTGTTACTTGTTATATGTAATAACAAATTAATAAAATATACCCCCCCCCAAAGGTTATACATATTCTTCTGTTCAGATGTAATTAAAAATAAATGTTTTTTAAGTCTCGTAAATGTGGTCAGCAGATCAGCATCTTCCTTAAAGAATGAAATTTCCTTCTTATGTTGTGTTACAAAAAGCAAAACTATTCTTTCCTGTTTCATGTTTCCCTTTTTTGAAACGCCACATGGCTTTCTATTTTTTAAAATGGGAACTGATAATGCTGAATGATCAAAAAAAGTTCTATTGTTGAGAACTAGTTGAGGTTTTATCTGTTTACAAAATGCTGTTAAAGAGTTCATAACATAAACACATAAACAAATAACTATGGATATGACGCACAGAAGCAGAAAGACAAGGTACACAAACTTCTCTCATCTTAATAGACTAAATATAACTTTCAGAAAATGTTTTGCGCCATACAGTATCTTGTGTCAGCACTTATTGTGTGTGTGTCTCTCTTTCTTCCCATAGGACATTATCCACAATGAAAGAAGAAGGACAAAATACATGTACAATGGCTGCAATTTAATATTGGAGACAGATTTTTACAACAGTGTTAAATATTTTATCATCGCTTTTAATATATTTCCTGTGGAAAAACAAAACAGCTGAAAAAAACAAGCATGCTATTGTGATTGATGAAAGCTTGGCTCACAAACCAGACCTGGAACAAAGGAATGGTGGTGAAACAATGCCAGCTAGTGTGAGAGAGTGTGTATTATGAATTGAGGCTGAGGGAACCAAGTTGTCTTTCTTCTACAGTCCTGATAATCTGTCTTTACTTTTCTTTTCGAATTCTCTCTCCTTACACCCCCCCCCCCCCACACACACACACACACACGCGCACACACATTATTTAGGCACACATACAAATACCCCATTCTAAGCTAGACTTTATAGAGTAGACAGTAAGATAGTGAGATAGTGAGTAGGGGCTTGTGAGAGCGAGATTGAGGAAAGGGAGGGAGAAAGCTAGAGGAAATCCCGCCTACTCCAACCCTCTTATAAAGGACATCAAGAATGGAAAAGACCTGCTGAGGAATACAAGCCAACAACCTAGATAACAGAGGGAGACCCAGAACAGGAGAGAGAGAGGGGGAGAGTGAAGAAAGGAAGTGAGAAAGGACTTTAAAAAAAAAAAAATTAAAAATGGATGAACAGCAAGGTAAGGCATGCACAGCCTTTTTCATGCACACTTTGTTGTATGTGTTTAATGTGGCTGGTAAAATTGGTTTGGTAAAGGCCACAAAAAGCTGGAGGTTACGTTGAGGTTTTCAAGCTTTGATTGTATCCAGATGGTTTTCGAATGTCCCCCTTGTTTAGGGAAAAGACTTGGTCATGTCTTAATAGCTAAGGAAAATAAAGTACTTTTGACCTTTTATGCAGAATAAATCACAGTTCAGGAATTTGTTAAATATAGGAATAGGATAAGATTTGGACAAAAGAAATGTATTGATATTAAAAGGTTTAAACAAAAGGATCTCTGAAAGCATACTAAGGTTTGTACATGACCACAAAAAAAAAACATACCAGATTATGCTCAGACAATCTGCAAGCATGTGAGAATATATTCTGTACTACTGGAAGCTACTGGAATGTTTTGCACCTAGCATTAAGGCATTAGTGAGGCTCAAAGACACTGAAGTACATCACTGGATGCCTAATTTAATATTGTCTGTCCATTAAAGTCAGAAGAGCAGGTAATGGAGGATATTGAGCTCCGGTAAAGGAATACCCAATACACTGAATGGGCCTCTAATGTCTCCGTACTTGGCTGCTGGGCTCTTTCCAAACAATTGTAGCTGACAAGGAGTCTAGAGGTGGGGTGTGGTTGGAAGGTTTCTTTATTGCTGCAAATAATGAAGTCTGAGACAATATCTGTATGGGTCTGAGGGGAGAATGAGAGAATAGACTGTTATGTAACTTAGACGTTCCCTCTGCTAGTGAACCCGGGCCATCTGGAAACCAAGCATTCCCACATTAGAAGAGGCAATGCTTGGCAATGCATTCAAAAAAAAAGTGTGTAGTAAAGTGAGACAGCTGAAATGGAGATTATTACTGCTGTTCACCTACAACAGAAGATGTTAAATGTTTAGGAATGTATTTAGCATTTTCATTTTGCAGAAGTTTACGAATAGAGCTAGTCACTGCCCAGTATCCATCAATGAACCCCTTATTTTACTGCTCTTAAGAAACTAGACTTCCGGGCCCTGCTCCGTGGACTTCCCTTATTATTCCAGTCATGTGTCAATTGAGGAAGTTCTCCAAGAGGGGCCCTAGTGATTCGCTATCGTCATTATTTATGACATGCAAGGCTTCCCCTGCAAGAAAGGAAATTATTACTGACAAACGGAAGCCCATACACAACAAAATAAGCAGTAATCAGTTCAATTTTAGATAAAAATTTATAAATGTATATATATATATATATATATATATATTTTTTTTTTTAATAAATGATTGTATTATGAAAAGAATTAACTGAGTTTAAATATCTCAAGCTTTGAAACAGTCCATTTCAGTATCATATGCAAATAATGCTGATAATGCCTAGCAAAAGTCAGAAGTCACAAGTAAGTAAGAAGTAACAGGTTTTTGTGTATGTGTCAGTGCTATACGTGTGGGTGACACAGAAACTAAAAAATAATCTCTATTTAGTGTGAGGTTGTAGGGCATTCTAACTAGGTTGGAAAAAGCTGTTGCTTTCACAAGCAAAAGTGATGCATTTGCTGTCTCTGTGCACGAAAGATTCACCGCAACTATTTGTAAATCACTACCAAACGAACAATGTTGGTAATAGCAGCATTCGGATAGATTGTACTTAGAATTAGAATGCCTTTTGTACCTACAACTTTACACGTACAAAGGTAGTATCACAATCACGTCATCCATTAAAAGAGACTGTGATTGCTTGGAAAAAGAACCAAGGTCATTCCATATAAATGTGGTGAGGGAAGACTGAAGAAAGAGGATATTTTAGTGGATTGTAATCCTTATCCTGGCATTGAGTGATAAGACAAATTACCCCTGCAGGGAAGTGGGATGTTGGAAAGAAGTTTAACATATCAATCCTGCATTGATCCTGTTAGTTTTGAGCTGTTAGTTGTATTGTTGCATGGCTTTATCACGAGTGAGTTATTTCAAATGTTGAAAGCTAATTTTATTTTTTTACCAGCCCGGTGACATTTTCTGTATCTATATTGTGTATCTAATATAAACCAATGGCAAAATGACTCATAGAGTCAATTTGCCATTGGTTCATTATAGATACAGATTTAAATGGTATGCACCAAAAAGTCTTGTTGTTGAGGCAAGACCATTGTGCTTTGATGACATCATGGAAAAGTGGAAGGGGGGTTGTTTTGCATGTGTAGCTCTGTCTTGCAGCTATTAGTCATTTCAAAGACAGACCACACAGTACAGACATGCTGATTTCCTCTAACACCACAACAGTTACTCACTTGACATGCATTAGTCATTTAAAAAAATACACCTAGACCTACCTTAATTAAAATTCAGCTAAAGCCAAGATTTGCGAGTATCATGAATGAATGGTACTCACATATGTGTGTCAGGTTGATAAAGAGCCATAAAAAAGATGTCTAATCTAGCAATAATTAATACATTCCTCCAAAAATATCAACGACTAGCTGATACAAACTTTGTGTAACTAGAAAGGAATTATATTTATGTCATTTTAATTTTTTCCAGATCTACATATATAGAATGTCAGCAATTGTTTAAAAGCAATTCTAAACAGAAAGCAAACATTAACTTCAAAAGTGTGACCATATGTAGTCACCCTAGGGTTTCCGAGGCAGACCACCCAGACATGTAATGTAGACGCTTTTTTTCTTTTGATCTGTAGGTGCAAATCTTGTTTTCAGGTCCTAATTAAAAAAGACAGATTGTCAGAAAGGTTCAGAACTAAAATCTTATAAGATTTTATTGTCTTGTCTAGGTATGACAAGAAGAGCTTAACACACATCTGGGATACCTCTTTCTCACCCATTTTTTCTAACAGTGCCTTTCAAAGAGGGGATTTAGTGCCTTCTCAGGACCAAAACGTTTCTTTTAAAATGCCTTAGATTATTTACTTGGTTGCCCGTCAATAATTCAGAATGATAAGATTACAGCCTTAGCTTGCATAAAAAATGCATGTCTCACTGCAGTGGGAAAGTTAAGTTTGTTGATCGAAATTAGGTTTTGTGGCTAAGAAATCTGCTACAGTTCATCTAACCAAAGGTGCAGACTAAAGTAGATAATTTTGGGTTTGTCAGTGTGAAATGCAGATGACTGTGCTTATTCAAGACCTCATGTTTGGTTAACGTATACTCAGAAATATGCACTGTCGTGAAAGTCTTGTGATTGAAAAATAATAAAATTTGTATTGAAAAATGTGGTTTAACCTTGATATACAGATCCTGTTCAGGATCATTATGAATGGTGTAAGCTGCATTATAGAATTTATAATTTCAAATCATATTGTGTATTGTTCATGATTAATCATATAAGATATATATCATTTTATATTGGATAAAATAAATAAATAAATAAAAACAGCTCTTTTATTATATTTTTTTTACCCCATATTGGCCCTAATACACCATTGCATTAACAACAACAACACCACACCATTTGCTAACAATTTATTGCATAAAAATAATTATTTCTGCATGTTTGCAGTTTTGAAAGAAGATATTGCTTGTTGTAACATATTTTGTGACCGCTATAAACTGTGTTCTCTCAACACCTTCACTTTAAAACAAAATTAAAAATGTAATGAAATGTAATTGTTTATTTAGTGCATTTGCCAAATACTGTAGGTTCCAGTAAGTTGTTTCTATAACAATGATCGCAATGCAATAACATTAAAGAATCTATGCAGTCACCAGAGTAGCTGACAGTTCCATTTCAATTTAATCAATGCCTCTGAAGCATCATGAATTTAAGAGATGCTGTGGTAAGGAAAATAAATATGTATTTATTTGACCAGAAAGTACCATTATTGATCCATGTTAATTAAAAACAAGGTTGTAAATATATATATATATATATATATATATATATATATATATATATATATATATATATATATATATATATTTTTTTTTTTTTTTTTTTTTTTTAAAGTTCCTCTAGAGGAATGATGTATGGGACACTCCAAAGGGTTGGGTTAAAGTAATCCTTTCCAAAAGCATTCACTTCTGGTATAATGTGTCAAAAGATATTTATCATAACAATGTCATTACCAGAGTTAGCTCTAAATGTCAAAACATAGAGCATGAAAAATGTCCACATCCATTTTAGCAAGAATGTTAGTGTTATATAAACCAAACTGTTAGTGCAATGCTAAAACTGTCCAATTTTCAGTAATCAGCTTTAAGGAACTCAGACGTATTGATAATAATATTACCTTAACTGTAATCCTACACAACTATGGAAGGTTTAAATGAGGATCTACTGTTATTTACTGTAGACTTTTCACACAGTCCTACTCCAGTCTATGGATTGCACTACCTCAGCCAAATGTGGATAAGTACAGACAAGCCTCACCAATGATGCACATATCTGGCTATTCCTGCTTCAGTCCTAGAGATCCAGGCGCATTTCCAGATGACATAGTGTGGATAGCATAATTCATAGGAACTACAAAAGCCAATTCACTTTAAGGAACTTATACACAGAATACATTGCTCCTTAAGGACATAAGACTCCTCAGGGTGAGTGTTGCTCCACTCTTATAATCCAGTTGTAACACATTTTGCTATGATATATCACATTATGTATGCACGATTATTTGTTTTTGGTATCTCCATAGTAATTACTTTCATTTCCTGGATAAATTAAAGCAGAAAAAAACACAATGCAGGAAACTTTGTTACTGGCAGTGGAGTCTGCAGGAAATTGGTGTTTCCGTAAAAACAGTGCCCTAGGATATGATTGTGAATAAACTTCTTTTTTCAGAGAAGCAAATCTGAATATGTACTGCGATTGCTTATAAAAAATATATATATAAAAGCTAAATATAGAATCTTTGTTTACAGTTGTATTAAATACCTGCTGAAAAAGCAAATGTGTACAGCATATTTTGTTTGTTAGTTCCAATCTGATTAGATGAGCCATGTAGAAAGCCACGCTAAAAATCCTCACATCTAAATAACTTCTTTATTTCGTGCAAAATGATATGCATGTGGTCTGACACACATGAGGTGAGAAAAAGAACTTATATACAGGATATATTTTCGTCTGATTGTAGTTTGAAGAAACAAGGTTCATGAAAAACTGATAATATTCTTGCTGGACAGCCCTGATAATAATTAAATTGTATTATTTAGATTATTTATGAATAGAATAAGATTTAGTTTATGAATAGAAAGATGCATCAAAAATATTCACATGCAGACATACCTTTCAGTAGAACTAGAAGGTTATTAAGGGGAATCAATATGTCTGGGGCATCTGCGGTGCTAAAACAGCAGTTCTACAGGAGGCTTTATTGTGCTTATAATCTTTCAGACAATATTTTAGAAAGTAACCTGATTGTGTTGAAGTTTTTCACACTTGCCACCAGTTTTGAAAAGGGGTTTGCAACTGCTTTGGTGTTCTTGGCAGAAACCCAGTTTAGGGTGCTTGTTTAGTAATTGTCTGCTAAATTATGTGTACGTGAAACTCTTAAAGCAAGGGATTCTATCAGTTTTCTGCATTTACTATACTTCCAAACTTGCTTTTGTTTTTGTTTGTTTGTTTAATTTCTCAAGTAATTTAGTTGGGGGTGCAGTGACAAACGTTACTTACCTCATCTAAAGACTAGCAGTCAGATGTTTAGTCCTATTCTAACAGACTAAATGGTAGACAGACTAATACATCTACAAGGTTGTTAATCAAGCACTGTTTAATGGTTTAGTGATTAATAATGAATTATTTCCAAACATGGTTGTCAATATAAACCGTTATTTCTTGGAAAATGTATTGTGATGGTTTAAGTTGTATAGCTTATCATAAAACAACTTTGCTTTAGTGATGATATTTCCTAGAACAGAATGAACCGATATAAATGAAAACACAAGTGGATACACTAATAAACCATGGAGTGTTGAAAAGGAAATAAGGCGTGCTGTGATAAGGGCAGTCTATTGTTTTACTGACGTTACACACTGTAGAAATGCCCAGGATTTAGACTGAGATTAATGGCTCTTTTTTCTTGCTTTTGTTTTATAATGTAAACACACATTGACAAATTAATGTTTTAATGGGCACTGCTAAAGCATGGTGGAATAACAATATACAGAGCTCATAAAAAATAGAATATTCCAGCTAGCAGCCTTTAATAAGTGTATTTACATAGACAATGCCTATTTTTTTCCCCCTATCAGGCTTTGTTTCCGAGCAGTTTTCTATTCAGTGTTTGAATGTAATGCATTAGATATCTTTTATACATTGATTTTTTATTGTATTTATTGCAAAAGTAAGCATTTCATGCAATGTTGACCTTAAAGTGTGTATTTTTACATTTATGGTAGCCAAAGAGTGTGAACATTGGATGAACTTTGCACGAAGGAGGTCTGAGTAATGAGAGCAATTAAGGATCTTTTTTTTTTTATTAAATTATATCCAGAATGACATATTGGACAGACCTAATGTTAATGCAGTTTGGATTTTTGCTAGAACATGACACATTGTACTGTATGTTGCTTAATAATCAGCAAATTCCGCGGTACATTTTGTAGAAGTGCATGCTTTACGTCACTTGTAGGGTTAGTGTTAGTTGTCAAGTGAGTAAACAAAGAAAGTGAGTAGCCCTGAGGTGCAAAATGTTTTCGCCTGCTTGAACCTTTAGCTGCTAATATAGAAACACAACTGAAGAAGAATCATTACAAACATCTTGATAGTCACAGAAAAACTTGTGCCTTCTACAATTTCCACTTGAACATAAACACATAGCTATTAGTGTGAGCAATGTGGTCTTTTATAATTACGTAGCTGTGAAAAATCAAGGCCCCGGCATCAAAGACAGAGCAAGACATTTCAACTCCTTGTCTAAACAGTGGACAGCAGTAAGATCAGATACTGAGAAGACTTGTAAACAGTATTAGTTCATAGGAATTTACTATATTTTCCCAGCACAGCTCACAGTCCAGGTGTCTCTTTTCCCTACTATTCTGTCTAAACAGTGAATTGTTTTAGCATGATGTTAGCAAATCACACGTTTGCATAATGTGCAAACCATCAAGCCCAGTCCCAAGGCATTTCGTGATACATTCTACTGGTTTGTGTTAATGGACATGAAGTTCCCTCTTTTTTCGTGTCGCTGACGACGACTTTCTATGTAATATATTTTATTAGAAAGTATATTTAGTGCCCCATTTTTCATTCTGTCGCTGTTGTTTTTTTTTTCTCATTTGTTTTTTAATCTTGAAGCACTATTACTCAACATTTCAACATTAGATTTCATGCTTATTTTTATTAATGTGTATTCACAGTAAAGCTATTTTGCTACTGAAAACTATTGTTAGTCGTTCATTTCAATCAAAATTCAGTAAATATATTCTCCTGGTTAAATAAGGAGACATAGTAATGACACACACACACATTTATTACAGTATAACCCTCACTCTATTTTTCTGCCATATTTAATTGATAAATATTGGGGGAAATGATTACATTTGGAATTTCTGTCAGCATTACCCATGATCCTCTGAATCCGTTGCTATGGAAACTCAGCCAGACAGAAGCAGTTGTGCTGAGTGACACAAAGAATTGTGAAAGTTATGTCCATGAACACGAATCAATAGATTAATGTTTGTGAATATATCATGAAGTTCTATGAGGTGTTGAACCATTATATTCTATTTGCACTATTTGAATTTTGAAACGCTTAAATTAATCCCTCTCTTTTTTGTCCTTAGAAATGAAAGTGAAGAATCCTTGGCACAGGAGGCAGATCATCTTTGTCACAGCCATTATTGCAATGGGAATCATTATAATGGTATCAATTGCAGTAGTTCAAAACAAACCATTACATCAGAAATACAAGGTACAGTATGCTACTATTCATCTGTGGTAGAGAGAGGATTATTAGTTTATATATATATATATATATATATATATATATATATATATATATATATATATATATATATATACATATATCAGGGGTTGGCAAATATTTGTCCAAATCAAATCTTCCGATTATGACTGACTGCACTCATTTGACCTTGTCCTGTAATGCCGGACATTCCACCAGATGGCGCATTAGCCGCAGTGATGCATTGAGTATGAACATTAATGCCTTTTATAGGTTTATGTTTGATATGTATTCATCTGATGCTGGCCGTCATATTTTAAAAGTCAAAGTGACCCCTAAGTTAACAGTTAAGTATTTGATGCATAATTCAGATATAAATAGTTTTACTTGTCTTTCACAGTATGGGATAGTCCTTGATGCAGGGTCTTCTCATACATCTGTTTATGTCTACGAGTGGCCAGCTGAGAAAGAGAACAACACTGGCATGGTTCAGCAGAAACATTCATGCAATGTAAAAGGTAAAGAAAACATGTGAAGGGAAAGGTCTTCTATGTTATTAAATGGTTACATTTCCATAAATACCAGCATCTGCATTTTTACAATTCTATTTTCTACAGTAAATGTACTTTCTGTTAAACTTTGAATAAATAACTCCCCTTTCTCTCTTCTTTTCAACTGACAATATTTGTAAAAGGCAAAGGCATCTCCAGTTACTCAGGGACTCCAGATAAGGCTGGTGTGTCATTGAAGGAGTGTATGGATGAAGCTAAAATGACCATACCTAAACACAGACACCATGAAACACCGGTATATCTCGGAGCCACAGCAGGCATGAGACTACTCGAGTAAATGCAAATTAAATATTTACTAATATCTAATAGAATTTGTGTGTGGAGTATTCTATAGATAAAAGAGAGAGACACATATGAATCATTTCACCTGAAGTGAAATGTCAAGTCAAGTCAAGTCAAGAGGTTTTTATTGTCATTTCAACCACATATAGCTGACGCAGTACACAGTGAAATGAGACAACGTTTCTCCAGGACCCCGGTGCTTACACAAAACAACATATAACAAACACAACAACACAATGCTGAGGACGAGACTAAGTTTGTCCTAGCCACATAAAGTGCATCGTGTGCAACCTGGTGCAAACAGCGCAAAGACACAAGACTGTGTTCACAACACAAGACAGTGCATAACAACAACTAACAATATAATACAATACAAAAAAACAACAACAACAACCTAGTGCAAAGTATTTCAAAGTGTTCCATTTTGGCGAGTGTGCAAAGGAACAATTAGAGCAGCAGTGATAAAAAAGTAAGTGTGCAAAATGTGCATGTAAACAGTAACACTGTCAGTGAGAGCAGTATATACAATACACATGTAAAGGACAGTAATGAGGTAGATAAATAATATAGCAGTGGATGGTGTGTGAGTGTACGTGTGAGTCCAGGTCCAGTTCTATGTGTTGAGAAATCTGATGGCTTGAGGGAAAAAACTATTGCATAGTCTGGTTGTGAGAGCCCGAATGCTTCAGAACCTCTTCCCTGATGGCAATAGTGTAAATAGTGTGTGTGAGGGGTGTGTGATGTCGTCCACAATGCTGGTAGATTTGCTGATGCAGTGTGTGCTGTAAATGTTCGTGACAGAGGGGAGAGACACTCCGATGATCTTTTCAGCTGTCCTCGGTGACGGTGCAGTTCCCAAACCAGGCAGTGATGCAGCTGCTCAGGATGCTCTCGATGGTCCCTCTGTAGAACATGGTCAGGATGGGGGTTGGCAGATGTGCTTTCCTCAGCCTTCTCAGGAAGTAGAGACGCTGCTGGGCTTTCTTACTGATGGAGCTGGTGTTGAGTGACCAGTTGAGCTTCTCCGTCAGATGGACACCGAGGAATTTGGTGTTCTTTACGATCTCCACGGAGGATCCATCGATGTACAATGGAGAATGGTCACTCTGTGCTCTCCTAAAGTCGACAACCATCTCTTTAGTTTTGTCCACGTTCAGAGACAGGTTGTTGGCTTTACACCAGGCTGATAGATGTTCCACCTCCTCTCTGTATGCTGACTCGTCGTTCCTGCTGATGAGACCCACCACGGTCGTGTCATCGGCGAACTTGACGATGTGATTTGTGCTGTGTGTTGCAGCACAGTCGTGAGTCAGCAGAGTGAACAGCAGTGGGCTGAGCACACAGCCCTGAGGAACTCCAGTACTCAGTGTGGTGGTGCTGGAGATGCTGTTCCCGACCCGGACTGACTGAGGTCTCCCAGTCAGGAAATCCAGGATCCAGTTACAGAGAGAGGTGTTCAGACCCAGTAGTCTCAGCTTCTCGATCTGGTGCTGAGTTATGACTGTGTTGAATGCTGAACTGAAGTCAAAGAACAGCATGTCTTTTTTGTCCAAGTGTGTGAGAGACAGATGGAGAGTGGTGTTGATGGCATCGTCCGTTGAGCGGTTAGGACAATACGCAAACTGCAGTGGGTCCAGTGAGGGTGGAAGGTGGGATTTGATGTGCCTCATGACGAGCCTCTCGAAGCACTTCATAGTGATGGGTGTGAGTGCAACGGGACGGTAGTCATTGAGGCAGGAGACTGAAGATTTCTTTGGCACCGGGACGATGGTCGTTGTCTTGAGGCATGTGGGAACAACGGCGCTGCTCAGGGAGATGTTGAAGATGTCAGTAAGAACATCTGCCAGCTGTTCTGCACATTCCCTGAGCACCCGGCCAGGAATGTTGTCAGGTCCAGCAGACTTCCGTGGGTTGACTCTGCGTAGAGTCTTCCTCACCTCATCTGTGGTTAGACAGATCACCTGGTCGTTGGAAGGAGGGTTGGTCTTCCTTGCTGCCTCGTTGTTCTGCGCCTCGAACCGGGCGTAGAAGTCTTTCAGCACATCTGGGAGGGAGGCGTCGTTATCACAAACTGGTGATTGTGTCTTGTAGTTCGTGATCGCCTGGATGCCCTGCCACATGCTCCGAGTGTCTCCACTGTCCTGGAAGTGAGCGTGGATTTTCTTGGCATGTGCGCGTTTCGCCTCTTTGATGGCTCGGGATAGTTTGGCCCTTGCTGTTCTTAGGGCCACCTTGTCCTTTGCTCTGAAGGCGGTGTCTCTGGTTCTCAACAGCGCACGTACCTCTGCAGTCATCCACGGTTTCTGGTTGGAGCGTGTAGTGATGGACTTGGAGATGGTCACGTCATCAAGGCACTTTGCGATGTAGCTGGTCACTGATGATGTGTACTCCTCCAAGTTGATGGTGTCGCCGTTGGTTGCAGCGTCCCTGAACATGTCCCAGTCAGTGCACTCAAAACAGTCCTGAAGAGCAGAGATGGCTCCATCAGGCCAGGTTTTTACCTGTTTCAGAACCGGTTTCGAGCGTCTGATGAGCGGGCGGGGCGGGGCTCCGCACGGTACGCGCCGGGTATGCTTGTGTAAACAAGATCCAGCGTGTTTTCCCCTCTCGTAGCAAAGTCTATGTATATATGACATGTATATATGACATATGATCTTTGACAGATAAACTACTTTAAATTCTTTAAATGTAGGGTAAAAGGATGTTTATTGTTACTTGTTGTTGTTGTTGTTGTTGTTTTTGTAGTCTCAGTGTTATATCTCTTGAATTAAATCACTTTAGTTTATAGTTTATTAGTTTATTATAAATAATATAATAACCATATATAATACAACCCAAGAGTGTCCAGGTTTAACTCACATCAACTCTCTGGGAGTCTTATAGGATAAATAGGCGTTTTCGCAGCCAGTAAAGCTAGTCATTTAATTAGCAAGATTTTTAAACAGGACTTCATGGTGTACTAGATATCTTCCTGTTTTACAACAAGTGTCGGGAAAGTTACTTAAAATGTAATAAAATGTAATAGATTACAGATTACAAATGACCCTATTCAAAATGTAGTAAGTAATGTAACTTTAATTTAATTTGTCAAAGTAAAGTGACTGACTCCTTTTGATTACTTTCATTTGTCCACTAGGTGGCAGTAAATTGCCACTAAGGTAACATTCCAAGAAAGAAAAGGTTAATATAGGTTATATAAAATTCATTTATTCATTCATTCATTCATCTTCTACCGCTTTATCCGATCTTCCCTCGGGTCATGGGGAGCCTGTGCCTATCTCAGGCGTCTGTGGGCATTAAGGCAGGATACACCCTGGATGGAATGGCAACCCATCGCAGGACACACATACTCACATACACACAAATTCATACACTAGGGACACATTTCCAAGGTGCCAATCAACCTACCGTGCATGTTTTTGGACCGGGGGGAAACCGGAGAAGCCGGAGAAAAACCCCCTGAGGCACGGGGAGAACATGCAAACTCCACACACACATGGCCGAGACGGGAATCGAACCCGGACTCTGGCGGTGTGAGGCGAACGTGCGAACAACTAAGCCACCGTGCCCCTTATATAAAATTCTATTTTTCAAAATGAAACTGCAGCAGATTTTCTCCGGGTTCTCCGGTTTCCCTCGGTTCAAAAACATGCAGGGTAGGTTGATTGGCACTTTGGAAAATTGTCCCTAGTGTATGAATGTGTGTATGTGTGTGTGTGTGTGTGTGTGTGTGTGTGTGTGTGTGTGTGTGTGTGTCCTGCGATGAGTTGGCATTCCATCCAGGGTGTATCCTGCCCATAGACGCCTGTGATAGGCACAGGCTATCCGTGACCCAAGGGAAGATCGGATATAGCGGTAGAAGATGAATGAATGAATGAATGAATGAATGTTAATGACACATTTCAGGATGTTTTATCACTTTATATCAGCACAATGAATTTAAAATTATTAATGAATATCAGGTTATAATATTTTTTTCAATTTACTCTAGGAAAGAAATGGGTGTATAGTTCTAGTGAAGCTAGTTTGCGTGTCTGAAGTGACTGAAGGCGACCAACAAGATTATGTTTTAGAAGAAGCATTTTGGTTCCCCATAGGCTAAAAATATTGACCTGAACTTTACATGCAGATGTAAACCACTTTAAGATGAAATCTAATCTACTGGATTACAGTTCAAAACAGCAAAATGTAACAGTATATCATTACTCATTGACAGTGCTGTACCAAATATTTATAGATAACACATAGTGTCTTGTTTAGGATGGAGAATGAGAGTGCAGCTCAGAAAGTGTTGACATCTGTGGAGAATTTTCTTCTGGCTTCCCCATTTTCCTACCGGGGAGCCCGTATTATCAGTGGTCAAGAGGAGGGAGCTTTTGGCTGGATCACTGTCAACTACCTGAGTGAAAACTTCGGAAAGGTACATCAGATATTCCAGTGTTTTTTGGTTGCTGGACAACATCAATTAAGATTATTGACCACAGTAATATGCACTCAATTGCATTATATGATGTCTATCATTAGTCAATAGTAGTGCAACATATTATAATTTGTTGGTTTAAATTGACAGAATTTCTATTAGTAATCAATGAATAAATCAACCACTAAATGATAGTTTATTATATGTATACCTTATAACAGAGCACATTTTGATTAGAATCACGAGGATGGTTCTCTATTTGTGTTAAAGTGTGTCTATGTGTGTTTATGTATAGCCTTCAGCGACTATGGGAGCTCTTGATCTAGGTGGAGCATCCACTCAAATCACCTTTGTATCCGGGCAGTACGTAGAGTCTCCAGACAATTCCATTGATTTCCGGCTCTATGGAAATGATTATCATCTTTATACGCACAGTTTTCTCTGTTATGGAAAGGACCAAGTGCTAAAGCTTTCTTTGAAACAGCAAATACAATCAAAACATGATATGGTGAGATATTTGAGAAAAAAAATAAGAAACAAATAAATAAATAACAATACATATTAAACAAATCTGATAATCCTGATTTCTCATTTGTTCTTTTCTAAGACAGGCAACATAATTCTGGAGGACCCTTGTTTCAATCCTGGATATAGTGTCAATAGGAGCTTAAAGAGTGTCTTTGACAGCCCCTGTACAAATGTTAACAGTCCCCAAGTAGAAAAGAATTTCACACATAAAGGCAATGGGAATTGGCATAAATGCCACGAAGCAGTAAAGATGGTCTTTAATAAAGCCTCCTGTCATTATTCAAGATGTTCCTTTAATAATGTCTTCCAGCCTCCCGTGGAAGGAAAATTTGGGGTAAGGACATGGGCATGGCTACTAAAATGGGCCTTATTTTGTTTGTATAAAATGAATGGACTAAACTGAAAAACAATTCAATGCTGTAAAAATAAATAACGGATGCATTTGTTTTTTAGGCATTTTCTGCTTACTTCTTTGTGATGGACTTTTTAAATCTGACCAATTACAACTTAGAAGATGCTAAAGAAAAACTTTCTGATTACTGCGCCACTAACTGGAACACTGTGAGACCCTTTTCCTCAACCCCAAAAGGCATAATCTGTTTATTTCACCATTAAATAGATTCTCATATTGAACTTGGTCTACTGTTACAGTTGAAGCAAAAACACTCTAATGTGAAGGAAAAGTATCTTGGAGAATATTGCTTCTCAGGTACTTATATCCTGACTTTGCTGGAAGACGGATACAATTTTACTTCAGACAACTGGGAAAACATTAAATTCATCAAGAAGGTAGGGATGTCATGCATGCGATTTTTACTTATACGATTGTTAAATATTGATTGGGTTCATTTTTATATATCACATAATAATAATAATAATTATTATTATTATTATTATTATTATTATTGTTGTTGTTATTGCTGTTATTATTATTATTATTATTATTATTATTATGTTGATAATTTTGTGCCTATGTAGATTGGGGACAGTGAAGCTGGCTGGACATTGGGTTACATGCTGAACTTGACAAACATGATCCCTGCTGAAGCTCCAGACACTCCACTCCTGCCTCATGGGGGTTATGTCACACTCATGTTCTTCCTCTCTCTGTTAATTTTTGTCTGTTTCATAATTGGGTATATATTCTTTCGACGACCATCTGGCCCAGCCCATAAAGAAATTATTTAGACTTTTAACAGGCAATGACCTGATCTTGCAGACAAATATTTCTGAAAAATAAAGCATATGGGACTGAAAACCACTTTTTAAGCTCTTCTCAAGAGCTTGAAGCTCTGTGATTTGATAATAGGTCAGTGTAAGACAAACACGACATTATACCTCATTTGAAGGAGACAAAGGCTGAAATCTAGGATTTGAAACTGTTACATCATAAATGTTCATGTGTATAGTCTTTAAACGCAGATTCAAAAAATTCTCAGGAGTAAAGGTTTAAAACTGAAAAGGCTGTAGGTTTCTTCTAAAAGAAAATGTGCACATGTATTTTTATATTTTGTGCCTTCAATCCTTATGAAGAACCCATATTAATCCTTGCACATACAACACATTGTATTCAAAATGCAATATAAACTGCCTTACAGGAAATGGCAGGTGTGACAGTGTTGCCTTATGTCGATGTTATGACCATATATAATGCACATAAATCTGACTAGTTATAGTATTAATTCATTATGATTTTTCTGAGAGCACACTGTTTCTTTTACTGACTTTTTTTTATCCAAATATATAGTGTTTATACTGTGTATTAAATGTAATGATGATAGATGTTAAAACAAGATGTTCAAAACAAAACTGTGTGGAAAAATGAAACAGACATTCATTTAAGGGCACTGTGTACTCTCTAATGCAATGTTATTGATGTGACATGTACGCTAGAGACCAAAGGTCTGGAAGCAAACAAGTAATTTTCAAGCTTCAGCTCTATTTTTCAATTAGTTAACAACCAGTAAACAACAAATGGCATATTTATTGAGCTCTCATTTAACCAAAGATTTTGGTTGGCAGTGATATACACCCATTCTATGGTGGTTGTTATAAATAGTTCCTTAGACTCACAAGATCGTATCATTTAATAATGTAACACCATGTTGTTCTGCACTATATCCACTGACATTTAACACAATTTTGTTAAATAATAATCATATAAAATGAATGGTGCTTCCAAACGTTTGGCTTTTAGTGTACATGTAATATATTTTATACGTGTGGCATATATTGTGTAATAAATCCGGGGAAAAGAATGTTAATATAGTGGTGTCTCACCACAAACAGCTTCAATGTGCCTTTACATAGATGGCTTTGGACGTGTATCCAAGAGATAAGCACTGTTGAACCTCAATTATTACCTCAATCAGTGTTTTGATGATGGGGTTGGACATACGTTTGCATAATTTTGATTAGCCATTCAGTACGTCCTGGTATATTGTATATACATGATATAAATATTAGAAGCAATGTTCCTTACTCTTATTCTTTAGTTCTTTATTTGCATTTCAGCGTGTCAAATAATAAACAGCTTTCATGCCTTACAAAGGTTTACAGTGAGCTACAATTCCACAGGAATATAATAAATACACATTGCCACTGTTATTAAAATACATAATATGAATTACTTATCTGATCCACGGTTATCATGTTTCTTAGAATTAGAGAAAAAGCCATAAAATGCCACTATATACCTAGATAACCAATTTGCATATATTTTTAAACAGAGCATTAGTGTGAAGGCTGTGGCAATGCACTGAAATCGAAGATTAGTACACTGTATATGCATAAATGCTTGAAGTCCATATATTGCCATTGGAAGGTATTATATCGTATTCGAAGGTTCTATCTGGGTTAAGAATGAATAAGATATTTGTTAAGGTCGGTATATATTCAGCCGTAAGTGTCCAATAAAAAACAAATGCAGCATAAATCAGTTTAATCTAGAACTCTGAATTATGCAGGATGCTACATTTGCAGCCTTGTGGTTCGATGCAATAAATAAAAGATGAAGTCAATGCTCATCTTTTTTCTTATGTTCTGACACTCTCTGTAAATATAATCAGAAGTACGGCATAATCCACGTATCCATTCTCCAGTCCCACATAGATTTATCTCGCTATGTGGGCGTTGTTATTTCAGTCACACTGAGGTGATCACAAAGCTCCTCCTGTGATATGAAGCAAACGCCATCTCAAGGAGAACATGCTGTTTTAGGCTTGCAGTGTCCTGTCTTGCTAGAGCGAGCGTTTTGTATTTCAGCGTGTGTGTCTCTGCTTCCCTCTTGTGGCTTTTTCCTGTTAGAGAACATAGAGTGAAGCTGCAGAAGATACTGATCCCAGTCCTCTGGCAGAAGCAGCAGCAGGAAGCCTAGGCAGATGGTGGTCATGGCAATGATGCGCACACTGTTGAACTGGATTTCACACATGTAGTGGTCTATTACTGCAAAAATTAGAGAGGAGCGCAGATTAATTTAGATCCACTTTATATCAAGTGCTTCTGCACATCAGTTACACATACAGTAGGCAAGAAATACGAATGTAACTATTACAACTCTAACATGAGTTTGCGTGAGTTCGTTTTTCTAGACAAAAGTGTGTATTTACAGAACTGATTACTGGCGGATATACCACTGTAATTCACCTGTAACAAGACCTTGAAAAGTTGCCACAAATAATCAATTATATAAAATTGCAACTGTTCTTAAAAAGGGTAACGTGAACAATTTATGAGCAAAATTTCCATTCAAAGGAGGAAATTAAACAATGATGTGAAATGTCAAAGATGCTCAGTTTGTCCAAATGAATGAATTATATTAGACTTATGCATATAGAGATACAGATACAGGCGTTTATAGTGGCATTTCAGTGCACCGCTAACGTAAAGTTCTTAGTAGACACTGTACATCACGGTTGCATGTAACTGCCCCGGTACTATGGGCAATGAAGTACGGCCATATTGGACAAGAAAGTCTTTTCGTTTACTGAGAAGTTTACTGAGTCATAAAGACATCGACGTCACACAGGTATGAGGGCAACTCACCAGCATTAACAGGTACACTGAGGACAATGCTCAAAGAAATCAATGTAGGAAGTGTTATCAAAACACCAAAATTTACCAGGAAATTGAACACTAGGACACACAAAAAAAAGAAAAACAAGACAAAATATTCAATTCACAGAACTACGAATGTATATGCAAAATAATAATGGGTGACATCACAGGTACAGCCAGCCATGATCAACTTACCCAGCAGCAGCGCAGCTGTATAACACAGACTGTGCCAGGGTATTTCTCTGGGTGAGCCAAAATCTTCAGCTCCGGTGAGGATGAGTATGAGAGGCACAATGCTGACAAAGACCATGTTGGCTCCTCCAAGGACAGTCAAGTACAATGCAGCCTCGCCCAGCTTGGCATTACCCAAAACCAGCTTGAACAATACCTGCAGAGAGAAAAGAGCAAGCTAATAAATCATATGGTAGCCAGTATCAGCAATAAAACAATGCAGCATTTTACTGCTCAATATGAATCATATACAGTGGCTCTGTATACATGTTTTGTAACCTTGTATATGGCTGCTGTTGATGCAGATCCAACCACCAGGGAAATGCCAATCACAGAGTGACTGTGGAACCCATCAGCATACGTTATCATTACTATGCCAGCAATGGCTAAAATTGCTGCAACAATCTACACGCAAAGAAGAAACAAAAATGGATTTCTATTTTATTTGAAGGCAGGCTGATGACAGGACAATGTGTTGCTGTGTGTAGGTTTATCCACAATATTAAGTGACCACAGAAGTGCAACATGAAATAAATGAACATCACAAATGACAATAGAATGCAAATAAATGTATTCTGAGAAAATTTCACAACGAACTAATCATTTTTTTTCTCCCCAATACAGATATTCTGTAATGGTGCCGGGTGCTGTTTTTAAGCACTTTGATTTCTTTCTTTTGCTTGATAGAGAATCCAAACGTCCTCACAGTGTCAATCTCACCCTGACACCCAGGAAGCGATCACGCAGCACAATCCAAGAGATCAGAAAGACAAAAGCACGACTGCAGCAGAAGAGAGCTGAGGCATCTGTTGCAGGGATCCGGCGTAGGCCCTGCAGGTACAAGTAACTGGTGAGTGTCCACAGCACGCCGAATGGCGCCACGACTGACAGCAGTGTTTTCACGGAGAGTCCGTCATCACCCAGGAACTGACAGCACTCCCTGAGGTTATGCACACAAAACACTGTCACTTAGCATGAACTCAAGTAACATAACTGCCATGCGCGGTAAAAAAAACAACAACAACAAAAAAAAGACAGTTCTTGTTGCCAAGGAAATAATTTTGAGTAACTGGAGATATGACATAATCACCAGCTATCACCCGCATATCAACCACCTCTCACCTGAAGCGCTGACGAAAGCTCTGCCTCTCTTTGCTCCAGCATACGTGGCCCAGGTAGTGTGCAGGAAAAAGCAGGCAGTTCCAGGAGGTAGAGAACCAGGTGAGAGTGAAGGGAACATTGAGTTGTCTGAGTGTCAGTTTGGCCAGCTGAGTGGATCCCGTCCAGGATGAACAGACACAGAGAACCACAGTGACTCCCCAGAGTGCCTGCCTCAGGTGGGCTACAGTCCAGCACAGACAGCAACGTACTCTCTGCTTCCTACTTGTACTCTCCACATTGATCACATTTGTTCCAATATGGCCGTCAACCTTGACTTCCACTCTGTCGTTTTTCGCGTTCTCCACAACTACAGGTACAACACACAGTAATATGACATTAGAGTTTAGCCATAGTCAGAAAGCCTAATACAGCAAGGGGGCTGTTTCTTTTTATTAATTCATACATTTATTCACACACACATTCACACACTAGGGACAGTTTTCCAAGGTGCCCTGAGGCACGGGGAGAACATGCAAACTCCACACACATGGCCGAGACGGGAATCGAACCCAGACCCTGGCGGTGTGCGGCGAACGTGCTAACCACTAAGCCACCGTGCCCCTGCGTTCTTTTCATAGTGAGCTAAATGACAAGACACTGTCCCCTAAGAACACTTTTATATATAATTCTATTTATATCTAAACAAGTGAGTTTTCTCATATGTAGCTTGCAAACACTGGTGCACAAATGAGTAATAATTTCTTTAGGACCATGGCGCAACAACACCGTCCTGCATCTTAACTTATATCAGCTTATATTTATAGCTTTAATTATATTATTAATTATATTTACTAGTAGGTTCAATAGTTATGTACTTAGTACGCTTTAATAAAATGTAGAAAGAACGTAGAAAGAACTATTGTGTTGTATTTATTGCTGAATTAATTTAAGAACCAAATAGCATTAAAAAAAATGCAGGCAAATCTCATTTTGTGTATAAGAAATACCGTACAGTAGCCTCATTTAAAACTTATCATCATTACATTTATTTTCTCTTTCATTGTTTAACTTGCAATCATATCTTACATAGAAATATGTTAAGAATAGGAATCTACTAACTAGCTATCATTTATCGAAACTATTTTTATTCATGTTTATGTACGTTGTAGCATACATACAGGCCAACACATGTTAACTTGGAACTAACATTCAGTATATGTTTATCTCATCTGACTAATGACTAATTAGATTATGTAAATGAAAACATTTGTCATTAGGGAGCTCTTGAAACGTATTCTAGAGTTAAAGGGATCTCTGTCTCTAAAATTTCAACAATCCCATATCTCAAAGAATCTTTAAACTAATCGCATGATTAATGGGAAAAAATACTTTCTGAAATGATCAATTTGCTAATTCTGCATGTAAATACAAATGTTTCACGTAACAAATATAAAGCAAAAATAATCCTACTCATTCCAGTTCATTTCACCTTGCAAACTGAAAAGCACAGAGTCACTGTCTCAAGATCAATGACCCTCTAGTGCATCCCTCAAAATATGATGGATGGATGTTTCAAATTACAAATAGGGAACCAAACACATTGATGTTAAATCTTACAGAGTCTGTTCTTTAGGCTTGATTGAAGAATAGACACTTGGTATGCATTCACCTGTATAATAGAATAGAATAGCCTTTATTTATCACATGTACATTACAGCACAGTGAAATTCTTTCTTCACATATCCCGTCTTGTTTCGAAGTTATGAATAGTAATAGCAACCCCTTATAGCCCCAGAATCCATCCAATAGCCCATTCAAACTGCAGCAGATTTAAATCCATGTTTCCCATTAAAGAGTAATTACTGAATAAATCATCGTAGTTGTAGAATGTTGTGCTCGAGCATGAATTGAGTTTAAACATGTACACTTCCTATGGAAAACTGAGAACAAAGCTGCATCAACAAGCTGTTCTACGGAGTTTAGGGTAGGGCAGAGATAAAAGTTGTAAGCCGTTTCTCATCACTACACTACACTGCAGAGGGAATGCTGCATGACAGTGCATACAAATCAGGCTAGGCATACGATATTTCTCAAGGCAAAGAAAATAAGTGAGGCTACAAGTCTGCCACTGATGACTCATCAGAAGTAGTCTCAGTTATTTATTCTCAGTTTTATTTGAACTCAACAGCAGAGGAAAACTAAAGCATCAATCTACAACAAAAACAGTACTGAGACATATTAATTTGTAAATAGATTGTAATTAGAAACTAAAATGAATAGATATGAAATGTTAATGTTATTCAGCAAACAATACATTTTATCAACGATGGCAGGTTGTGATATTAAAGGGGGCAGTTATACGTCAGTAGAACATGCAGGGCTTAGCATTGCAGTATTTCTAAGGTGTCACTGGTGTGATTTTAAAAAATCCATTAAAAAAGAATGATGTGGTCTAAGCTAAACTGTTATCCTCTGAATGCCAAACAGTGTTAAACAATAAAACTACAACTGCAAAGACGAGCAATAATCTTACTTACTACAACATATGTTTACAACACATAATCTGGATGTTGAAAATTAAACCATAACAATATATTTTACATTTTAAGTGTCCATAAGTTATTTATCTATGGTATTTATCCAAATTTTGGTTTTACCCCATGACAAAAGGTCACTGTCCAATTATTGACAGTCAGACATGCTTTTGTATGACAGAAGAGCGAGGAGAACTAAACAATGGTAAAAAAGCACTCAGACAAATATAAACTTGATTTAAGGTACTGACAAATTGTGTAAAGAATCTCACCAAAGTTCTACAAAAAACGTGGGCAAAGTACGCTAATGGAATGCGACACCACTGTGGCCTGTACTTTTTCATTTGTCATTTTTCAGTGTATTCTGCTGTTCTACCAAATAAAGTGTTAAAGGTTTTAATTCTCTGTTTATCAAACTATATTATTAGGTACAAATGACCATAGGGGGCATGGTGGCTTAGTGGTTAGCACATTCGCCTCACACCACCAGGGTCCGGGTTCAATTCCCGTCTCAACCATGTGTGTGTGGAGTTTGCATGTTCTCCCCGTGCCTCAGGGGTTTTTCTCCGGGTTCTCCGGTTTTCCCCGGTCCAAAAACATGCATGGTAGGTTGATTGGCACCTTGGAAAATTGTCCCTAGTGTATGAAAGTGTGTGTGAATGTGTGTGTGTGTGCCCTGCGATGGGTTGGCATTCCATCCAGGGTGTATCTTGCCTTAATGCCCATAGACGCCTGAGAGGCACAGGCTCCCCGTGACCCGAGGGAAGATCGGATATAGCGGTAGAAGATGAATGAATGAATGAATGAATGAATGAATGAATGAAACGACTATATAATTGTGAAATATTTTACAAAATATTTTACATATTTTATAAGCAACATGCTTCGTGCATATAACTGGGTGATGTGTTTATTATTTAATTGAGAATTACCCATATGAGTATAAAACAGTTGTTACAGATGCACCAATATAACACTGTGTAAAGGTATCTGGGACAATGTTGGCCTAAAACACTTAATAAGAATCACATGACATTTGGCATACTTTCTAATCCAAACTTGAAAATGAACATCAAACTTAATACTTGTCCTTATCTGTGATGTTTTTCATAACGTCTGTTTCAGATTTATTAATGCTGATTGTAAGGTGCTTAAAAATGCCTTTTGTGGTAAACTTTTATTGCTTAATCTGGCACTAAACCTGAGAGAAAAAAACCTAATCTTCTTATCTAATCTAAATCCTTAAAAAATGCACAATAATCTTCTTAGAAAAAACCTATTTAATTAAATACTTATTAGACTTTTTTTATGAGAAAATGTCAATGTAACTGACAACCCAAAAAGTCTTATGAACAAACTATGTTTTCTATATATTTGAACCACCAAGCTGGGCCCTTGAGCAAGACCCTTAATTATCAATTGTTCACTTGTAAGTCGCTCTGAATAAAAGCAAATAAAATGTATACTTAAGGACCTTAACCCATATCATGGCTGGCCACAGCTTCCAAAAACCAGGGATATGTGAAGAAAAGAATTTCACTGTGCTGTAATTTATATGTGACAAATAAAGTATGAAATAAATGACAAATAAAGGCTATTCTATCCAATCATATTTCAACCCTCACATCATGTCTTATTGAGGCCAAAGGTATCTGCCATAGACACTTCAGAAATCACTGAACACCGCGCAAATATGAAGTAAAATGAAGTTGTTGCTTTAACCAATCAGATTTTAACTGCTCAGAGTTGGAGACACTAGGTCCATCTAGAAGGCATCCAATAATGTTTGCATTTTCATGCCCTCTGATTGGACGGTCAGAGAGTGCACTAGTCAAAGCCAGCAAACATCACCTGTAGCAAACTGCAGGAGCCCAAATATATTCATGTGTGTTTAACAGTTGTTTTTCCTTCCACAATTGTTGAGAGAGAAGTAGAAATGGACTTGGTTGCAGGAATGCTTACAAGGACATTTACAAAACACAAATTGTTAAATCTTTTTCATGAAACATTCCTACTTTTAAGTTTGCACACACACACAAAATCTTGCCTTAATTTTAAACCTTTGTGAAAACCGTGATGAATGGGAAAAAACTAAAATTCTGGGGTCATTTGATGCTGCCAGAGTTGATGTGGGAGGTGCAGCTGTGGCAGGACACATGTTAATTATGTTTCTTCCTTCGCTCCCATTTATTCTCACTGCATGTGATATACCTGTCTGTGCTCTTTTATTCTGTGTTTCGGTATAATATTTATTTCAATTATAGCTGCGTGATCATAATGATTGCTGGATCGAATCAGGCAGGACACTACTGAAGGACAATGAAAGTAATCGCCCACCCCTGCTTTCCTCAAATGATAAGAGTCAAGAACACATTTCACTCTTAGTAAACATTTGAGTGCTGAAGTCTCCCTGATCAGACGGATCAAAACATGACTAAATGATTAATACAAAAAGATATACATACAATAAAGGACAAATAGTGTTGTGTGTGATTATATATAAAAAAAAAAAGATCACAAGGAAGAAGAAACAAAATACTGGGGAAATGTTTTTATGGTGCAAGGGGCAGAAAAGAAGCAGTGCAGAGTGGTCATAAATATTGGGAGACACTTGCTCTTGAGGCGTTTTAGTCCGTAAGCGCCTGTGTTTGTTCCCGGGGATATCCCGTTATGTAACATGTTCTCAGTGTGATGAAAATGATGTAATGCTTATTTTGTGCTGTGTCACCTGGTTTAGAGGAGCCCCATGGCTGGTAGCCGTAGTAGCCCGTGATCCTAAGGATGCGCTCCTCGATGGACGCGTTTTTGATGTCCTCCACCGAGCGGGAAGACTTGAAGTCTTCCTTTATTTCTTCTTCGACGGCCAGGGATTTTAACTGACGAAGTTGGGGGCTGATGTCTGACAGGCGGCGTGGGCTCGAAGCCGGTGATTTCCACATTCCACTGAGCAAAACAAAGGGTACCGCAGTTTAGTACTAATGCATGCAGCAAGCTCGGAAAACCTGGCTGGAGATCAGCACCGTGCACACGGGGCAATAAAACGGTTCCCTCTCACCAGAAAAGCGACTAAAATCCACATCAACCACGATCTCACACTAAATTGTTTTTTTATATATATCGATTTTGTACATATGAAGCAAATCCTGATAACCTCAATCGCTTCTAACTTGTTTCCAAATCAGAAATCATCCAATTCAGCTACAGAACCCAAATAAATTTGTTGAGCAAAATAACTCACTCCGGTAACTTTTCCATCCGATACACCGATGTGCATATTTGAGAGTATTAAGAGGAAAACGAGTGGTAGAGCCAGAATCGGTCCACCGCGTTCATGCGGCGAAATCAGTCACTCACACACACACACATACACACACACACACTGCACACAGGCGCGACACACACTGTGCCCAGATATGGCGGTATGATATTACGAAGAAAAGAAAAAAGTATTTACCCCATAGTACTGCTGCGTCTTCAGGTATATACTGAACGAGCAATACAGTAATCTAAAAACAGAGCACAGCCAAGCGACACCTAAAACATCTACACCCTGCAGAAAGACCCCCTATAGGGAGTAGCGAAAATCACTGATCACAGTGGAATTGAGCACTGATTTGCTTTATAGCTGTAGCCCTCACAAAATCTGCTTTACATAATGCTTTCTAAAGCAAAATCATCTGTACATAATATTTGCAATGCACAAATATTTGTTAATATTTTAACAAAACTGGTAGAATATATAAGATGATTGTTGTTGAAACAGGAGTCATTATTACATTAAAACATTGAATATAGATATATATATATATATATATATATATATATATATATATATATATATATATATATATATATGTGTGTGTGTGTGTGTGTGTGTGGGAGGGTATATATATATATATATATATATATATATATATATTCAATGTTTTAATGTAATAATGAAGTAATTTATCACCGCAAACAATTTAATGTATCACATTAATAGCTGCCACAAATCATCCTCATCAAAAGTTTGCCAAAGTGTAACCTATCATTAGAATGTTGCTTCTGGCTGCGCATCAGTGACAGCGTGCAGCATCTTATGAATGAGTACTTTTATTTTCTTAGCTGTTAAACCTGCAAACCAATCTTGGTATAAAGTCACTAGTTCCATCAAGTGCTTTGGGTACTTGTGTGTTTAAGCTCTTCCAATGTTGGTCAATGGCACCCAGAATATGTCCATTCTTCTTCTGCTCCTCTGATCATTGAGTGCTCAACTTAGCCAAAGACCATTTGGATCATTGTCAAGTTCAAAAGTCCATGTTCTTTTTATTTCCCTTTATTAAGTATCCATGATATTCAGTGCAGACAAAAGGACTCAAAAGGTTTCACTTTATAAACACATTATTCTTGGGCAAGAATATTAACAAGGCTAGGTGAATGTGTTTTTCTTAACCTTCATAATTATTTAAATCCATTAATATTTATACATGTCATTATTATTATTATTATAATGCATTATTATCATATTATTATTATTATTATTATTAGCAAAATTATTATTATTATTATTATTATTATTATTAGTAGTAGTAGTAGTAGTAGTAGTAGTAGTAGTAGTAGTAGCACCATAAAAATAATACATTTACATTTAATGTAGCTAAATATCTCAATATGAACAACCAATAGACAGCACTTGCTTTATTTTAATTCTTTTTCCCTATTTACCTTGTTATCTGGAATTTTTCATGAACAAGGAAAGCATAACACAATTGTTTTTAAGTACTCACTAGCCTAAAAGATCTGCGTTGGAAAAAAGCTATTAAATCTAGTCTATGAAAACACATAAAAAAAAAAATTCTTGATGCAAAAATCCTCTTTGTAACTCCAAAAGCTTTATGTTTGTTTTTTTGGCTCAAAATTGCATCTCATGTGACTTAATTCAATGTTTTATTTTGCTGATCTGGTTGCTGGATAAAGAAACTGGGTTAAAGAAGTATAATATTTTCATCTTAAAAACTTGGAAAGTGGACAGATAAATGTTTGCGTGTGTGTGTATGTGTGTTTGTGTGTACTGTCCTTAATATAAACACAGCTGGCAGGCATATTACCTTTCCAATGCTACTATTTTATTGCATTAGGCCTATATATACATACTCTATGGCAATTCATTGTTGTTCTCAGCAAAAAAATATATGGTATATGGTGTCAAGCTAGAAAAAAACATATGAACAATCATTCACACATTTGTAACTTATGCTCAGTGCAGAAATAGATTTTTCTTACATCTTTGTTTTCTAGTTTGTTTGCATGTACTGTATTATTTAAAGTGTTTTTGCTGCACAGGTGAGCTGCAGTGAATGCAGCAGCCAAACAGCAGAAATGAGGCCTATGGGAACAGTGCAGTAGGCGAAAGCGACCAGGAGAGGCAAATGGAGGATCAATAAGACACACTAGGGTCTCTTCGTCTTACATCCCAATCCGTCTTGTCTAAACTTTAAGAATCTTAAAATAGATTGCTCAGGATCACGTGGGAGCAAGGTACAGAGTATCAGAATTGTCACATCAATCATCAAGTCATGCTGTGTTTTTTCATTAATCTCAACTGTTAAATGCAACTCATGCAGTACCAGTACTGTAAATCACTAAAATATCATTCTTTATGCTATGCCTTATATTGATAGTTGTGTTTGGCACTTTTAATATGAAACCATTTTAAATTAGACGATCACACAAAATGACCTGGTATCAGTCTAAACATCCTGTTTATGTTTGTACTGAAAAATTCGAATGAAATAAGAACAATGTGCCATCTTTAAATTTACTATAATTTTATTCCACACCCCTGAAGGTTTAAGGAGCAAATCATTCATTACTGAGGAGCGTTTAAACTCCAAAACAGTCATAAAATCAAGTTATCAAACATTTAACTAGAGATAAAACTTAAACGGGATATTAATATAAAGTAAGCGACTTTACCTGTGTGTCTGAGGCTGCAGCTGTGTGGAAGTCACTGGAGTTTGATCGCCTCGCTGCATTGCGCCGACACATCATGTGTGGGATCTTCTTCCAGCAGTGTGGCAGCATCACTGCCCAGTCAGGTTTTGAAAGATGGCTGGCGGTGCAGGTGGGTGTGTGTGTTTGGAATGAGGGAGGGGAGAGCTATACAGTGGGGACTGATCAAGATGAACTTCCTCACCTCCTGGAAGCTAGTGCGGGGAGACCTGTGCTTAGTCAGGCAAAAGGCTCTGACAGTGCTCACTAATAAGCAGTGAGACACCATCAGACGAAAGATGCCTCCGGAAAAAACATTTGTATTCACTAACGGAATTAAAAGGGAGTTTACAGCATGATTATTTACATGACTGACTGACACAAAAGTATTTTGTAAAAAAAATGTATAGCACTACTTATATATGCTGACATAAAGCTTATCAACACTTTCAACTGAAGTGATCACAGTTTAAGTATCTATATTCCAATTCAGTTTATCTCTGTACTACAGTTTATTGAATGGTTTTAGTACTTTTTTTTCTTTCATGTTGAATACTATTTTATAATACTATAATAATTCGTATGCATTGAGATGATTTTAAAAGAGAACTACACCATGTAAATACCTTTTGAATTTCTATTCTAAAACAACTGAATGTGTTGTTACAAAGGCATTTTTGCATGGCCAAGTAAACAATGACCTTAATAGGATACCGTTTATAATTCTCACATTTATGCAGAGACAACACTGTACAATACAGAATGCAGAAAATTTATTTGAACCTCATCAGTTCCAAAATGATGATGCCTGAATAATTTTTTGGTTGACCCTGATGCATTTTCAGCAGGAATATTAAAGAGGCACATCATCCACCTCCTGCAGTAGTGTACACATTCCTGGTAACACACCTCAGCAGGTATAATGATATGCTGTCAACAAACAGCACAGCTGCTGCTGGTCGCAAGGTGTCAGTGATCCACCAGTTCAACCAAACATGGACACATGACCTCACAATGAACTCTAAATGGCTTTGTTTGTACAAGTCTGACATCTGGCTGATGGGTATAGTGTTTGCCTGACTAACAAATAGAGACACAAGTGCCCTTAGGTGATCTCATTTTTACAGCCGAGTATATATAATGACTTCGATAATAAAGATCAACAGTATGTATATTAGGGTTTTACGTTCGCACAATTTATTCACAGATCTGAAGATTTACAAATAATAATTCAAACATACAAAATACTGATATGAGTTTTAATAGCAGTGACTCTACAATACCCTGTTGTACATCATACACTGCAATCAGGATCTAGAACATATAAGCTAGCAATTTATATGACAAATATTACACAGATTGCAAAAATATTTATATATTATCCCAATCATGGCAATTGCGGCTTCGTGATACAGTTTTCATCACCACAATTTCCCAGAGGTCTGTAAACCTGAAGCACTATCAGTAAAATCCTAATACTATACAAAACAGTGCCCTCATGTGTACGATTACAGTATATACTACTGCAACAGCAACACATACAGCATGAGAATCCAGTCTATTACAGTTAACACCAATTGCAGTTTTCACCTACATATATGAGTTGTCTGCTTTACAGATGTGCCTACAATTTACAGATGTGGCTATATTTAATGAAGTCACTTATCTGTATTTGCTAAAAACATCAATAAACTATCATAATTACATAATAGTAAATCAACAGGCAAATGTTTGGACACACCTCAGTCAATGCTTGTTTCCTATTTGACCTACAGGCGCCCTTAAAACCCATCTTAAATGCTTATAGATGAATCCATTTACCAAAAACAATAAATAAATTATAATGTCCCCCAGTCCCCCAAAATGTTTTCAATGGGAGCAGTTAGCCAAAATGTATTTAGCATGACAGAATATTAAGACTGTTTATGTTAGAGATGTCAGTGTCGTTCATTATGCTATAATTCTTTAATCTGACTTTAAAATGTGGCTAAAGGGTACGTAACATGAATATTAGGAATCCATAAAAAGGTGTGATCGAGTCTACAATAAATCCAAAAAATCATGAAGTTTATTGTGCATTTAAATGTATAAGGAACTTATAATAAGGAAACAATAAGGAAAACTATTAGTTTATAAGGAAAAAATGACACTAATTAAAAACACCCCTCTGCATTTAATATGTGTGCCCAAACTTTTCACCAGGTTTTTATATGGATCATTACAGTTCAGCTACAATTGTGGCACTCTCATACACACACACACACACACACACACACACACACACACACACACACACACACACACACACACACAGGAAAAAGTGCTTAATTAGGTACCTTATCAGTACACATTCATAGAATGATCGATGACATTAATTTCTCATTTAATCAACAAACTATGTACATATTCCAATCAATATCCCTTTTAACTTATTATTCTATACTCTACATGTCCCTATAGGTAACATGTACCTAAAACTTCTAGATTAATGTCTACAACAATGCCGAGATTTCAAACTGATTAATGTGATGTCTGATAAGTTATTACACAGTGACAACCTATACTATGATTACTACAATCATATGTCTGTCTTTACAAAGGTAGCATGTAGTCCAGACAATATTTCAAGTACCGCTAATTTAATTCAGAAGCATTTGATCACAGACTCTCTAGATCTGACTGTTGATTAGCACCTTACCTAATGACCGGAGTATCACTGGCTGCTATTGGGGAAATGTCAGGGGAAAGATCTGTCTTATAGTCTCTGACTGGGCCTCCTTGGTCAGACATAGATGTAAAAGAGAGATGATCATGTTCCATGATTGTAAGCTGGTCTTCTGATTTCTCTTTCTTGAGGTAAAAGATCTTCCTTAGTTTCTTCAACTGCTGAAGCTCACACAAAGTCTCCAGGACTACCAGCATAGCGATTAAGCCCAGCAACAGATAGACTGAAGAGAAAAGACAGATATATATATATATATTGTAACACTGGCCACAGGACATCTGAATACAAAACTTGTTTATTTCTAAGGCTAGCTTAGTTTATATTACATTTACTTTTCACACTCACCAGTAATTCCCACTTTATATAGCTGCCTGAATTTTTGGTTGTAGCCCTCTCCTGGCACGTAGTCACCCAGACCGATGGTGCTGAGAGAGATGAAGCAGAAGTAGAAAGACTCCAAGAAATTCCAGTCCTCCTCCATCACAGAGAAGATCACAGCAGGGATGAGGAAGAAGCAGGAAACCACAACAAAGGTTAACACGAATGCATGAACACCCGCCACCAGAGACTTGGACAGACCCCAGCGGCGCTGCAAGAAGGCCACGGGGCGTCGGGTGCTGAACATCATGACCCTCTGCACAACTGCAGTCAGGAACAGGAGAGTGAATGGGATCCCAACCACGGAGTAGAATATGCAAAAGGCCTTTCCCTCATCTGATAGGGGCACTGTGTGTCCATAACCTAAAAACACAAATATGCACAGATGCAGTCAGGTACACATTTTTATTTGCATAGATGTACAGCACAGCATACATACATATAAAACACACAGTGTCTGTCAGAAGTTTGTAAACATTTAGTCTTTTATCATTTTTGATAAATTTTATCTTTCTAGCTCTAACAAATCTTATGCAAGACGGTTAAACATGGAAGTGAAACCTTGTTGAACTCTGTGGGGTTGTTTTTGAGGAAGGTTGGACACCAGGTGAAAGAAATACGATTCTCACATGGCTGCCATTTCACACTTTAACACTATGTAATTCAATCTGTACTGTTGCTACTAGGGATTAACTGGATTGCATGGTCAGAAAGAAATAATGAAAACCTTTTTACAATAGGCAGGCATAGTATTTAAGCTGAATGTTGGTAGAACCTTTAGGCAAAGCATGTGTTAGGTTTAAAAGTGTACGTTTCTACATTTATATACTTGTTTCTTCATACAGTGAATTTACCTAGTTTGTTGCAAATAAAACAAAGAACTTTAATGTGTCTCTCAATACAGTGAACCACTAGATGTTTCCAATCTTTTTGCTCTATGTTGTACAATAATAGTTACATTGACATCCATGGTAAATAGTGCAAACCATGTTAACTTAAACATTAAGGTAAGGAAATTACAGCTTGTGAGTCTTTCCAGTGCTAGACAAAACTCAATTCAATATAACAAATAAAGCAAACTATTTTTATTTTCCATTTTCTCAACATCTTTCATCTTACAAATGCCCCCTATATGATCAACAGCACAATATCTGTGATTTGTTGAGATTTTTGGGGCTCTCTCAGCCCCAATATGGACTTTTTGTATGAAGACACAAATATACAGACACAGATGTCAGGATACACATAGCTGAAATATCTTAAAATCTTAAATGTGTGCATTTAAAATAAAGTATAAACTTTATTACTGTCTGTTGTGTGAAACCTCACAGGCCCTCTCGGTTTCTCCTACACACTATATTTCTTGCCCATATAGTCACCTGCATCTTGCATGACCTCTTCTGTTCTTATATCACCAGAAAAATGATAATAAAGTATCATCTTCGCTAGACCCTGAAACATTTTAATACTTTTACACAGACTCAACAGCCTGCCTATCCTCTACATCCACTTGATCTGAAGTGATCAAACCAGATAATAAACATACCTTCCACTATTATTTGCACTACAATCACAGTTTATTTGGTCTCATTTACTTGTTTAAACATGGAATGATATACATTTCCATCTGATTTACATTATTAAACCCAGCATTTTATTGATTACATGTGTAATTGATGTTTTAACAACAAAGTTCCCAATCTGCATAATACACGGCAGTTAAACATCTGCAAAGCGCCTGCAAAATCTGCACTTGTGAAATGTGATGCCCGCCCCGATAGTATCAGATTGCAACAAGGTTATTTCCCTGGTCACAAACTTCAGTATTTAACTAAAAACTGGGAGAAAATTTAGCTGATTAATTTCTTTTTAAAGTATGGCAAACCTGGAGTAAATTCTGCTTTAAATATACCTGGTATATTGCGTTCATTAATTAATTTTGTGTTGTATGTATGATAAATCCAAAATAATTTTCAGAATTTTGCATTAATCAAATTAGTCATACTTCTCTCTCTCTCTCTATCTCTATATATATATATATTTTTTTTTTTTATAATAAAATTTGGTCCAAATATTGTGGGGCTAAAAATGTGAAGCCAGAACCAAAGCATCACAGAGTCCTGGGGTTTCATTCTATCAATAATATTTATATGATTATTATCCTACATTTGTATGCTGTTATGCAGTTTAAATTATTTATATGCTCGAT
Organism: Kryptopterus vitreolus; assembly: GCA_030449085.1. Lineage (NCBI taxonomy): Eukaryota > Metazoa > Chordata > Actinopteri > Siluriformes > Siluridae > Kryptopterus > Kryptopterus vitreolus. The sequence continues at coordinate 28,110,974 of JACRUU010000015.1, read as the reverse complement.
CACTTTGGAGTCTACTTAGTCTAGGCTTATTTTATTGTACAATAAAAAGCAACGCCTAGGTTGCTGCCATGACATGATCCCTTTGTCAGATTAAGTTACTCAAGTCAAAGAAACACAACACCATGCTTTCCTTCACCCAACCTTCAGCAGACTGCGGTGCTGCATGCGCTGGCCACCACAAGTCCTTCTGTGCTAATGCTGGAGCATCTACATACCCTAAAAGTGTACAGTACCAGTCACCTTGATCACATATGCCTAAATCACTGATCATTTAGTATCGCCATTATAATCCCAGGTTAACCATGAGATGCACCAGCATTACTGGAACAAATAATTCAACATAGCTCTCAAACACCATTACTCATTCACCTTGCCAGAATGTTCCAAAAGAACCATGTATAAATGAATGAATGAATGTAAGAAATATTCTTTTCATGAATATTTCATTCGCAGATCATAACGAGACGGCAAAGAGAAGGAAACCGGTGTTGCTGATCGAGGCCTATAAAATAAGGGCATTCAAAGGCAATTCGTCTCGCGATGGCCGTTAACAAACAAACAGGAAGTGCTGTAAATATGCGAAAGGACACGCTTTGCGAGAGCCTATTTTTTAGTTGATGGTGGCCTGACTCACCTGTCGTGGAGAGCACCGTGCTGGCGAAAAACAGCGCCGAGGTGAAATCCCAGTTCCAGTTGGTTGCGTTGTTATTTAACACGGACACGCCGTAATTACTCGCCTCCAGCGCTCTGGCCAAAAATGCCTCCAGTTTCTCTTCGGATAAGCACTCATTCTCCTGGAGAAACTGCTGCTTTGCGGCGTTGAGCTCTTGTCGAAGCAAGTTTTCATAAGGCAATTCGACCAGGGAGAACACGACAGCCCCGAACACTAAATAGAGCACATAGGCGACGAGCAAGAGCAGAAAATAGCACGTCGATTTGTTTCCTTCAATCAGACGCAAGCACCAGTTCCCACAAAGACACTCGAGCATTTTTTGTCACCGGAGTGATGACACACAAAACCAGGTAGCACCTCTGAAGCGACGGCGAGCACACCTAGCCCCTTAAACCCAAAACACAACAGCGGTGTCCGGCGCGTCTGCGCTGCTGTGATGCGACGCTAGAAGGTGATGTGAGCTGGGGTTCAGTGGAGTGAGCGCATGGCGTCGCTTCCTTCCACGCGTCACCTCTCTCAGGTTCAGCCCATAGGACAGAGGCAGGGCGCGTCCCGGGTGCTCCTCAATCACAAACGATGACGTTTACTGTAAACCTAAAGTAGCAAGGAGTTTTAAGTACAAAACCCGCACACACACAGGCACAGCAGAGGTAAAGGTCCCCCACCTACGGGCGATTGTAATTAGCGAACTGGCTGAACTCGTTTATCAGGATGAGAGATTAGCATGGAAGTGAAAAAGAAAAAAAATGCGCCAGTAGGACAGGGTTTAACACCTTTCTAATCTGCTTTACAGTGAAACTCTAAACCCGAAATCACGTTTGGTTTAAATGGAATGTACTAGGGCTTTAAACATTTGAGTCTCCTTCAATCTGATCATTGTACACAAACCTCATCGTGATTGTTGTACATAAACATAATCATTGGAAAGTAACACCTACCTTGTACATCATTGTGTATCTGTACACAACCCTACATTGTGACTGTTGTGCAATCCTACATTGCCCCTATTGACATCATTGTACACAACCCTATATTGTAGATCATTGTGATTGTTGTGCATAACCCTTCATTGTATTCCATTGAAATCAGGAAACATAAACCTTGATTGGTACATTATGTGTAATCCTTATACATCAGCCTTTTGAATATCATTGTGATTTTTGTACATGAACCTGCTTTGCATATCGTTAATTTCTTGAACATGAAACTACATTATTTTGCTCAGTGTACACAAATGAGCAATGTAAGAATTGTAAATGCTATAATCTTCACACTGTATTAACATGTGTTTTTTAGGCATAGATGCACTTATATTTAGTCTATAATAACTGACTGTAGAATTTTTTGCTATACTTAATTTGACAGCATATTCTGTACATCAAAAAGGTAGACCAACAAAGTATGTGTATACATTGTACCTCCAACAACACTATTCTTGTTGAAAATTTGTCAGGGCCATACAAATTGCTATTTTAACATTAAGATATGTTCACTACAAAAGAATACCTGGTTACCATCACCTGCGTTTTCCACTGATGTACATGCTATAAACAATATGGGTGAAAGGATGGGTTACAATTAGTAATTGTGAACATTTTCTAGGATTATTTGATTAAATTACTTAGTTGTAGATATGAGGATTGTGTATGTGTTAGAGCAGCAACAGAGTGTAGCATAATATGAAAGAGTATTGAGCAAGAATAATAACCACACCATCTACAATTATTTACCTAGTGTATCAGACGTCTGAATATAGACTTTATGATATGCTGCTGTTGAATTTGGCTTCATTACTGTCATACTATTTCCTGCATATTTAAAAGTATACATGCTTAATTTGATCAAAAACACTGGTGTTCTATAAATCTTTGTATACGGTCAGATAATTAGTTATTCATTCATTCATCTTCTACCGCTTTATCCGATCTTCACTCGGGTCACGGGGAGCCTGTGCCTATCTCAGGCGTCTATGGGCATTAAGGCAGGATACACCCTGGATGGAATGCCAACCCATCGCAGGGCACACACACACACATTCACACACACATTCATACACTAGGGACAATTTTTCCAAGGTGCCAATCAACCTACCGTGCATGTTTTTGGACCGGGGGAGGAAACCGGAGAACCCGGAGAAAAACCTCCTTGAGGCACGGGGAGAACATGCAAACTCCACACACACATGACCGAGCCGGGAATCGAACCCGGATCCTGGCGGTGTGAGGCGAATGTGCTAACCACTACGCCACCGTGCCTCCATAATTAGTTATACTACGTAGAATTGTTTTTCATTTTGCTTGATAAATGAACCAATATGCACAGATATACGTTTGGTTTAGTAGACAACCTTCAACTTCTATTTTAAATTTACATTAATAGACAGAATTATTCTCTAATTGAAGAGAAAACAAAAGCAAACACATACTTATGTATTGTAACCTTTAAAGTTTCTGATTATTTCTGTAATACAGTATGCCTGGACAACCAAAAAATAATAATTCTAGATGTATATTCTACATCCTTCTACATCCTACATGTGTATGGAAGACTGGCATGTTTTTTTTTTCTAAACTGAAACTCATGTGTTTAGTCTTTTCCAGCAGAAGGTTAACTTTAAGATTGCAATAGCATAGCTTGCTGTAGTTTCCACTGTGGCATTTCTTGAATATAGGCTGTTGACTGTGGGCTCTGAACACTGGCCAGTTTGTTAAAGGTGACCAAGAATAGATTTTCAGATGTTTTGGGCTATTTCAAGAAGGGAATAGGACACAGAAAATCGTTGTCATCAACTAAGAGAAAAGCAAGTCTACACAACTTATACTGCATTTATTGAACAAATAGGATTTAAACAAATCCATGTACCTTAGCCAGTCTACTTTTCTCAGTTTTAATATAATGTCAAGTCAGTGTAAAAAGAAAGTGCAGCGCAGAAATGCAGATATGTCACAAACTGTCAAATGACATACAGTGGGATGATCTGAAACCACTCAGTGGGGTTTCATCTCATGCACACTCTGCAAAAATGAATAGGTCTACCTACATATGAGGAAGTCAAACAGAAAAAGAGGAAATAAGCAGAAATAAGAGGATGAAGTTGACACTGAAAAGGCAGGTGGAAGGCAGCCACAAAGTCATTTCTTTATTTTATATTTATTTAAAATATATAATGAGTGCTTACCCATATATATATATATATATATATATATATATATATATATATATATATATATATATATATATATATAAATATATCAATTATATTAAATATTGAAAATATTCAATATTCAAGAAATGTAAATCATCAATCCTAGAAACTGCACAGCAACGAAAAACGAAATGCAGTTTAGCATCTACCAGAAGTGCAAATAGTAGGAATGTGCAAATAGACATGGCTATATATATATATATATATATATATATATATATATATATATATATATATATATATATATATATATATATATATATATATATATATATATATATATATATATATATAAATGTACTAATATGGTACGGTGTCCAAACCTTTACACACGCAAAAATTATTTAACATTTAATCATTTAACGTATATAAACGCCAATAAATTATAAGACTGCTTGTTACCGTTTACCGTTTTGTTTCCTAATTTATGCACATCTGTTTTTTCACTTCATCAAACACCAGGGGGAGCTATACGTCCAAACATATAAAGCCTAAAACTTAATGGGGTTTGAAATTATAGATTTATTAATATGTGAAAATATTATGAGATGAACACGTTTGGGTTTCCATAAATGAAAACGATGCTGAAAACACAGACTATTCTGACCAGCTGGCCAAACACGAGCTGAGTCTATCAAACATTTTCAGATGGTAAGTTATTTACTAACTTCATTCATTAGGAAATTCATTTAAACAATTATCGGTAAAGATGAACTATTTTTTAAATGTAATAACCTTTAATAACCTTTTTAAATTACATTTGTGTAATTTTCCACAAGACAACTTTTGTTTAATGAAGAAGAGCAAAACTGTCTCCTTTCTATAATCAGTAAGCAATGATGATTTACCAGTTTTACTAGTTTTCCTGGTATTTTGGCAGCTGATCATTCATCAGAGCAGGCTGAATTTTTCAGAAACGTTTGTAAAAAAAATGTTGTACGGTAAAAAAAAAAGTCACATATACTCTTTTCTGCTTTATGTTAAATACAAATGTATAATTTAACATGTTTTTAATTACGAAAATATACATGTGCATGGATAATGAGTTGTTTTGGTTAGAAAAATGTTATATAAACGTAAAATACACCTGGATCTAATTTAATCTCACCACATGCAGGATGTATATTTCATGCTTCTACATAGTTTCGACATACTTTCAGTATGTTATGGTAAAAGATGTGTTAGCTGACAGTTCAGTCACATGTAAAGCTGAGAAAATGCTGTTCTATTTTCTAAACACATTCAGTCTCACTGGAGTGCATTATCGCCTGCATCATTAGTCTGCCAGTGCTGCAGATTAGGTGATGATGTAAGAATTTCCGAAAATCATTTTGTCCATATAGACTGTGATTTTGGCATAGTCTACGTTTATCAGAAGAACAGGTCTAGCATGTTTACTTGGCATGTAACTGTTTATTTTAAGGCATTGGTTAGCGTTGAGTTAATAAATGAAACACTAGAACAAAATGTATGAAACAAAAAGTAATGTTTAACTTAACGTTGTTTGTGACGTAGTTGTTTCTCTTTGTTTATTTGTCTATTTATTCATAATTAAAAGAAATTGTTTGCTACTTGCTAAATTCCTTGGAAAGTCTTGTGTGGGTAAGGAAAGACACACTTCTACATGCTTAAAAACTATACAGTCATAATTGCAACCCAAACAACAAGCAAGTATAAAACATACACATGCCCCAACCCACTGGCCTATACATAGCACACAAACCACACACACACACACACACACACACACACACACTTACATACATGCACACACACTTACACAGCGTAATCCAGCCGTACAGCTCAACCATTATCTACAGAAGTTAAATTATAGGACACAAATGGCTAGGAATGGATACATATTATTAGTGTGTTACTGTGGTTGTTAAATGCATATGATATTTTTTATTTTATTAGGTTGAGAGAAGTTACCTGTGTTCAATCGAAAGTTCTAAGCTTTATTTTATGGTTTGGAACATATCTTTTTGTATGTTTACTGATGGTAAATCTAGGATTTACTGCTTATACATATATTTAAGTTTGATTGCTGCATTCAGAAATAGTATATTATCTTATTATCTGCATTCATCTCAATCTTCATGTCAGTATGTATTCTAATGTTTAGGTTAAATAGCATGGTTTTAAATTTATTGGTCAGATTGATACCTATTAGTGTTTAAAATATAGCATTTTGTTATTAGCTGGAATATTGAACTAGTGTAATGTTTCCAAACTGCTTTATTGAATATATATATATATATATATATATATATATATATATATATATATAATATATATATATATATATATTGCTATCCTAAAAGTAATCAAAAAGCTTGTTCGTTATTTTTCCAGAACATATACTGTTATATACATTTTGCTATTGTTTATTTAACCTTTCTATGAAATAACCTAAACATATTTCATCTCATTCTGTTTTCTTTCTATGCCTTGTTTTAAACAGCTTTCAAGCAACTCAAGTGAGATTATAAACAGCCATACAAGTCAATAAATTGTGTTTTTATGTGGTCTGGTTTATTTGTTTAAGAAATTCCACCAGGGTCATATACATATCCTGTCATCTTTTTTGGTGTCTTGTGTAACCACTATAAATAGAAATCTCGCACAAGTATCCCTTTCTTTCTTCTTTTGTTTCATTTAAAAACACCAGAAAGCTGATCACAGAACACATCTTTAGCTGATGACGGAATGTAATATAAATGTAAATAATACAAATGCAATATAACTTAGAACAAAATGAGGTATTAAAAAAATCTTAACTGGAAGGCATCACTACTAAAATGACAAATTTACAAAAACAACAACAACAAACAACAAACAACAAAAATAATAATAATAATAATAATAGTAATAATAATAATAATAATAATAATAATAATATAATAATAATTATTATTATTATTATTATTATTATTATTATTATTATGACAATATTTATACATAACAATGTAATAAAGCCAGGGGCACCTCCAGCATCCTACCTCCGCCATGTGTGCGTGGAGTTTGCATGTTCTCCCCGTGCCTCAAGGGGTTTTTCTCCGGGTTCTCCGGTTTCCCCCGATCCAAAACCATGCATAGTAGGTTGATCGGCACCTTGGAAAATTGTCCCTAGTGTATGAATGTGTGTATAAATGTGAGTGTGTGTGCCCTGTGATAGGTTGGCATTCCATTCAGGGTGTATCCTGCCTTAATGCCCATAGAAGCCTGAGATAGGCACAGGCTCCCCGTGACCCGACGGAAGATCGGATAAAGCGATAGAAGATGATTGAATGAATGACTGTATTAAAGCCTAAGCTCAAAAAGCAGGTATACATTAATGTCCTTTTTATGTTTTTGGTAATTTTTCTTAAGGTTAAATCAATCTAAAAAGTATGTCGATGTTAAAATCTTCTTCTGAACAAGTCCATTAAAGTGTCAAGGTGCTAGGTTCCACAACTCTTAGCACTACATTTGTCTCTGTACAAGGATTACATGTCCTATTTACATTGAACACACTGTCTTCTATGATTTGCATCTCATTTGACATGATGTCAGGCCACATATTTCAAAAATTGTCCTGTAGGTGTCTAGTTCGACAAGTTTTATCCGTCACATTTTGTGTGGAATTAACCTAATGAGGGTCAGCTTATGACATCTGGCTCATGCAGAACAGGAAGATTCATTCAACTGAAATTGAACTACTTATTTCTAATCCTGTGACACTTGTTCATTGTCAGTCTATATTTGTCATACATGGAAGTTCCTTGATTACACAAATCCTCAAGGAGCCTGATTATTTGTCAGGGTTTGTGTTTTGGCAAAAGGTTAATCAACAACTTGCCTGTTTTCAGCTGCATGTTTTTTTTTTTTTATGAATGTCATTGATTGGAATCACATACAACACATACATACAACTACACATGTTTCAGGTTAGGAATATGTGCATTTTCCTGGCCGAGCAATTCTCTCTGAACAAGCCAATTTTCCTGGGGAGGCTCTGGCCAGAATAACGAAAGAGAGGGAGAGCTCCCAGATGGTGCTGGCTTCAGTGTATCTGCTCGACGGAAGCATCTGGAAAACCCATTCCTGCCAACAAGGCTACCCCACAGGGGTTTATACGTTAGCCTAGGCTTTGCAAAGACGGCAGGAGAATGCATGCTGTAAACTCATCTGAGGAATGAGCGCTGCGATTTATCTCCTTATCTGCCCGGTTCAGGAGTACTACATGACGGCTAAGGAAATGTTTAGAATGTGTGTATATTCACACAGCAAATTCCCTTGTGCTGATTTAAGTCATATAGCATTCATTTGTGTTCATCTGTTAATTCAATTAGCCGTTCCTTTTCAAACAGAAGATTGTGCTGGGTCCACTCAGAAGACCTATTAACATGATGTAAGTGAGACAGAAGGATAGTTTCTGAAAATGAAAGCAATACCCATATATTGCATATTAATAAATGTGGTGAGCTACACAGATAAAAACTTATTTCTGTTTTTCAGTGTAAACTATAAAGAGTCTATAAAGAATTATGACTCTCCCATTCTCAAATGCCTAATACATTAAGGCGGTCCCACACACGTACAGAGATATGTAGCCAAGCCATGTATTATCTCCTTATTCCATCTGCCACTGTCCTTCAGCATATTTCCTCCGACTTGAAAAATAGATACAGAAAAAAAGATAAAGTGTGCAAGCAAGGCTGAGTTGTGTTGAGTGTATGTTGAGTCCCAACAATAATATAAAAAGGCTTCCATTTTGCTTCCGAAGTTAAACCGAATGGTCTTAAGGTATAGCAATGTTTGTGTTGTCGGGGAAATCTATTTTTTTGAATGATTTCATTTCATTTTAAACAATCAGTCTTTGCTCATGCATTTGAAATATACCTCCAGGAACTACTGCTTCTAAAAGAAATGAAGAAACAGTGTCAGTTTGCTATATTAGCATGCATCATATATTAAAAAAAATTCTTTGTGGTGATGATGTTATGACTAAATAATCTGCAATGGGGTGGGTAAAAAAAGGCCAGAGGATCATCATCAGAGTTATGGTTACCAAACTGATTACTTTCACTATCAGGTTCAAAAAACATTTCAGCATGATCCAATTTGAATTAGTTCTGGTATTTAACCTTTATAACATATTCACTCGGATGAGTAATATATTAATCTTTTAAATGGACGGTTTTGCATTTAGTCCTAAGAGATTAAGATTTGGGATAATGTGCAACACAAATGTTTCAGATCACGAAGAAACAAGCTTATTTCCTTAATCGGTATGACAAATGTAAACCCTCTGTGCTTATTATGCTTTAATGTGTTCTGTTGTTGTTGCGAGTCTGCTTACTGTCGTGCTATGTAGAGGAAAAATCGGAACAAAAATTCAAAAGAACCTTGCAGTGAGAGACGTCAATAAAGATGGATTTTCCTTAACTCGTTGGATTGTTATGAAAGGCAGCATTGTGCGTAGCAAAAGCAGTCGTATTGTGACTTGGATGAACATTAATGAACATAATCATACTCATTCATTCCATCTCTCACTTGCCTTTTTTTCACGTATCCTTTTTCCATAACCTTTAAATGGTCCCAGGACACAGGGCCTTTTATAATTTGTAAAAGTGAAATAAATGGTAATAATTACCTATGATTGTCCCTTCATTTTCTGTTGTTGTTGTTTTTTCTTTCAAGTGGTTTAAAGCACATACATTTGTATCCGCTGATCATCAAAAGTGTTTGACGTTTCTGGGTCACTTAGCTGTCTAGCTTTGGAGAGGATGTGAAAATGCACAGATGTTGATGTAATAACCCCAGATTGTATTACAAACATTCAGATAAGTGAGCAAATAGGATGAAATGATTAATCACTTAATGACTGGGTGATACATCAGAAACTGATGCCAAGTATCATACTTCTGACTGCTTAAGTTATTATGAAACAGTCTGTTCATTTCGGCTGTGTTGTTATTAAGGCTGACAAGTAAATTTTTCCTAACAAATGGCTTTTGTGCTTGGCCAGTGACACGGCAGCATATATGTTATAGCATATGCATGTATACCTTTGTGATGATTTCATACTCGGTATGCTGGCAATACATTATTCTGTTAGCCATTCAAGATTAGATCTTATAGTATGTTTAGAACATGAAAAAAAAATACTCACTTACATTTATGGCTATTGTCGAATAACCTTATCCAAAAAGACAAATGAACAGTTTAGGGTTAAGGGTCTCACTCATAGATCCAGGAATTTAATTGGTTTGGGATATGGACTTCTTATCAGAAGTTCAGCATCTTAACCACTGAGGTTCCACTTCACAATTCAGTCACTACAAACCAAGTGTTAACACAGAAAATGTAATTTGGCATATTAGAGTCATAACATATATTATTATAACATATAAACCTAAAACTTTGTCCTTAATTTTAGGAAAATCCATTTTCATGACCTCATATCCCCACCGTGCTATAGCAGAGACATCCATCTGGTGTTACTATACTGGTCTGAGGAGGCTCGTTGAGATGGAAAAAGTTTTCTTTTCCACTTGGCCTCCAAAGGCTTGTTCCACAGCGGCCAAACAAATAGATTGAAATGAATATTTAAGTAAATGACCTTTATACACATTATGGTGTTTTTATGTGTGATTGAATAGAAAATACTATACTTTTCAGTCATTTAGTTATTGAAAGACTGTTGCTTCATTATTCTCAGCCTCATCTCTTCATAGAAATCAGACAGTAAAATAGAATCAGAATATCATGGCATAACAGAGATCAGTTTGCTTTTTGGAAGATATTTGGGTGGCATTTGAGAAAAACATAAAAGCTTAACCTCGGCTGGAATGATGTGAATCTGATATCTGACGTGGTCTGGATGTTCTTGTTTTAACATGAGACTCAATGCAGCTTAAGTGTTCTTGGCTAATACAGGAGCACACAGATATCAGGAACACCTTGTTCCAGGCTCTCAGGCCTTCCATTTGGTCATCCTGGGGCACAAATCAAGTCAATTGAGGAAAAGTAAGTGCTGGTGGTTTTTTTCTCCAAAAATAGGAAAATACTTTAAACACAATTTCCTTTTATTTGGGTTTTTCTGTGTGCCTGCAGAAGGCACAGGTATTGTACTGTACAATAGATTTATGAATAAATGTAACTACATTTTTATATCTAGCTTTAGTCTCAAGAAGCTCTGTTCAGTTTGCTCATAGCTGGTAGCTGGTTTTATATAAAAATATAGCTGGTTTTATATAAACTGCCTAAAAAAATGTACCTGGTATTGTTATATGATTGTCAGTGTTGTGTAGTAACTAGTTACATGTAACTGCGGTTACATCCAAATAATTTAAAGTAAAATCAGTGCTTTAGACTACGGTATGATTTTCAAATGAAATGTGATTTTTGATTTGAATGATGACAATATAGGGGACACGGTGGCTTAGTGGTTAGCACATTCGCCTCACACCTCCAGGATCTGGGTTTAATTCCCGTCTCGGCCATGTGTGTGTGGAGTTTGCATGTCCTCCCCGTGCCTCAGGGGTTATTTCTCCGGGTTCTCCGGTTTTCCCCCGGTCCACAATAGGTTGATTGGCACCTTGGAAAATTGTCCCTAGTGTATGAATGTGTGTGAATTTAAGTGTGTGTGTCCTGCGATGGGTTGGCATTCCATCCAGGGTGTATCCTGCCTTAATGCCCATAGACGCCTGAGATAGGCACAAGTTCCCTGTGACCCGAAGGGAAGATCGGATATAGCGGTAGAAGATGAATGAATGAATGAATGAATGAATGAATGAATGAATGAATGAATGAATGAATGAATGAACGAATGATGACAATCTGCTGCAGTTTCATTTCGAAAAATAGAACCAATTTTTTTTCTAGGTTTTGAAACTTTGTTTCTTAGACTGTTAACTTAAAGTGCCACCAAGTGGACAAATGAAAGTAATCAAAAAGTAATCAAATGGAATCAGTTACTTTACTTTTATAAAGCAATTGAAAAGTTACTCTACTTATTACATTTTAAACAGGGTCATTTCTAATCTGTAACCTATTGCATTTCCAAAGTAACCTTCCCAACACTGATGATTGCTATTGCATATGTGTAGTAGTTATGTGTAGTAGCATATGTGTAGTAGTTAAAACAGTAGTCAAAATCTGTGTAAAAGTTGAAATTCTTGGTGTTGCTGCACTAATAAATATAGAGCATATATTTTTAATATGTAACTGTGTATTAATTATACATTTTGCTTCAGAGGTTTGATTTGACTGGTTAGCTTAAACCTTTGCACACCACTCTACAAATGAATAGAAGCCTGGTGTAATAATTTGCTCTTACATGGTGCTCAAGGTAAATAAAAGCTTAAAGAAATCCCCATGCTATTGAGTATGTGCAGATTTGTGTGTGCATGTGCAGGAGAAAGGGAGCAAAAAACAAATAAATAATAAACTGGTTGTTGACACATAACAGGACACCTAAACTTAACCATAGTAAGTACCATGACTGAGAAATTTATTTATCTATTTTGCTGGGCCAGCTGGATACACAGACAAAAAAAAACTACAATGTCACCCTCAAGGTACACATCTGAAAGTTGTGAAAAAGAAAGATTCTTACTGATCAAAAACTGTATATTTTTGAGAGATTTCATATTCACGCGCTGCGTAATCCATCATAATCAAAAACTAAATCCATTTAAATCTCTGTTCAGAATCTGAGACATGACTTAATAACAGAAAAGATCATACACAGTTAGATACTCTGATTAGCGATCATGTTTTACTATGCTATTCCCATACAGTCAATGGCTGGGGTTGATTTACAGCTGTAGAATTTAGTACAGCCAAAATTCACATAGGGATTTTATTAGAAGCTTTTTTATCACAAAGCTGATGCCTTCAGCTCAGACAATCATCAAAAAGTGATATTAACATAGTATACAACCTGTCTTGAAAACACTTTCTGGTATGTCCTAGCTGTCATTAGTACATAAATAAAGACAAGAGATTCCAAAAACAGGCCCTTTAACAGAACTATCCATATGAAAACGAAATATATATAGTTTCGTTATATTTTGTATTATATTATTTTATTAATAATATAATTAGAATAACATTATTATGCTGTCTTCATTATATCAAACATCATGTTGGTTACATGAAGGTAAGGGGTGAATGATATTAACTGTGACAGAAAAGTTAACTGTGACCCTTTTTACAAAGCAATCATAACAGTAGAGTACAGTAAATACATTTGTAAACATTTTTGTAATAAATGTATTTATTTCAAACATGTCAAGTTTTAATATACATACAAAAGACAACACATAGCTCTACAATGTAGAGGAACTGGAATGCAATAGAAAAATATGAAATTGATTAAGGCATTGTAGGTACACATGCAGCAAAGTTCAAAGAAAGCCCCACTGACAATGGGTCAGTCAAGTTCTTTTTTAAATGAGAATAATGGCATTCGTTTAAAAAAAGAACATGGTACATGGTACTAAAACATTAGCATTGAAGGTCTAATGGAACTAGTGGGATATTGGTCATATTTGTGTATGAATGTTCAGTCTGCTGGTACTTAATCTGGCTTTTGTACAACTAGTGGTTCATTTTTGCAAGCACAACCTGCAATGTCTACTAGTGTTTTAAATAAGCAATATTAAAGTTAGATGGAATTGATTTAATGTGTTTATCTTTATTCATATTCATGATTCTAATGGAAAAGTGATTTGGCCAATTTCCAAATTTCAAACTACACCAAAGTGTAACATTAATTTCTAACATTAATGTCACTTCATCACTGGAACACTGTAGTAGGAATATCTCATCCAACCACATATAGAGGCAGGTGACAAATGAAAGGAAAGGCAATTTATGTTGGTTTTTCTGTTCATTTGTCACTCATCTGTATATATTCACATTAGCCTCATGTACAAACATGTTATATATCTTCCTTTGCACTTGCCAGACATCCTTCTCTTAAATAAACACATATAAGTTCTTTGACTGCAAACCAATGAAATTATTTTCATTTCAAGTTTAATTCAATCCCAACACATGAGGAATGAGACGGAACTGCTTGGCCATAAAAATAGTGACTTTAAAGTCTAAAACGTTATAACTAACACAAACATATCTAATGGTTCGCTAATGTTAATAACTTTACCTCAAATGTCTAAGGGAATACAATTTAAAAGGCTGTGAATGAATACGTGTTTAACATTTCACCAAGAATTTTAGGTGAAAACTAATAAATAAGTATTTACATTTTTTTTTGGCAAAGGCAAAAACAACGTGTTAATTCGTAAACTTGCACAACAGAAAAATAAGTTACAACAGAAACAGTATTATTCTGAATATCATACATCTCAAATCAACACTTTTAACCAATTGGAAACTACTCTTTTAAAATGACTAAAATAACACATTCAAAAGACTACATGGCTACATATAAAATGATAATATTCAAAACCCTCAAGTTTCTATTCAAGAAGACAGGACTTAATTTGGTTTCGTGAAGGGTATTTGTGCAACAAAGCTGCGAGAGGCATTTAAAGAAATACATTGGTATGTGGTAACTTCAACTCCTTATCTTGGGTGTCCAAAATTGGAGTCAGTTTCACTGTCGAAGGCCCCCGGAGTTCATAAATTTGTGCATTCTAATAAAGTGTAGAAACACTGTAGATTTTCTCAGAAGACTGGTCTGAAACTCTTATTGTGAGTTTTGGATATCAGTCAGTGGCAGGAGGTGCAGAGTATTCAAATCAGTTGTCTGATAAAAAAATTAAAAAATATACACCATATTAATGAAGCAATGATAAACTGGACTAGATACGTATATGCATTGTCCATTCTCAAGCAATGCTTCTTACCTCTGCATTCATATTTGAGGTCAGAGAAGAAGACGAGTTCTTGAGAGAAGACGAACAATCCTAGTCTACCACCGGCAAATGTCTTGTCATAGACAGGCCCTGAGTCTGCCATAATCTGCTTACCTTCATACACTACAACCCTGTAGGCAAAAAAAGAAACAGAATATAAATCACACGTCCCATTTTACACCTAAAGCCTGAATGATTAGTCAACTTGTGCATCCAAAAAAATAATACAATAAGAAATAAGAAAGAATGGTTTCTTTACTCAAATATTTCAGTTCTAATGAAAGGAATATTTGGAGCAGCTTCTTCTATGACTACGATTTATGGGTATTAACTGTTACATCTGTTCAATAAAAGGATATGGGCCAGCAGTGAGGTTTTACCTAATGAATCCAGTCTTGGGTCTGTGAATAAGATGCCAGCGGTAAGCAGTGTAGTCTTTCCAACCAATGTTCTTCGGATCATGCCAGAGTGTTCGCACCTGAGAGTTACATGGACAAAACAAGTATGTTCCCATTTTCATTTTCAGAGAATAGTTAGTCATTGGTAAGGCATGAGTCTTAGCAACTCAGCATGGCTTTGTGTTTAACCAGCGTGATTTATAACACCTTTATAAAGGGTTCTTTAAGATATAGCGTGCACAAGCCCACCTGGTTTTTAGTGTTGCCTGTATGCCAGAGGGCATTGCGCAGGAATTCTCCTGTGCCAGTGGTGGAGTTGACAACTTTGAGTGATACTCCAGAGATACCAAAGGCTTTTGACGGTTTCTCTTCCCAATAGGTTTGCGTTATCTGTTTCCACATGACCACATAGAAGCGTCGGCTTGACTGATAGCCAAAAACAAACCCTGCATA
Source organism: Kryptopterus vitreolus (assembly GCA_030449085.1). Classification (NCBI taxonomy): domain Eukaryota; kingdom Metazoa; phylum Chordata; class Actinopteri; order Siluriformes; family Siluridae; genus Kryptopterus; species Kryptopterus vitreolus. The sequence goes on along the minus strand of JACRUU010000015.1, from coordinate 28,095,371 downwards.
GTCATCATCCCTGTCCGTGTTCACATAGAAGGTTCCGCTGAAATCCACGGCACTGAACTCATCAAAGCCTGTCGTTGTAGGGAGATAACTGCTGAGTAAAAATGACAACGAGCAAATACATGTTGGCTCTATCAAGATGTTTGCTTACCGACTGCAATGCCAGGATCAGAGTTAGCAGTCTGAACCAGTTCTTTGCCCTGGTTTCGTACCACCCAGTGGGGGTCAATCTGAAGGGTTCCCTTGGGATCGAGATGTACCATCTGAAATTTCCTGAAGTCTGTAACACTGATGGCACTGTTCTCTGGGCAAGCATCAAACAGGTCAGGGATGTTGTCGTTGTCAAAATCATCTTTACAGGCATCACCACGGCCATCTCCTGCAAAATTCACACACAAATTATGAACCCGGGAATTAAACAATTGAACTTTTCAACAAATACAAAAACGTACATTAAATAGTGATATTTCAGGGATTATTCCATCTCAACGACCCTGAGTTTAATTTGATAACACCTGAAGACATTTGTTAAATCTATAGATAGAGATCCTTTATTTTTTTATAGTTATAATGGATGTTCCAATTTATATTTTCATGAGCTATGGCCTTGAATTGTCTTCACAGAAATCATAAATATTGTCCTAATAATAAAAGCTTGAACCCCACAAAAATAAAAGGAGGCTCATTCACTGAAATACCCACATGTGGAAAGCCCAAAGGAACATTCCAGAAGAAATGTATCTCACGTCTCTCTGATGATCTGTTCTCTGATGATCTGCAGAGTATTTTCAGAATATTTGCAAGCCTTCGTTTCAACATATCACAAATCACTGTTGCCCCAGGCAACCCCTACTTGTCTAAAATCCTCACCCATGGCTCTTGCTATTTGCAGGCCAAGGCACTAAATACATTCCTGTCATATATAACCCTGAAACTAAACTCATTCATTTAATTTAGTATAAGCAAATATGGGCTAATAAACATAGCCGTTGGATATTAACTTGCTAGCTTCATTTCAAGTCTAATCCTATCTTAGTAGAAAAGGAATTTGCCCCAAAGGAGATTTGAACCCTTGACCTGCTGTGTTATCACTAAATATTTTACAAAGTTGCTTAGAGATAAGGCACCTCAAGAGCGAAGACTGTCTGCTGCATTGAGAGTTATGCAGCCCTCACCATTTAAATCTGTCTGATCAGGATTAGGCACAAGCCTGCAGTTGTCTCGATCATCGGGAATTCCGTCATTGTCATCGTCATGATCACAAACATCTCCTTTCCCATCGTTGTCATGGTCTGCTTGGTTAGCATTGGCAACATAGGGACAGTTATCCAGATTATTCTGATGTCCATCCTCGTCTATGTCCTGGTTATTATCACACTGGTCTCCAATCAAATCATTGTCTGTATCCGTCTACAAAACAGAAATTTAGAAATGAGAATTATTTCCTCAGATTTTTTTTTCTCTACACATTTTCAGTTAGTTTAAATCTAATGACCTGCTGAGGGTTGTGGATCAGTGGGCAATTATCACACTGGTCACCAACACTGTCCAAATCCGTATCCTTCTGGTCGGTGTTGTAAACAAACGGACAGTTGTCTTTTTCATTCGGAATCTCTGCAAATCAAGGAAGAAATATTACCCACCATTACCTGATTATTCATCAATGCAATGCTAACAAAGACATGTCAGTAATATATTACAGAGACAGATCGTATCTTGTACCATCTCCATCAATGTCAATAGCACAGGCATCTCCTTCGCCATTGTTGTCTGTGTCAGTCTGAGACGGGTTGGGCTCATAAGGGCAGTTATCGCACCGATCCCCTATAGCATCCTTGTCGTAGTCATACTGCCGAGGGTTATACATCAGTGGACAGTTGTCCTATAAAGAAAAAATAGCAAATTGCATATTTTACTTGAACTGTTATTTAATTCTTTAGATGTCTTATGTAAATTAACTTCTTAAACACTCACTCGTTCATCTACAATTTCATCGTTGTCATCATCCTTATCACAGGCATCTCCTTGACCATCATTGTCTAAGTCTTCTTGACCAGAGTTGGGTAGAGTTGGGCAGTTGTCCTAAAATAATTAATAGATGAGTAACACGGTAACAGTACTTAACACTATTTATAAACAGAGCTTAGGGGAAATCATAAAGTCAGTCGACTGTGTTATGCTTGATTTTGCCATTTCTTTGTTTACTATTTGCTGTTCTTTGTCTGCATATGTTCTATGTCCTCATCTGTAATTTTACATAACTACTTGCAGATTGCGTTCTGGTTTCTTTCCAGGGCAGCATTATTACATAATCAGCCAATTATCCATCAGACATGAAGAATGATGATATCATTACTTTTGTGAGTTCTTCATGTGCATTTATTCCATTTTATTATTTTAAAACCTCTAGATTAAAGACACGCAAAGGTTCTGGTGCACGTGACATATATTATTGCCAAAATATCTGGCGTTCTAATTTTCTCTGAGGGAATGGTATATTGCAAATATACAAATAATACAAATAATTACATTTTCTCAAGCTGCATGATAATACGGTCCAAATTAGCATATATGTTTTTCAATGTCACACAAGAGGACAATTTAAACAGTGAGTAAATTGAATAGAGATATGCTGAGACATGGTTCCTTGAATCATTGCAGGTCATTACCTTTTTGCAATGGTATGTAGCATTGGCTCCACACACCAGATCCTGATTCGGCCAACCATCCAGATCGAAATCTTCTCCACACACAATGCCATCTCCAGCATAGCCTATACGGCACTCGCACTTGTACATGGGCTCAGTTATGTGGCTGAGGAAGATGCACTCAGCATTCTTATGGCAGCTGTGGGTGTTGTCTTTACATGGATTGTAAGGTTCACACACCTATTCAAGAGGATTTTAAAGGGAAATAGAATTTATAGCAGCACAGGAGTCAGCAATGCTTGTCTTATGTCTTATGTAAACATAACAAATATGCTCTGTTTGACCTGTTTGTTTGATTTAGCGGACTCCACTCCAAGGCCATAGGGCTGAGAGCCTTTGTAACGAGGAGGGCAGGGCAGACAGTGGAATCCTGGGTCTGTGTTCACACACTGCTGAAATCCGCCCACTTTATGACACGCGTCTGACACCATATCACACTGCACAAAACGACAGGGAGTTTGAAATTGTTTTGAGTTTGAAATTTACGTAATATCCTTGGTGTAATTAGATTACACACCTCATTCACATCTTCACAGAAGGTTCCATTACCACGGTAGCCCGGTGGACAAGGCCCACATTCCCAAGCACCATCGGAGGCAGTGCTGCACTCTACTCCCCCATAGCATGGATTTGAAAGACAACCATCTTATGGAAAAGTCAGAGAAACATTTGCATTATTTTTTTGCTCATTGTTTAATATTAAATAAGGATTAGATAACTTTGGAATATGGCGAAAAAAATATATGTAATATGTGGATGCTTGCTTACTAATAGGGCACTCCTGTTTGTTGCATACTTCATTGTCAATCGAATCGCCCATACATTTCCGGCCTCCATGTGCTGGAAGAGGGCTGTTACACTCCCTCTCACGACTTTTCAGACCCCCACCACATGTTGCCGAACAAGTTGCCCAGGGTGACCATGGCCCCCAACCACCGTCAACTGTTCAAACATACAGGGGAAAAAGTATACATCAGCCCTAGTCTCAAATGGGTTTAGGAAGCATGTATTGTGGCATGTTGAGAATAATGTTTGTGTCATGGAAAGATTTTACTTTGTCCCAGACGTCTAGGTTACACACTGACTTTGATATAACATCTGTTATTTGGTTACATATTTTGCCCTGTTTGTTATTTGGTTTGGATGTCCTGTTTGTTCTCTTTGAGTAATTGGAGAAATGCATAATTATACCAATTAAATAAAAGATGACAAAAAAGGAATTCAGTTTTGGCTTCAAAAGCAATATCAGGTTATTAATGTTAACATGCATTATGAATGGACAGGGTTTATAATGCAGTTTTTTAAAACATATTAATAAAACGGTAGTGAATCATAATATATACTTTTGTAACATACACATTCACTGTATATAGCTAACGCAAACGAAGTAATGTGCATGCTACCTGTCCTTGAAGCTTTCCTCACTTAAAACATTCATTTAGTTCAATGAGCATTGGCTAGATTTTCAATAATTGATTATTCTGGCTATAAAAACCTTACTGTGTTTCCAATTGAGTACAGTTTGCCTCTTGTTTCCCACTGGACAATCTCATTTATTGGGTGTGTTTTGGGATTCTTACCCATAATCCTTTGCGGTATGAGTTGCCAGCCCTATAGCTGTGTATCCTCCAAGCTCTAAGGATAATATGAGCCATGGAAAGAATGACATCACTTTCCCGCTCTCGTTCTCAGCTCAGCTTTGGACAGCAGGGAGAGGATGGCTTGAAATGAGCAGGTATGTGTATTGCTCAAACTCACTTGGGCAGGGTTTAGCCTCGCAGCTCTTTGTCTCTCGTCCTTCACCTTCGCAGTCTTTGCCTCCTCGCTGAGGAATAGGCGAGTTGCAATGGCGGATACGAGTGATTAACCCTTCCCCACATGTCACAGAGCACGAAGACCAGGGGGACCACAGACTCCAACCACCATCCTGACGAACTAAACACACAGGAACTCAATGCCCCACTTTTTCCACTTGCCCCACAGAGAATTTTGACTGGCACAAAGAAAATGGTTTCCATACCTCTGCGGTCACATTTTCCTAAGCTGCACCTCCGAGTCTGGATTGAGGGGCCAGAGCATGTGTTGCTGGTGTCGTCACATGATCTGCCTCTTTGCTGAGTACCGCTGCCACAGGTGACTGTACACTGAGTCCAATCTGACCATGGTGACCAACCATCCTCACTATCCATTGCTAGACCCCAAAATAAACACAAAATGTGATTTTTAGATTGTAATTAAAAAAAAATAAAAAATACAAATGAGGTCAACACAAGAGGTACTCACGAAGGCATACTGGACAGCATTCTCCGTCAATGAAGGACGGATTAGCACAAGACACCGGCGGACAAGTGAGCTGGCGACACACAACTTTCCCATCCTGGCATGTGCATTTGGTGCAGCTGTCCACAATCCAGTCCTCCTTATTCTCAAACAGTCGCCCATCCTGCCAGCAAATGCTCTGCTGCACAGGATCCTGCATCTTATTCAGCGCCTCACGCATGGCAGTGTTCTCCTCTGTCTTGAAATCCAATATTAAACAAATGAGTCTCCAAATATTCTTGATGAGTGCCAAAAGAGCTGGATTTTTTTCACGTGAAGTTTAACGTAGCAAAGTATATGGAGACATATGGTTATTGCAGCACACTCCCATTAAACATCCATAAAGTTCCACACATCCACAAAGCTGCATAAAACACTGTGATTCACGCCACTTGAATTATTTCCACACGTATGTGAGAAAACACCAATTATGACGTAATTACCCAGTTTAAATGAAAGGAAACAGTGAAAAAATTCTTCAAGTGGACTTTCCAACTTGTTCAATTTCCTACTGTGGTTATTCTCATAAGCAGCAGTATGACATGCCTGTCTCGATTTAGAAAGGCTTTCTGAGACACTCACCACTTTCTGCAAGCCGTCAATGAGGTTGCTAACAACAACACGGAGACCCTTGAGCTCTTGGAAAAGGTTGGCCAATTCCTCGCATGAACGTTCACACATCATCTCAGAGGGGCTCATCGTTGGGGAGTCTGTGTTCGGGCTGATCAAGTTAGTGGAGATGGAAGAAGCGACATCCACAAGTTCAGCACTCTCACTCACTGTGTTCAGATCCTCTGTGCACAAAGAGTAAAAAATAAAAAATAAAAATATGTGTAATTAAACAAATGATTGTTCATTGTGCCTGAATCGTAAGCACCAGCAAAGCACATTAATTTCTAATCCTTTAAAAAAAGCCACAATGATGAGATTCCATTGATCTAAAATCAGAAAATAAAATGTGATGTAAATGTGTATTGGAGTTCAGTGGATTCTAGGTTCGAAAGGAACAATTATGAGGTTAGTGGCATAATAGTTAAGGCTATCGAAAGGTAGTGCGTTTAAACCTCAACACCATCTAGCTGCCGGTGCTGGACCGTTAGGCAAGGTTCATAACATTCAGCTGCTTAGTTGTAAATTGCTCTGGATAAGGGCATAGGCCAAATGCAATAAATGCAAATTATATAATAATTCTTATAACTTGTCTTACATGAATGCTCTGTATTTCCAAGAAAAAAAATCAGATCCAGGGAATTGAACCTGTATCGCAGCCAAGATGTTCTGGAAAAGCGTTCGAAAGGAGGAGTAATTTAGAGTCACAGGAGTCCATGGGAGGCCAGGTCAGTTCCAGTACTTTTGCCCATGTGAATGGGATAGCAATAAGCTATGTTTCCTATGCTGTGCACCAGAATGTGCCTGGCTGTGTCTGAACATGGAAACAGAGGCAGAGTTAAAAAAGCTTGGAAGGGGGTCCCCGGCGTGCCGTCTAATCCGTCTTGTAATAAACCCTCATTATGTGAAAGGCTTAAAAATGCAAAGATTGTTCCAAGAAGTGAAATTACGGCTTCCATTGCCGCAGTGACATCACACATGTTCAACCATAAATACTTGTTTTGAGACAGTACATGGACTTATCAGAAGGTTAGCCAGCCTTTGAATGAGGAGTACTTAAAGTTATTTTGAGCAGGCTTAAAAAGGACACGATGGCTATAAAACCATGGGAGGTAGGCCACTTACTGCATGATGCTATAAATATATTCCTTACATTGTTACGATGCATAATGTAGCTAGCAATGTCTGATAGGTTAAATCCAGCATGCATACATTTACATGCATAGTAGATTATGCTTTAGCTACGCTTATAAAACACGAAACATGTTTTTACTCATCTCCTTGCCTCTCTTGCTCTCTCTCTCTCTCTCTCTCTCTCTCTCACTGTTTGACATCTGACCAAATACCTGATTTCTGATACTGATAAATCTTGAACATAAACACCAGATTTCCTTGAAGAGAAATAGAGAAGAAAGCCAACGTCAAAAGCAATTTTTCTTTATCTACAGCATTTTATTTTCCAATTACACTTTTTCAAACTGACTTTTTTCTGTTTGAAACCCTGCCCCATATGTGCAGCAAAAACTAAACAAAGCCTTCTCAACTATGATGTACTGATTGCATCTGTCATTTTCACTGTAAAACCTTAAATGGAATTTCTCAACAGCTGATGAAGGGAACACTGTTTATCCACTAGTTCACAGGAAACATGATTACATCTTGTAAAATAGCTCTTTAAGAGAGTGACCCGAACATAAAATATATGAAAGTAGTCTCAGTATACATAAGATATCTGCTAGTCATACAGACACCCGGGAGATTTTTAAATCAAGAAAGCTTGTTGGCCTTGACTGCAATTTCTTGAGCCAGCAAATTTTTTCACGCTTCAGTCCCATGTCTGTCGAACTCATTCAAATCCCTAATGACAGTCAAACTCCGCTGTGTGTGTGTGTGTGTGTGTGTGTGTGTGTGTGTGTGTGTGTGTGTGTGTGTGTGTGTGTGTGTGTGTGTGTGTGTGTGTGTGCGCGTGCGTGCGTGTGTGTGTCTACAAGCATCTGCATGTTTTTATATCTTAGTGAGGACCAAAATCTTACATACCAAAAATTTGGACAGTTTGAGGAAAACATTGTATTTGTTGCATTTTAAATGTATTTTAGAAGACATTATTTATCAAAGTACTGATTAGTTGCATTAATAATTATGTCAGTGGATGGTCCTCACAAGGATAGCAGGACAAAAATGTGGTGTATGCGTATGTGTGTGTGTGTGTGTGTGTGTGTGTGTGTGTGTATTTTGCTCCTCTTATTACATGACCTCATTGAGGCCTTAAGGTCCAGCGCATATACTATTACAAAACTCAACCAAACCAATAATCACTTATGAGTCTTAAAAGGTATGTCTCTAAAATGATCTTTATATTCTGATGTATCAGATGTAAGTTGCAAAATATGTTACATCAGAACAATGAATGAATGATTATCAGAATATAAGGTTAAGCAAACATGCCTGTCTACAATCATATCTCAATGACAAAATCAAGCACATATACAAGTTATGTCATTACTAATTGTTTCTTTTATCTGGCTGGTTTATCTGGATGAGTGTAAGAATGTTCGTCTCACTCAGGATATTTCACTTTCCTTCTTTAGGCAATGATTAAAACAAAAAGCTCGAATGACTGTCACAAGGGACAGTTTGCTGGACTGTTGCAGAATATATCCAGAGCACCACTGAAAGATCCCTCACTTCCTGTCCTGGAGCTCCACAACACACACTCATGTCTTCGTATTCTGGACTGCACCCAAGCCCGTTTATTAAATTCAATACTTGATAATCTGATAAGCTGAAATTTATGTGACAGGGTTGGAATGCTGCAGCCTTCCAGAACTGAAACTAAAAAATCTAAATTGTCAATCCATTCTTCTTCCGAGCACTTCTGAGATTCAAGATGAAAGACTTGAAAGGAACCACTGCTTATCTGTATTATTTTTTCCTATGACAGACTTTATTTTGGAAGCGAGTCTAATATGTGAGGAAGATATATATACAGCATTAAATACCTGTATTTGCCAGTTCACACCCTCGGCTCTCTAGCACGTCTTCCAGAGGGATGTCGAATATAAACTGCACATTCTGCATCAGCCCCTAAATGCAAACATAGAATGATAAGAATAAAATATAAGTATCCTACAGCTTTTCGGTTCAGATATTTGAAAAGAAGGAGTTCACATTTCTAGCCTGTAATGACCACGGCACTTTCACAATGAGCAATAAGTATGTATTGTGAAATCAGAATTGTGTTTGTTTAGTTAGTTAAGAGGGTTTTGTGAGTTAAATAAATAGTCTAGGCATATGGGTGCTATCGGTTATAGCGTCATCATAATTGCTACCTTAAATGACTCATTGACTTTGACACAAAAACGGGTTCTGGTACACCTATCAAATTCTGGCATCATATAAAGCTCATATTGATTTTATGGCGGTTGGCAAATCCCACAAGTTTCAGGGACAGATATGAATTTATGGTCTTTTAAGTGGCTGTTCGGTTTGCCCCAAAAGAACAACAGCAACCTTGTTGATGCCTTATTGGTGGCAGGGCAGAGTGTGCCCTGGTGGAACCCCAACTCAAGAATCCTTAGAATAAGCCTGTGTACTGGTTTGGCTACAGACAGTATTTTCAGGACCCATTTTCGTTCTTTTTTGTTTTGTTTTGTTATTTTTCTCTCTGTATCCCAGGGTGTTGGAACCATGGATGACATCCATGTGTGAATGACTTCTCACCCTAAAATGTGTCTCGCGGCTGGGTCCTTTAGCCACGTACATCCGTCCACCCGGGGCGCGTAGGTGCTCATAGAAAGGTTCGTCGAGAATGAAGCTGTCGATGAGGCTGCAGCCTACGTACAGCGTGGCTGTCTCGCCGTGCACGTGCAACGTGACGTTTTTCCACTGCGAGTCCACGAGCTCTACATCCTCAAACGCAATGACGTTACGCGATCCGTCGGCCCACCAGTACACAAGCTCGAGCGTGTTTGCTCTGCCGTCGGAAAGCACCTCGAACTGCCGCCGCTCACCGGGACCCTCGATGGAGAGCAGAGTGCCGCGGGACGCGCGGTCTTGGCGCAGGGTCGCAATCAGGGTGAAGCCCTCGTTGTTCTGGATTTGCTGCAAAAGTTGTTCTAGAACTTGCTGTCTGACTGAGGGAAGGTGGTCGAAGCGGATGAATCGATACGCAGGAGACTCGGGGTCTGGGCCTCGGAACAGTTTCACCCCGATGGTCTTCTGTGTGATTCCGCTGCTTTCGAACAAGTCAAACACGGTCAGATCCTCCACCGGCTCGTCTAGAAGGCACACAGCGTGGTATTATTTGGGATGTTGGTATGTGATAACCCTGTCATCATTTCGTTATAATATCAAGAAAAGTCGTCTTAGTTGGATAAGTATGTTCTTTGTTAACAAAAGAGAGAAAATCTGCTGTGGTGATCCAGAGCCCCTCATAAGGGAACGTACATTTTTTCTCCCTAAGTGTGTGAAAATGTTTCCGTGTATTAAACTGAAAATTACCTGGATCGATGGCAGAGGCGGACAAAATTAAAAGGAGCAGAGCGAAGTGGAATTTTCGGAGAATCATAATTCCTAAACAACGCATAAGATCACATTAAACGTCCAGTTAATATGATACACACAGGTAACAGCAATTAGACGAAAATACACTTAGATGCTCTGGACATTAATAAGTTACAGCAAGCATGTCTGATTTCACAGTCTAAAAAAAAATTAAATCATGAAAATAAAAAAATCGTGCACCCTCTGAAAGTCCGTCTTTTAATTAGTCCAACAATAAACTGGATAATTGGCTAAAAGTTCCGAAGTAAGTCGGTCCTACCTGATCCAGAGATTAAGAACTTGGAATTACGGGGTTAAAATGCCTGGTATTGTCATGAAACAGTTCTGCAGGGGGTCGCCAACAAAATCCAGCCACTGTGTGCGTAAAAGGCGGATCCAGCGCACTCGGCGCGCAGGGTCTTTATGTTCACTCCGAGGAAAACCGTCAATCACTTCTTCGGTTTAAGCGCCGTGGTCGTGGGTTGGGATGTAGACGAGCAGTGCGTGCGCTCCAAAGCTTGAAATTTGATCGATACCGGTGATCCCAGACTCGCGCACTCCTCCTTCATTGTGCGCTGGATCAGGGGTTTATCGGCAGTGAGAATCTAAAGTTTGCAAGGAGGAGTTTTAAGGCAAGGAAGAGGGTGTGCAGTGTACGGACGGCATCGGGGCTCTTATTGCGTCAATACATTTTCTATTCAGCATAGAACCTATTAACAACTTTTGCTCCGGGTTTTAGTGTTTAGGATGACTACCTCGCAACTGGAGGTTACCCCTAGCCAAGAGGAGGTCCGGGTTCGATCAGAGAGCACTGAATCAGAGCTGCCCTTTTAATGCTACTGCCAGTACCACATTCATAGCTTAAGCAGCAGTATTAAAAGGTAGGTATGTAGGTAGACAGACAGACAGATCAACTTTATTGATACCAAAGAGAAAATGTAACCACATATAATTTTAACCATAAATGCTGATGGGTCATAATGAAGGTCATGCAGTTAATTTGTGAATCTCAGTCATGGATTTTGCAATTAGATATTCGAATAGGTTTTCTTTTCTTGCCGCCTGTGTAATCCACTGTGCTACTGGTGCTTGGAATTTTTTTTGTTTGGAAAGGAAAGGAAATACCCTAAAGTTAAATGAATGATTAGATAAATGGAATACTAAAATCCAGGGGAAAAGGAATATCACATTGCTGTTGGCCTTACGCTTTCAACTACAAAACAAGCCGAGTTAAAACATTAAATATAAACGGGAATAAATGAAATCGTTAAAATAAATTAGTTGCTGTACGGAAAAATGAATGACAGCAGCCATGCCCTGTTATGCATAGTCAAATAAATTACAAATACTTTGGAAAAAAGCATGGAAATGATACAATATAATACTGACAATATTGCTCCGTTCCTAGAAATGTCAGATTTATTGCACAGTTCTAGAAGATTGCACAATTCCAAGTGATATATGATTGCACAGTAAAAATCTGTTTCTTATTAGTCAGAAGTAGAGGATTTAAGGATTTTCATTTACAAACCTCTATTGTTCAAGTGCAGACATACAAGTTGTTGTAAAACCAGAGGACAGTGGTAATTACTTCCTATAGCTCCTGAAACACTGTGCTTAGATCAAGCTACTGCTGAACATGCTTTTCAGATTTACAAGTATCTAATTAGGTGTGGTGCATTGGGTCCCCCTGTTACTTTGATGATACATAATGATGTATGCTATATGTTGGATACTCTTTTGAACAGAAATGATATACAACTTTACCTTACTTGCTGGTGTTTTTATAGGCTGCATTTAATTAGTTTAGAATATTCTATGAAAATGTCCAGTTGTCCACTATTGAAAAAAAAAAACAGTTTACTAGTCACGTAATGTGCAATCAGCAGGAACGTCTGCCAGTTTACACGGGTTTTCCATGTGGTTATATGGGTGTATATGCAGATTTCTGAGCCTGTGGAAAATAGCTCAGTAAAATGCATTACAGATGTGCAACTTGTACTGAACAAGCAGGTTTCCAAAAGTTATATGTCCTTCAAATTATCGTCCTTTTAATGAACCCAGGTGTGAGATAAACCCTAACCCAATCTTGTGCAAGAAAGAGATCAATAAAATATTTATTTTTATTTATTTTAATTTCCTCAAAATAAGAGGAGTCTGGCTTTGAAAAAAATGCCTTGAAAAAAGTGTCTTGACCCATTACATCAAGCAATAATTTTCATAATCACAGTACCATATGGGAAATGAGAAATGTATGTAAACAAAGTAAGAAAGGTACATTTTATACAGAACAAAAAATTAGGAGAATGATTAGAAAGCTGTCACATGAAAATTATTTACACGAGACTTAAGTAACTTAGTCAATGTCATTTGTTGAACTAGGCACCCAAGCTATTCATGTTTGTCTATTTGCCATTTACTAGAAATCTATATATTTAGGTGAACTAAAACAAGTTACATTGTCCATCTTTCTCTGAGGACATCTAGCCTTTGCAAGAGAATTGCTGGAAATAATAAATTTGATTTTGTCATAAAATCTGAGAATTATATTATGGTATTAAATTCCTGTGCTCTTCATTGTCCACAAACATCTGACTACTTTGTCAAATGTGTGTGTGTGTGTGTGTGTGTGTGTGTGTGTGTGTGTGTGTGTGTTTATATTCATATTTAAGAACATGGCAGAAATAAATATCCTGTTTTTTGTGTATGCAGTAAAGAGTGTTCATGGTCGACCTGTGCATTTCAAATTCCTATTGTTTGATTTGCTTAATTCTATCTTCAGTAAAGCCTCCTCATGGGTATAGCTTATAATGGGCTATATTTTCCCATTCACGTTTATTTCCATATAAGGTATTATTGAAATGAATTATGTCTGTCCTTTACTGGTTTAAATGTATTAAGTTCCATAACAAGCAGAAATATCTTTCCTGTCTTCTTCCCTAAGCTGACCTGTGAAGAATGCACATAGCTAACTTTCACTTAATTGCTTCCAGACTGGCATATAGTCCCTAAGCGCTGACCATGAATATGGGCGGTATGACACATTTCACATTACCTCAACCATTTAAAGTTCAGTGCCATTGTCTTGGATCTGTGGAATTTTTTTTATTGATATATATTATGTTCTGTCAATAAAGCAACTTTTTTTTTTACTAAAACTGTGCATTTATTTATTTATATTTTTAGTGCAAAAAGATGTGTTTTATGAGAGATCATCTCTTCGAAAATAATAGGGCGGTATGAGTCAATATTTCCAAACTTCTTACTCAAAACTTTACCTTAATTATCTTAAATGAAATACTTAAATACTTTATCTGAAAGTATTATAAAGATACCTTTTTTCGACTAGGTAATGAATATTTTTAAACACAACTCATCAGTTTAAGGTTCGGTTGTTATAAAAAGGTTTCCATCTCTTTATTTGTGTTTATCCAAGGTCAGAGATCTTTAGTAGACTATGATAAATACTTTAGCAAAATTAAATATTGACTTACAAAGTCATATTTCTTATGATATCATTGGATCAGATAGAAAAACAAACCCCTCTTGTCGTCTTCTGGTACCCCAAGTACTGCAATGTGACAGTTTTATTTTGGTTATTATTTGGCCATTATTATGTCTGGGTTAGCTATCCAGTATATTTATGGTTGCTTAAGAATAAATGGAATAAAAACACAGATTTAGTACGTGGACATTTTAAGCAGCTTTTCTAGTGACGGGAATACAGCATACCAAATCATTCGCCGTGTAGTTAAGCTGGCACAACCAGAATTGTACCGACACAAAAAGGTCCAGGGTTTGGCAACAAATTCTCACCCTACCAACCGTGCGGCTCAGCAGAAATGGAAAATGATCCATTATTATGTTTTTTTCCCTATCTTCAACTATTTGGTTTGGGTAATCTTGTGCCCACTATAAACTTTGCTATCTGTTCTTCTTTATGATTTTCTGGATATTGATGAGGCTTTTTAACAAATTCTTGCTTAAGTAGATGGCGGGGAATATAACACAGACATAATACATACATTTGTATGTATTATGTCTAAAAAAAGTCTAGAATCTGAAATTAGAAAAGGAAGTTTACCAAATGCATTTTTATCTTGAAATCTCCCATTCTACTTCATCCCTACGGTGTTCTATTGGATTCAGACCTGATGGCTGGAAAGAACTCTTAACTAATTCAGGCTCATGAATCCAACAAGAGGCTTTAAAATGTATCCATGAAAGGGGTGCATGTGGTCAATAACAATACTTTCACTGGGCATTCAAACAATAATTGAATTGTATTAACAGGCACAATGTGGGCCGGAAATTATTCTCTGTGTAATTACACCACCATAACCAGACTAGACTCAAACACAGTCCTGGATTTGGCAACAAAAAAATCTCACCCTACCAACTGTGTGGCTCAGCAGAAATGTGGACTTTTCAGACCAGGCTATGTTTTTTCTTATTTTCAACTATTTAGTTTTGGTAATTCTGTGCCCACTCTGCTGTCTGTAATTGGCTGAAAGAATGGAACCTAAAGCAATCTTCTGTTATAGCCCATATGTTTCAAATGAATGAATGAAAGAATGAATGAAGGTAACACAAAGGTAACACAAGTAACACAAAAGGCCAGTGGCTGAAACAAAAGGGGTCTGAATGAAGGACTGTGACAGGATCAGACATGAAGGAAGCTAGAGAAATAAAGGCAAAGACACCATCAAAATCACAAGCAGTGACCGGGCTACTAGTATTAGCCGAGACAGAGGCAAGCTGTGAATCTGAAAGGTTGTAAAAGAGACAAAAAGGAAAGCAAGGCCATGTGTCCGTGGCAGTGTTAAAAGTTGTACAGAAGTTGCTGGAAATCTTGTAAGGTTATAAAGTTACATTGCAGCAGCCTCACTGAAGCATTTTAATTAGGCAAGATATTGGAATGACTCTTTCTCAAAAAACCATGCAGTTATAGCCCAGGCTTTCTCAAACACTTTCTTGGTGAGTAAAGCATCACCCAGATACAGACTGATAAGTGCCTCGCCCTATGACGTCGTAAGCCTGTTTTCTCTTTCCAGCTGCATTCTCTTGCCATACTTCCTTTTTTATTCTTTTCTTGTTGATAAATCGAGGCCAAATAGTTTCCAAAGCACTGGTAGTTCTTATCTTTCCAATCATAAGAAGTTCAGCTGGGCTGGCTCTGATAGATAGCCAAGAATTCAGTCTATGTTACATATGAGTGGGTATTTTAGAGTAGGGCCATTGTTATCGACCATTTTAGTAATTGAGTATACTAATGATTATTTTATCGATTAATCGATAAGAAGAACCTTTTCTTTATTAAAGATCTACATTTTTATCTGTGAATATCTGTGAAAATACAAACCATTTATGGCATTTAACCGTCATTAAATACAGCCTTCAAAAATCTCTATGCAGTGTCCATGTCAAGTAAATCGTGGGAAACGAATCGTTTGATAAAATTCATAATTATCCTCACTCATGTATTTATTAGATCTTGCCCAGTATAGTGATGTGATATTCCTGTCTACAGAAAAGCTGATTTGAATTTCTTTACAAACTAAATCTGTGTTTATTATTATTTATTTATCACCATCGAAAAATGCTACACTAACTGCTTTACACAGCCAATGCAGGGGGACTTTTCTTGTAGTGCCTTTTGTGTTACCAGTTCACGCAGCGCTCCAGAGTCTGGCAGGTGTTCCGTCAGTAATAATGTGTCTGTGTTGAGTAAAATGGTCTAAACTGAACAAATTAATTTAGCACAATGACTGTTACATGAAGAATCATTACACCTGTACATTTGAGTTGTTCATGGGTTTGATTATCTTTAATTCTCAATGAGATTTTTCTTTGATCATTTCATTACAGAATAAAGAAGATGTGTCCAAAATAATCCTTTTTATTGATTTGCAGTAACTAGAGTGTGTGCTAAACATGATGCCAGCAAAACACATCTCTCCTGTGGCATAACAGTGGAAGCAATTTTACTTTAATTTGTTTATACGTCACTTTTTTTTGACAAGCTCGGTGGACTTTTTCAGTCTTTTGGCTGAATTCACACTTAATTATGTAATTGTCCTTCATGCTCCAAAGCTGCACAGCAAGCTTCTGGCTTGCTGAAATGTAGGCGGTTTATAGCGTTGAGCCAGCTTGGCATTAGCCGATAACTGAAGTCTGCATAAGAGCTTTTGCCTAAAAATTTATTGCCTACACTCATTTTTCTGACCTTACAAATTACACTAATTGCAGATTTAAAAGGTGTTACTTCTTATGCATTATTCTATTATCAAATAAAAAGGTAAATATTTATTTACTGTTTCGTGTTTCATTTTCTTTTCTCAGTCTAGTTACTCTTGGAAACCAAGTTGAACCTTCAGTTAATGGAAAATATCTTATAGGTGTCCATTAATCTTTCAGAATATGTTATAAATATGTCTTTTCCATTTTTTACTGCAGTGGTAACCTTTCGTTCTATTTAATCTGTGGCCATTCTTGGGTCAAATCAACTCACAAAACAGCAGGCTCTTCAAGTATATTAAAAGACAGTGTATGTTGCTGCAGCATGAAAGAAAAAAATGACAGAGAGAGACAGAGAGAGGATCCTTTTTAGAGTTGTTTGCGCGAATTTGTGATATAAAGTTGACTATGACCACTAGTTAAACATGCTAGCAAAATTTTGCAATATGGGAACATATACATTTACATTTACAGCATTTGGCAGACGCCCTTATCCAGAACGACTTACAAGTGAGCAATTGAGGGCAATCAAGGGCCCACTAGTGGCAGCTTGTTGGTGGTGGGGTTTGAACCCGTGATCTTCTGGTCCAGAGTCCAACACCTTTTCTTACACCATAGACAATGAATAGCTTAGGAAAGGAATTTAATCCACAACATAATTATAACTCGTGCATGCTTGATGAAAGAATAGACATAATCACAGTGGTTCAATATGTGCTTTAGATCTGGCAGGTTCATACAGGTGAACTAAATATTTACTAAATATCAGCAGGTAAACATAATGAACAAGAAAGGCAAGTTGGTTGGCCACATATAAAGTAACCAGACTCCAGAGTTTGTCATTCATTATCAGGCCCTGTGCAAGAATCCTCTCTCAGCACAAAGTATGGTAATAATTTGTCAGTCACCACTCAGGCTGCCCTTGTCCCAACCTCATTGACCCTGTCAAGTTTTAAATGGTGAAAAAGTGGTATTTGGGACGTGGTTTGAATTTGGATGATCATGTACTTATTTAAATTAAAAATTTAAAATTTTACCGTAAAATTTTAACCGTAAAATGTGAGCCAAGAAAAACAGGTAAATTCTTTTAAAAAAAGAGGAAAGCAACAAAAACAGTGGCAAGATTTGTGTTTGTGTACGCTGAAATCCAGGAGGATATTTTATATATAGAAAAAGAATAATAAATAATAAATGAGGTAACGGTCAACCCACATATCGCCTCTAGAAAGTTGCCGACCTCTCTAGCAGCATCTGGGGTAAATGTACATGCGTCTACAATCAGAAGAAAATTGAACGGACATGACATTTATGGGAGGGTTGATAGAAAGAAGCCACTGCTTTCAAAGAAGAACAAAGCTTCCCATTTTCAACTTCAACTTGCAAGAAAGTACTTTGACAAATCAGAGACCTTTTGGAACAGATGAATCAGAATCAAAGCCACCAGGTTTGGAGAAACGCCAACACAGAATTCCTGGAAAACAACCTCCTCCCAACAGTGAAGATTGGTGGTGGAAATGTGAAGGTCTTGGGCTGCTTTTCTGGCTTTGCGCCAAGGCAGCTCCATATTATTCAGGGAAACCTGAATTCTCGGACCTATTAACAAACTCTTGAAGAGTATTCCCCAACCACTAAGAAATGTACATAGAAATTAATTAAGTAATTAATAAATGAACCTTTGCTAGTTTCAGGATCAGAGGGGGTAGATGCAATTGCATACGTGCAGTACCTGCCAGTTTGGAATTCAATGGCATATTCTCAACGTCTACAGGTATGTAGTGGGAGAATTGTATTTTCTATTAGTGAACCTTGTAGCTTTTGAAAATGTCTGTGAAGAAATGTGAGTCCTCAAAATAACAAATCTATATTGGTTTTATAACTTCATCATAAACTTAAGTAACATCGGAGGTGATTTTGAATGTCATATGAGGAGGGACATAAAGAGTAAAGGTATAACTAGTTTTAATAGGGATAGAATAAGATGTGACACAACAACTCAAAGGCTTAACGATTGGCAAACATATCTCTGCTGTGATATTTCCTAATTTGTGTGTGTGTGTGTGTGTGTGTGTGTGTGTGTGTGTGTGCATGTTCTGGCAAAGCCTTTTAGCTCTTAAATTAACTACTCAAAAATATTTTCATTCAAGGTGCTACAGGGTGTTCAGTGTAGCCCGAGGATACTGTCTCTGGGTGAATTTTTCAAGTCAGTCGATCTCTGACACTTATTACTTACTATGTTTATTTTGGTTTACCGTCCTTTTAAAACACAGTATCTCAACAGTAGTTAGTAGGAAAACGTTACTGTTCACAACAAGTTTTTTTCACCTACTTTTTTAGTCTCGATATCCAACATTATTAGTTAACACTAATGAGCGTAACAGGAATAAAATAATTACCAAAATCATTTTAATCATTCAGAAAATACAGTGAGGATTATAGCCAATGTTCTTTTCAGCACCCTCCATGATCTTTCAAGCCATTGAATCTGCCAGTGCCTTAATCTGTTCACCATCAATTTTAGCTGAGCTGAGGTACCCTTTAACAGCCTCCCAAATGCTGTTCAAAGAGGTGAATTGCCTTCGTTCATTGTAAATCTATTGCTTAAGAATGGCCCAGAAGTTCTCAATAGGATTTAAGTCAGGTGAGGAAAGGGGCCAAGTCATTATTCTGTCATCTTTGATGCCTTTGCTGGCTAGTGAAACAGTGGTATATCTTGAGGTACAGTATGTGATAGAGGATTGTTCTTCATAAAGATCATAAGCTTCTTATACGTTGCTGACTTTTTCCTAATCACAGCTTATAGAAAGTGTCTTCTTGAAAAGGTATGGGTGTTGATTTCCAATCCATATCCAACCCAAAAAGGTCCATCTAATTCATCATTAATGATGCCAAAGCATTATCACTTCTTCCACCATACTCAAGCCTACAGAACTCCAAACAAGTACTCTGAGCCCATTAGTGATCAACTAACAGTTGCAGTTTGGTAATATGGTGACACTGGAGTTCCTTAAACCCTCACAATTTGCTGTTAAGGTTTATTATTTCACTCTATTTGCTGTCAGTTGCAGCTTTTCTTCACACATTTTTCATTACCGTGCTAACAAAGAATTTGATTGTCTGGCGGTCAGTTTTCCGGTCACTTAAGTCAATAATAATTAAGTTCATTAAACAATTAAACTTGAAAATATTTAACTGGTTAGCAGTTAGATTTATATTGTTGGGAGATACATTATAAGCTGAATTGAGTAATAATAGTGCACTAGTTTAGCATAATTCATAGTTAGACAACTATAATAGACAATCCAATAATAGCATATTTAAAAAAAAAACTAAAGTTAATTCGCTTAAGGAATTGTGGATAAAAGCAAAATCAAGACTGTTACTTGCCGAGAATTTACTGTGTTTGAGAGGCTTTCTATCCTGTCCAGAGCATCTGGCAAATATTTGTGTATATCTGCACACGAGTCTCACTCTGTTCAAAACGTATTTATTTTTTTCCCGCAATATAACAGCAGATTTTGATAATTCCAAATTTTCCAAACAATGTTACAATGTTTTGTTTAGGTGTTTTAAGTCCAATAGCAAATAAGATGCCAAAGGATTATTTTCATTTTAGTTTTTTTTTGAGGAATGTTAATGGATGACCTTAAGCTTGACCTGACCAGATCTTTGTTGATACCACGATGTCCAGATGACAGATGTTTGATAATAGGTTAAAGAAACTTTTGACTTTATTTTTGCCTCAGTTTACAAAGTAAAAAACACAATGAGAGATTTTAATATTGTATAATTTTAATATTGTATAAGAAGTTCATATGAGATTTACAAGTTTTATACAGTAAAAAGGCTTATTTTCTTTCTTTTACCTGCTGCCGGCTACAGCAAAAAACAAAGACAAAAAAAACCAACAAAATAAAACAAAAAACACTTGGTAAAAGTATTTGTTTTGGACCTCATTCATTTTTCCTCTTCTCATAGACTATTTCAATTGGTTTAATTGGGGCTAACTGAACCCAGGCATGACTTTCTATATTAGTCTTGGATATAAGCCTGCAGTGGTCCAAGTCCTTGCACGCTCTGCCATCATCTCTGGATCTCTGTGGTGAGCTTGGACATCAAAACATTGTATCTGATCAACCCAGCTTGCAATCTATTTCCCCTTAATTAAAAGCCTTAATTCTGTTTGTAACAAACAACATTGTTTGCTTGATGTGCTTGCATGAGTAAAATCTCTCTGTATTGTATTTTTTTTCAGGATTTGCAAAGCATACTTTTTTTTTTAAATATGTTTGAAAGCTGTGGTATATGAAAATCTGTCACATGACTTTAAATAAAGAGTTAATGTAAAGCAATAATCTGACTCTTTTGCCTGAGGAACTGATAATTTAGTACAATGGTGCAATCGCAGTGATCCTCTAAATTAGAGCTTCTGTATTATAGCAGGGTTTAACGCTGTCGCAGTGCTGAGATGGGGAGACTAGATGCATTACCTCAGCCAGATGTGGAGCCTGATTTACAGGGAGGCAAAGGAACATTCCTGTGGAGAAAGGCTGGAGATGGTGAGTCATAGGCCTCATACCCTGACTCACCCACACTGAGAATTGTGATGGAGGCACACTCGGAGCATGACAAATGACTATGGGGGGAAATGATTTAAATTTACACTGCAAATCATGCATCCAGGCTTACATAAACTGATTCGATAGTACAAAGGCTTCTGACGTGCACATGCACGTACTAAGAATTTAAAGGGGGGGAAAATGAAGTCTTCTTCCAGTCTCTCTACAGAGTACTTGGAATAAAAAAAACCCTGAAATGCATCTACTCAAGCCAAACATTAGATGTTTCCTGTGGTGATGCCCAGTTCTTCTTTCTATGACTGACAGCTCTCTCTCCAAGATTTTAGGCTTTGGTAAGAATAAAGGTTGTCCAACAGCGAGTTAGGCTGGATTCTGTGTCGCAGGTGAATATTATGGATGTTTCAGTATAAATTGATCAATATCTCCTGCCAAACCTAACCTTCAGGTTGTAGTTGTTTGCTTATACCTGAAGCAGATGATTCAACTTGGGTAAAAGGTTGAAAGAGAAATAGATTGGCCGAGTCTAGACCTTCAATTTTCTTCAAACACATTTGAATCAGATTTAATGAGAAAGAAATGAAGAAGAATGAGGATTGGGTTTGTGCAGCTGTTTTCCCAGGCCCGGGCTGGGCTCTTGAAGCAAAAAAAAACAATAAGAAAGCATATGCAGGGATTCTCATATGATCTATATGGGAATAAATATTGTCATCTTAACATATGCAGTGAAAGCACTACTTTGTCTAGCTTCACTGCTCGACGCATGTGTTGTGTGTGTGAATCCCACATAAAAACGTTTTATTTTTTTAAAGTATGCCTTCATGGCATCTTCCCCTCTTTTCCTCCCCTCTTCATTAGCAAACTTACATCTTCATTTACTTCCTGACAAAATATTGGTATTATTCATTTAAACCTGAGCCCAGGAAGGAGGAAAGGAATATATATATATATATATTTTTTTTTTTCCTCGGCAGAGTTTGTATGACAAAGTGAGTAAACGTACATCATTTACAGAGAATTTCCTACAAATGATGTTATCCCCTGTAGGATTCCGAATAAATCTTTTATTCAGATCATAATTTTCCATAATTGATCTCTCCAAATTCTCAGAGCCAAAATGGGAGTTTCAGTGCTAGCATCCCGCGCAGCAAGTATTTACATTCACATTCAATATCCTTGCTGCATTTTTGTTTAATCTTGTTGGTTAGTATTTAGTTTTGTTTGCTCATGCCTAGGCCAGGTAAGATGATTATTAACGAGTTATAAATATGTTAAATTTTTGCTAATTATTACCTTTGCAGTCAAACGAATAATCCATGATAATGGACTATCATAATAATGATAATTATCATAATGACATGATAATGGTCACTGTCAGTGCCAACAAACAGCTTCTTTTTTCACTCAGGGTATTCTGATTATATATATATATATATATATATATATATATATATATATATATACACATATTGCAATAGCCATGGTATGACTTTAGTTTGTGACTTGCCGTGTATAAACATGTTTATGTTTTGACTCTGCCGCATCCTGGTTTGACCCATCTGTTTCACAGGCCTGATTTTGTGTATCTAAAGAACAATAAGTACATCAGAGAACATTTGACATAGTCTCTAGTGTTTTTAATTAGAGACAGTGGGTACAGTGGGTTCTCTCCAAGTCTTAAGGCCAAACCTAGCTTTAGTTCAAATGGTTAGTTTAATGATCTGTCTTTTACTACAGTTCATAAGCTAAATTGGAAGGGATCTTTATGACTGAAAGACAGCATGCATCTGAAGAAGCCGTCACAGTTCTGAATACTACTTTACAACACACAATTTACAACAAACAACACATGGTACAATCAATTTAAATCAGGTGCAAATTGGACACAGAAAGGAAGCAGTGCTTAATTGAAATGAATTTACTTTACAACACGAATACTTTTTAACAAAGGGGTTTCGGGAAATAGTTTTGAATATGCTTCTTGATGAAATCACCATATTATTTAGATAGATGTCCACATAAATCACATTTACTAAACTGGTCATCCAGATGTTTGAATTCAAAATGAAGGAAAAAGACATTCCTAGGAAAGTGCACTGCAGCTGTTTCAAAGCACTTTTTGACGTAGACCGATCAGAGATGATTACAGACTGGAAAGAATTCAGATCCAATCAGTATTATAGACATTTGCAAAGAACATACAATAAGTGTAATTAATGGGGTACATTTGTCTCTATGTAAATTTTTTGACAACATCTTGACCTTGTAATCAGGTTACTTTCACCTGAAATCAAAAGCCAATTACACTTTAGTCCAACCAATGAAATGATACTTCACTAGCACATAATATTTAAAAAAAAAATGGTTTGCTAAAAGTCATTCCGTTTGTATGCACACTGAACTTACTCGTATTTACTAAAACGTCTTTGAGAATAACAAATTATTAAGCACATATTTTTCATCCTAAAATTTTGAACTTTAAACTTTTCCTCTTGGCAAAATAGAAAGCAAAAAAGAAACTTCTTATTAGACATTTGGAAGCATTCAAATGCTTTACAACCAGAGAGAGGCATGTTCAGACACACAAACCCAGTTTTACTGATAAGTAATGCCAATTAGATATTCACATATTTCTAGCAGATGCCTGTACACGATTTAGCTAGAAAAATATTTAATTCTATAGTAATTTGCTTATTTATTAGACAGAATTATACTGTATTCTACACTATGTATAATACCAACAGGCTTGGCAATTAGCACATAAGAGTTTCACAAAACAATTGATTATTGATTTCACTGAAGGGATGCTCACTATATCTACTGATTATTGTACATCTTTATAAAAAGTACTCTGTTCTACCTACCTAAAACAGTTCTAAGTATCAAGCTTGACTGATAGCAGGGCAACATTATTTGTATCCAGGGGAGCTCATCATTTTGGGCAATTGTCCATTATGTCTGGACTAAATTTGGTTTGCTTTTATAGTAAAGGTTTCAACACTCTGTCATGACTTTCCCAGCCAACAGAAAATCTCTTTCTTATCAGTATGCATAACTCTCATAATGACTTTTCAAGAAGCTCAGTCTAATATTACAGGATTTTGTGCTTTGTTTTTTGGCCCGATGAATGGAACATGCTTTCCATATGCATACACACTACTAACTAAATGCTTAGTTTTGTGGAATTCTTCACATCCAATGAAACCAAATTTCAACCAGAACATTACTATACATTCACAAATATGAATCATGAACTATGCTGCAGCTCTGGAGTTGTTAGTAGTTAACAATAATGCATCAGACTGATTTGGTATGTATGGTATTTTCTATAACTTTGATTTGATTTGGAGAACAAGCAACACAAAGCGTGTTCATTTTTAAACTGATCTTAAACTGATCTTTATTTGCATCAATTTGTTCAATAGGCCTCTTCATTTACTGCAACCTTAACATTCCTTCCAGAATGTGAATTACAGAAATAAATAGTTACTGATATTTTTTCCAGTTGGCATGTGTGCATAATTGCAATGCTTGTGTGGAGTCTGCTTTTTCGGCCGTTGATCTTGTTCCCGAGGAGAAGCAGTTAGAGAGGGAAAGTCTCTTCCCCTACTTCAGGTTTTATCCAGGTCTTGGTCATAAGAATGATTACTTTAACATACTTTATGTCCAAGTTCCCAGTGAACAGCATCCTTTTTAAACATGAACCAAGAACACAGACTAAGTCAGCCAACACCAAGACACAGTGATTCACCGCGTGTTCTGAAGTGCTCAGTCTCAGAAAGATGACCTAGTATTGCTATGAAGTAGCTTTGATGGCCTCAAGTTCTAATGACTGTTTCCGTGCTAATAAGCATAGAGTGTACCTGCTTTTTTCCATGTGTATAAATTGTTGTCGTTGAAAAGCAACCTTATCCAAAGTAAAAAACTTTTACCCAAAGCAACATACAGGGTGGGCAGTTAGCTCAAGGGCCCACTATTCGCAGCTTGGCGGTAGTGGGATTTGAACCTGCAACCTTCTGGTTCACAGCACAATGTCTTAACCACCTCCCTGTTATAAAGCTGTAATAAAGCTGCTTTTCAGGATAATTATTTTGAATTGAGAGTGCATGGCAAGTGACCATTTTCATATTTAAAAAAATGTTTGAGATGTAGGTCCAGAATGGAAATAAGTATATATTTTGACATCTCATATGTAACTCTATATACACTACATGTATATGTACATGCATTTTGTTCCCTTTTGCTGTTATAATACACTCCATTCTTCTAGTAAGATGTTCCATTAGATTTTTGCTGTGTGGAAATCTGTTCTTATACAGGTACAAAGGTTTTATTAAAGTCCGGTACGTGTATCAGGTGAGGAGCCATGTAGTCAGTGTTCCAATTTATCACAAATGTGTTTAATAGGGTTGGGGTCAGAGTTCTATAAAGAACCCACATAAGATCCTTCACGCCAAACGTTGTAAACTATATCTTAAGTACAGGGTCATTGTCCTGCTGGAAAAGGTCTCCTAGTTCAAGTGATTGGAAAATGTAATGCTACTTTCTCCAAAAAACATTCTCATGCAATTGTGTGCATCCAGCTTTGTGCTAATAGTTTTGGGAAGAACCACATAGAGTGTCCCAATACTTTTGCCTCCCTTTTTAAAAAAATTAATTAATACTATGTATTATTTTTGTGTGTGTTTATCTTCAGCTTGGAGTAGAAAAAACAAATGGACTTTGATGAAAGAATCATACTGCTCTGTCTGCTCTGTCTCCAGGAGCTTTGGCTAAAATCATAGTAAATCTGTTTACTCCTTGTTTTGTACAAAGATTTATGAAGTAATCATGAAAGTCCTTACATACTCTTGCCAAAGCATTTCCACATAGCTCGCGTCAGTTTTGATGGAACAAAATATAAAAAGGGAACTCTTCTAACAATCCCTAAGGAAGCTGAGAGACTACTGAGAACTACTAGGAATTGATTTAATGGCCAGCATTTTCCTTATGCGCTTCCTTCATACACATTCACATTCATCATCAGTTATCAACATGGAGTGCTAGATCTAGAAGCCATTTTGACATTTTACACTATATGGCCAAGTATATGGTCACCTGGCCATCACACCTACAGTATACATGGTCTTTTTCAAAATTCCTGCCACAAATGGAGGCACACAATTTTATAAAAATGCACTGTTTGCTGTGCCATTCATTTGTTTTTCCTCAATGGAGCTGAAGCCTCCAAAAATTTGGAATGAAAAAGCTGAGTGACCTTTATAAAAAGCCTACTTAACACCTATATAAGGTATTTGCTCATATAGATTTGCAGTGAAATACAGGTAAATAGTACACTCAAATCCTGATTGTTCAAAAGAGTATATTTGGCAATAATAAGGAGAGGATGGAGGAGTTGTAGAGATCTAGCTATCTGAATTCTAGTGATATATAGATATATATATATATATATATATATATATATATATATATATATATATATATATATATATATATATATATATATATATATATATATATATCTATATATAGTATATAAGGTGGCTTAGTGGTTAGCACGTTCGCCTCACACCGCCTGGGTCCGGGTTCGATTCCCGTCTCGGCCATGTGTATGTGGAGTTTGCATGTTCTCCCCGTGCCTCAGGGGGTTTTTCTCCGGGTTCTCCGGTTTCCCCCGGACCAAAAACATGCACGGTAGGCTGATTGGCGCCTTGGAAAATTGTCCCTAGTGTATGAATGTGTGTGTGTGTGCGATGGGTTAACATTCCATCCAGGGTGTATCCTGCCTTAATGCCCATAGATGCCTGAGATAGGCACAGGCTCCCCGTGACCCGAGGGAAAATGTATTTATTTGTTTGCTTTTCCAGATAAAATACTTCGAAAATATTAAAAGAACAAATGGGCTTTCTCGTATTGCTTTACCTATGGCATGATTATAATGGCAGACATATTTAATATACACAAACTCTTCTTTGCCCTCCCTAAAAAACATTTTCCATTACTACTCAAATTACTCAGCTACTAATAATACTACTTTCTCAGACACAAACCTATCAACCCTATTCGGTGTATTTCTATGGCCTCTAGTGATTCATATACATATTGTTTTGCTTTGTGTGGGGGAAGTAAGATTTAAGTATGACTTACAACTCAATATGTTTTAGCTGTTACTGGTTTGTCTTTTCCCAAATGTTACTTTCTGCATAAAATATCAACTATATCCAACTCTCCAGATGTCTATTTTTATTTCTCATAGACATTAATGGAAGCACTACTGATCACATTTCTTTTTTTGACAATTTTATTTTGATGTATCCACAAAGAGTGTATCACTGGAATTGGCAGCAGACAATGCCATAGGTTAAACATAAGTTCAAGCCTAATATATTTAAGGGGAAAATGTTTGCTTCTTTACTATATTATATACCACTGAACAAAGATGCTCCTATATGGACAAATCATTTACACATGATTTTCGCATATTCTAAACCAAACAGACAATTTGTCTAAAGTTGTGGGTCATATATATTGGATCATACTATGATAGTAGATAAATGACGTTTTCTGGCATCAGCATTGTTGAGTCAGATCCCACAGAGTCTCTGAAAGCATCCAAAATCATTAATACTGTCACTGCCATAAAGTTTTCACTGAATTGCTGTTTTTTTTCCTGGGCCCCTGGTACTTAAGAACACTGGTAGATTTATGGCTGTTTGTTTTATCCAAAATTTTAAGATGAAAACAGCTACATCTCTATCAATCACTGCTGTTGCTGCTGCGCAGGAATCCAGACAGGGTTTTTTGTCTGTTTTTACTGAGAGTAGGAAAGGAATGTTCCATATGATATTCAAATAAAGAAAAAAAAAATAAGATGAAGCAGGGGGACACAAGTGAGTGCTAGAAGAATGGACAGGGCTTAAAGAATAATCCACCATCTGTGTCAAGTACAGATGAAACCAGATGCTTGGCCTTTCCTACCAGACAGAGTATCACCAAGACTGTGGCAGGTGTTTTCCATTTTGGTTCCCCTGATCCAAACACTGGGATAACATATGACAAACATTACAGGGCTGCTCATCTGTACTTACTGAGTATTAAGGTTGCTACAATTTAAGACATGCAGACAGTGGCAAATGTCACTAATTAGGTGTATCGAATAATGTGTGGTGAAAGCGCTGCTCTCCAAAATTACAAATTGCAATGGCGCATTAAATGAGACGTATGATCAGATTAGTTGGGATTTTTTAGCTACGTGCACTTTCTTTTTTCATTCGCTCACAAGCACGGTGGCCGTGATTTGCTTTCCTGATAAACGACCATATTCCTTTAGAGTTATTTGTGCTCCGAGTCCTCAACCATAGGTCACCTGCAAATCCTCACACACGTCATTCAAGTCCTCCTCTCAGTCTTGCAGGACATCTGTGGTTACACTTTACCAATCAACACTGTAGTTAACTATAAAGCATACGAGCTGGAAAGTGAAGAGCACCACTTTGTTTTCTATTGTGTCGCAGAATACTAGGATGAGTGAAACTGAACCAGCTAAGGAAGTACTCTTTTGGGAGCCTCAAATTATGCTGTCAGTAACTCCTGGAAAAAAGCTAGACTTAGTGGAACGTTTAGAGATGATGTTCCACGGCTTGGCAGGGCACATAATTAATAAGTGCTATACCCATATATCATTTCAGGAGTCTTCAAAAGTACTTCTCTTGATCCTTTTTTTTTTGCACCGGGATAGTAAGGAAACTGGAAAGAAAGGGAAATGCATCTAGGAAGCAAAGTAGGATAAACGTTTACTTTAACACTGTGAAGGACACTTTTGAATAAATAAGAAGTGTCTGCTGTCAGTTTTATGCAATTGTTTTCTTTGGCCTGCAAGTTTCACAAACTATCGCACACTTTTGTGATTCACAGAAATCATTTCGTAATATTTCTCCAAACTGTGTTCAAGAGTAATCCCACTGTTTCCTTTTTTATAGTATGTAGAAAGGATCATTTTGTCCTTTATCTGGAAATGATTGAATGGAGCTAGTACATTGCAAAAATCTACCAGATTATTCTCTTTGCACCGGTCTTGGCAAATGGGAAGAATAGGAAACATTATGTGAGCCTTGATTTGAGGTCAGTTTTCCTGTTTGTGGGTAGTCCTCAATTTGCATGACTGTTCTAATTCATTGCATAAAAGATTTTTTTTTTAAAAAAGAAAAGAAAAACAAAACAAATCTTGGACTTTGGGTCAAAACATGAGAAAATCTTTTTAAAAAAATTATTTTGTTGGTAATTAACTGGAGAAAACAAATAAAGTGCATAATCATTTATGCAAAAATTCTGGCATGAGAACAACGTTTTTAAAAAGCAGGTAATATTCCTCTCTGTAAATGAATCTGATGTCATGTCGTTTATGTCATTATGTTTTAAAGCCAAACATATGTATGTCTTTCTATAATATATTCACTGTTGCTTGTTAAAATGATGACAGGACTGTCTGGTGGATATATGTGGTGAAAACAGCATCCCTTATAGTGTCTCACAGATCCAATAGAGTAAGCTAATTGCAGGGTGAGGCTGGTGCACAGCCAGCAGTACCGCATCAGCAGTACTAATCATAACCAAGCCGAAAGGGGAAAGAAGGAATAGCTTTTATTAACTGTAATAAAATATATTTAACCAGCTTGCCAAATGTTGCCATCATGGTAGAGATATATTATTTTGGTTTCTATTATAAATATCATAAGGGGAGAAAAAAAGAGTTATTATGAACTGGGTAAACAAAACAAAGGGAATGATGATGGTCTTGTAAAGTGGAACACACAGAAAAATTTTATATTTAGACCCATAAGCACAAGGTTGGACGACTGTTAAGCTGACTGCAGATGAGAAAGAGAGCACAGAGAACGTGAACGCTGTAAAACATGAGGGGGAAAAAAAACAAGGTATGGGGGAATGTGGGTAATGTG
Organism: Kryptopterus vitreolus; assembly: GCA_030449085.1. NCBI lineage: Eukaryota > Metazoa > Chordata > Actinopteri > Siluriformes > Siluridae > Kryptopterus > Kryptopterus vitreolus. The sequence goes on along the minus strand of JACRUU010000015.1, from coordinate 28,065,428 downwards.
GAGCCTTAATGTGGGTCCAATTATGCTATCCACGGAGGACAACTACAACCCACAGCTAACCCACTGCGTCAGGCAGATGGATGTAACTCAGTCACAATGGGGAGTCAAGCAGTGGCTACTTTTGTCCGTGACTCCAGTGAGGAAACAGGGATGGGTGATATTGTAAAAACATGGCCAGTTAGAAAGAATGTGCTGACACCATGGTAAAAGCCCACATTCATTTTCTAGTACCATCTGTGAACAAAGCCCTGCTTCTTTCTTGTTTTTTATCATTCATCCTTTCCAGGTTATGGACATTTGTGTCTAAAGTTATAGGTTCAAAAATCCATGCTTTGATATAACAAAACAAAAAAAAACCCAGAGAAACTAATACGCCACTTCCAATGAGTGCTATTGTCCAAACAGAAGGTATACATATATGATAAGCAGGCTCTGTGCAAGAAAGATATGTTTTTAGAGCATAAGCAGACATATAAGACAAACATGTTCACAGAAATGACACAGTTCTTTTTGAGTGGATGCTTCATGCATTTAACATTTTTTTTTCCTTCTGTTGTGTCAAAGATTAAATAGAAATCTTTTGCAATAAATTCTTAGATGTATTTTATTAACAAAGCCATCAGTTCACACCAGCTGCAATCTATAATAATCTTTATCTCTGTCCCACATGCCCACATGCCAGTGAGTTTTCACTTGTGGTTTATGTAACTATGTGGAACTCAGAACAAATCACCCAAGTGTGGAAAATCTTACCACTTTCTCATATCTGTTTTCCACAATATTCACTGCCCAGACTAATGCCTTATATTACCTCATGAGAGAATACACTACACGAAACAAAGCTGTAAATGCACTCCAGGGAGGCCAGCAGAATTTTTGGATGGAACATCTACTTATGAGATTCTAGTAAGCCAAAAGAAATCGTTTAACAATTAGGTATGTTTTCGGTAAAAAGGTAGTCACTGGGTTTTCTCTATGTGAACGCAGTCACCGCACAAAACCATTTATACCACAATAATGCGCAGCAAAGTTCCACTAGTTATAAATACCCTCCAGAACGATTCAGTTTATAAAGACCTAGACTTTCTTCTTATGACATTCTTTGCACGAGAGAGCGTTCAGATGCACAGCAAGTCTGTTTACTCAGCAGGATATAGCAGTGGCTTTGTGAGTTTGCCATCCTGACTGTGCAGTTTGCATATTTGAACTTGGCTACATTTGTGTTGGGGTTTAAGTAAAAACACTCAGTCATCAAATTAGTCCTAAATGTCAGGTCATAGAAACAAGTTGCAAAAACAGTGTGTGTGTGTTAAAATTCATATGTGGGCATGAATTATTGTCATTATGAAAGCCAACTTCCAACTGAACCATGTCCAGTGAAAACTCATAAGTAAATTTCACGTCACAGGAAACCCCAGAAGCCTGTCAACAGCCGTTCTTGGGCATCCCATTTTCCTTTTTCACACTTAGGTCACCCTGCCCTGGCACCAAAATCCATACTACTGGCTGTTTCATTTGCTTTTTTTAATACTGCTGCTCTAAAGACAAATGTAGGCCAAGTTTAACCAACCGTTTCTACTGCCTCACTGTCCGTGTCTGTTCAGGTTTTAATGGATACTTCATGACATGAGCATTTAAGGTTGAAAACGGGATTGATGTGTGAACTATCTACAGGGTCTATTTCTTGCACAATGAACAGTGAGATTGGGAAAAGTTCTTGCTTTTTTTGTATTGGTGTACAACTCTTTGTGCTTTTCTAAAAGCTATAATTGAAATTCACCTCATTTTATTCTATTAAACTGACAGTCAGAAGAAAATATGGGTTGTAAGACTAGATATACCAGGGTCTAATTATATGTGATTCTTAGCATTGCCATGTCACAGTTCCTGACTTCAATTGTTCCCTGTGTGTGTTGACGTACCTCTGGCTTTAATGGTTAAGGCTATAAGTTACTGCTCAGAAAGTTGGGGGTTCTACTGCTGTTGGATTGTAGAACCTGACCTTTAACCCTCTATGCTCCAGAAGTGGTTTATTATGGCTGACCCTGTGCTCTGACCCCAACTTCCTAACAAGCTGGGAGCTTGTATTTTTTATGTGATAAATAAAGGTGTCTTCCTTTTCATCATTTTTTTTTATACTAAAGCAATACTAATAACTCAGCCAATCATTTCTGAGAAGATTGATTAATTGTGGTGTAACGTAAAAGAAAAATACCAAGTGTTAATAATAAATAATATATGTACAGAATCTATTACATTACAATGTTTTACCATACAACTACAAATCTGTGTTTCTGTTCTTGTGTTAGCTTCAAAAATTTGACTGTGAACTAGTCTTACATCTACAAAACTTTTACTGCCCCCAGATGGAATATAAAACATACTACAGTTATCAGTGAAGGCCACATAATACCTTGGAATATTTCTGCAGTAAACTGAGAGGTTTTCTGCTGACGGCACTTTTCTTTAGATTCTGCATTCCCTGAGGTGTGTTTTGGAGCCAGTGCTCCACATACTGTAATTTCAGAAGAGGCCTCCACTCAGGTTCCCAAACACTCCTATGAAACTCAGAACAACTGTGTTCCATAGCCACAAACTAAACACCAAACATCCGATTGATGAGGTCATACCCCAGGAGAATAAGCAATCCCATTCAATTTTATATGTTGCACATTGTCTCTGCTTAAAAGCTTATTAAAAGGATCAGTCAACCTGGAATTATGGTTTACTTTACTTCCGTTTTACCACTTGATAGAAAGATACAGTTTGTTATACGCTTTGGGATAACCATTTTATAACCAGTTCCTAAATCACAGGCAATATAATGTTTATAAAATACAAAGAACACTGCTATCAGTACAATTATAGGTGAAAGTGAACGTTTGCAGTATATTTTGTAGATACTGGAACCAAATGTGTGCTTCTAATCTGGATAAGTTAGTACTTAAAAACATAGGGCAAATAATGCTATTCTTACCCAATTAAATCCTGACTTTGATTTAAATTAGACTCATAAATTAATGTGTTGTAATCCTCAAGGTCACCTTGCTATTTAGTAACTCGCTCATTATTTGTCAGCAGCAGTTTTATTGCGGGAGAAACCTGATATGGAACCTCAATGTGTGGAGTGCATTCATTTGTCCTCAAGATGGCAGTCATGTCAAAACTTATAGGTGATCGTCCTGGGCAATGGTTACCCAGGTTAGAGCCAATGGAAACTAGTGTAAAATAGATCTTATTTCCGATGGAAGAATACGTTATACCCATTCCTAATTAATTGTAGGGACTGAAGGTGGATCAGTTCTCACTAAACTAAAGAAAGAATAAACTGAATGTCTCAAAACACATCACAGTCTGTGCAAACAGCATTGCTACATGGATACGTTCGAAAAGTCATAAATATAATTGTCTCTTTCTAACTTAATTTCTAACCCTGTCTATTTTGCATTTCTAATGAGAGCATGCCTTTGAGTACTGTTGACACCAGTAGGCTGGTTAATCCAGGATTTTATTAACACGGCTGATTATCCGGGAGAATAAACCTACTTCCCAAGGACTAACTCGTCCTGCAAGCAAACAGACTGATTGGTCATTCAGTAATAGGTCAGCAAATCTGATTGGTGTATCATAACGTAACATTTCTGATTGGCTGCAAGAGATTGTCTTGATGAGATTAGACAAGGCTTAACTCCAGGAGAGTTGTGTGTGCCCACATTTGTGAATGTGATCCTCAAAACAGAGCCAATAGCTAATGGCAAAAAGAAAATGAACATGATTTACATTTTTATGTTAGACCTTGAAAAAATATAGCTATACATAATAAGAAATGCAGCTTGGCTTGACTTACTAAAAGTAATTATTAATGATAAACAGTGTACTGGGTCATTGCATAAAAAATGAAGTTATCTTCAATATGAATAAACCATTTAAAGAAACTGAACACATCCTATGTGTCTATCCTATGACCATATTTAATGAACAAAAAAAATAGATGTACGTTTAATAAAGGCATTGTTGTGGAGGTGTGTTGTTTTAGACTTTAAGGCCCACAGTTATATTTGAAAATACAGTTGGTGTTTTCCCAAGTGTTCCCACGGATATCCCTGGTCCACATCAGCTGCTGAAGTAGTGCTGTTAGTGGGTGATTAACTGACTGAGAAGTGATGTACTGAAGGAACAAACACTACAAACACTGGTTAATACAGGACATTAGTGTACGTGCAACATCCTGCAGCCGTGAATCTTGAAGTGGCAGAATGTGTCCGATGGAGGGCGCCCTGTAGATGCAGAGGTGAACTGTGTTCGCATGACTCGTGCTGTGTGGATGTGTGTACACAAGTGTGTAAAAACTGGCTTATATGTGTGTGCATGACTGAAGCAGAGGTCTGACGCCGGGAGGTTAGAAAAAGCTGTGGAATAACGGCTCGGTCTGTGAACGTAGGATTCTCACCTGGACCAGCGCAGTTTCCTGATGACACGCCGAGCAGAGAGGAGCTGTAAATAAAGAAAAAAAAATTTTCTCAACGGAACTTGTCAAGGACTAAAGATAGACAGACACTCAGACAAGAAGGGGACATTTTCGGGAATCGTAATATGAAAAAGGAGCAGTCTGAAACATTAGATTTTGTCCCTCAGAAAGACATTGTCTACAACAAACTCCTTCCATATGCTGAAAAACTAGACGATGAGTCCAATAACATTTTATCCAGAATCAAAGGGAACTTGGGTCGCGCCATCCAACTCAAAGAGTTGTGGCCCGGAGTTTTGTTTTGGACAAGAAAACTCTCAACGTGAGTATAAACTGCAAACATCAACGCCCTAAAACACGAACGTCCGTAAATAGCTCTCGAAACTCGTACTTCGTTGTCAACAAGAAATAATCAGAACCAAGGTTCTGTCTGAGGCGGGGAAAGATTGCTCACAGCTAGTAAGCTAAGGTCTGTTAGCTAGCAACGGCTAGTATGCTACTCCTGAGTCACTCAGCTGCTAATTCACTTAGCACTATAAAAGACTTACGTTTTAGGGAAGCAAAACCAAGAGTACCAGGGAAGTAACGCGGATCAATTTCTTTTTGGTTTAGAATTTGAACTCGCTTGTTGTCAAGAATCAGCTAATCAGCGAATTGGCTTCAGTTGCTACGAGCAGAGAGTCTGCCAGTCATTGCTAATTCTACTGGCTAAGAGTTTTGTTCAATGGCCGTTATGTGGAGCGAACCAGCCCCAAGTTGCTATTTTAAGCTCTTACTTTTGCAGCTTATTTCACTGCATTTATAAAGGGAAAGGAGGCTCATCAACACCTTAACATTTGTTTGAATAAATGATACTCTAGTCGAAGTTAGCATTTAAGCCTTACTAAAAACCCACTTTTCATGCCCCAGATATTCAAACCGCTCACACTGGACTACTTTTGTTTTAGTTTGTTTAAATTCATAGATTTTTCTTTTCAATTTCTGTCAATATTGTCAAGATTACCAACACTTGTTTCTACCTTTTATTGTTCTTTCTAATTTTAGTTAAGTTTAACGTTTGTTTAATATTTTAATAATGCACTTTTGGTTTAGTGGAAAGCCTCAGATTATTTGCAAACTGCAGTCTAAATACTGAAGTAATTTGTTCTTACTATTATATTAATTACTATATAATTAGTTATTCGGCCACTTAATCAGTAACTTACTGCCCTAGCAGTCTTCTCATCCATATCTTTGCTCCTTCTTTACTCAGAGCCAGTGCCAATAAACATCATGTTTAAATAAGATATGGCCAAGTGGCTTCAAGAGAAATACGCTAGCAGTTATATGTTGTGAAAAAGAAGAGCCTTTATTCGTCACAAATACATTACAGCACAGTGAAATTGTTTCTTTTGCATATCTTAATTTGTTTAGAGGTTCTGTATGCAAGAGGTATGCAGGATTGGCTGTGATACAGCACCCCTGGAGCACAGAGGGTTAAGGGCCTTGCTCAAGGACCCAAGAGTGGGAACTTGGTGATACCATGGTTGTAACCCCCGACCATCCGATTAGTAGACCAGTGCCCTAGTAGATACGCTAGTAAGGTTTTCCAGACTGGTCTTCACCTGTAAAAGTCCAGTTGTGACATGTTGTAAATCTAAATCAAGTATTCTTGCTTATTCTCTGATTGATGGTTTGTTATATATGTATAAGACATGATTTTCTGAATTGTGCTCTCTGTTACTAACTTGACTCTTGTCTCTTGTTGTTTATGGACAGGTATCTCCGTCTTAATGGGAGAAAATTCAGCAAAGAGGACCATGTGCTCTTCGTTAAACTTCTGTATGAGCTGGTCACCATCCCTAAGCTGGAAATCAGCATGTTGCAGGGCTTTGCGCGACTTCTCATCAACTTACTCAAGTATGAACTCAAAATGTTGCAATACTTCAATGAGCATATAACTAAAAATGTGTACTTCTGTGATTGTGAGTGTATTTATAATTGTGCTAAACCTGGTCTCTTTTCAACTAGGAAAAAAGAACTGCTGACACAGGATGACCTCGAGTTGCCTTGGAGGCCTTTATATGAGCTCTATGAGAAGATACTTTATTCTAAAACTGAACATCTTGGTCTCAACTGGTTTCCAAAGTAGGTCCCTCATTCTGGCTTTTGATGTCCAGTGTCTGCAGAACAAGAAAATCCCTGTGGAAAATAACTTACAAGATGTTATTCATTATGACAAATGTTTCTGTTTGTTCTGCACATGCATAAGAGAGAGGCAGGGCTAGAGCTGACTGTCTAACTGGGTCAGTCTGCTGGATAAAATGAAGTCATGGGGAAAAAGCTTCTGAATGCTATGCATGCTTCATGGAAGACTCAGAACCCGCTTCGTATATTGGTGGCTTGTTGATGTTTCAAATTTTAGTTTTGGACGTTTTAAGCAATCGCATTCTTCTTAATGTCAGAATATCAAATTAGCATAACACCTGACACAGCTATTTTTAGAAGGTCCCATGAAACAGTGATTGCTGTGTAAGATATCAGTTGATGTTGTGTTTAGTGTTGGCTTATGCCTCTTTCCTTTTTTCACATTCAGTTATCAAGCAGAAGCCTCCCCTAAACAAAAAATGCTTAATTTTGTGCGCAAGCGGTAAGCACAGCTAGTGTTTTCTACATGTTGGATTGTACTATTAATGCGAACGTCTGGAATTACTTGCATGCTTTTAGAATTTAGATAAAAAAATAAAATAAAATCCAATACAGCTTACATTTATGTTGTTTTTAAACATATAGTCTTCAGACAAATAACTTCGTGATGCTGTATAACGCTTGCAACAATGGGTAAATTAGACTGGAAAATAATAATAATAATTAAAAAAAACCTGGATCCACTTCACTGTTCATGTTAAAGAGCTTATTGAGAGAATCTATATGGTCCTCTGTTACGTTGTTTTCCTGTGTGGTTTATGTCAAAAATCTGAATGATTAGTATTAGCATTTATAAACACATGTTGTGGATGCTCATTGGTCCTCTTGGGCAAGAGAGAAAATTGGCACTGCAATCACTACGGAATTTTTATGTTTTTGCCAAATGCCGGTTCTTGACGCTCCTTGTTGGTCTCCTTGTTGTAAAAGGTCATGTTCGTTTTACCAGTTTTGACTTTGGTGTCTAGTATCAGTAAGCATTCTATTTTAAACCCTTACCTCTTCATGTTGGCATTATGAGTGGACAGAGTGTGCCTGCTGGTGTTTTTTTGAATGGGGGATGAAGTGTGTATTGGGAAGCATATCACCCGTCATAACTTTGCTTATTAGATCACATGCTTTAAGACACATGATAAGATACTATATTTACAAAGCTGTTTGTGTGACAGAATGTTGTTGGTGCATTTATAGCAGAAGATCTGCTTTTTTCCCTTCCACACAGTTTACTAAAGAAAATATTATTCCATGAATCTATTGTTTAGCAATGGTCAATTTAGATTAAGTATCAGGTTAAGATTAGTCTCTTTTTAGCCTTTGTCATAGTATGGTTATATCATATTATCGATGTCTAATATATACTGATGTTGGCAAATCTTCAAATTTTAGTTATGTTTTTCAATTAGTTGCTGCTTTGCACGCAATCTTACTGCATCCTGTGTCTGTATTGTAATATGTCTTAACAATATTTTTAGTGTCAAGCCAAGTGTTACATCAAGACATTTTCTTTTTTTTCCCCCTCCACCTTCTTCCCCTTTAGCTCTGTGGAGAATGTGTTGAAGACACTAGTCAAGAGTTGCAGATTGTGAGTAAAATATACTTTTATTGTTAACTGTTTTGTAACTGTAATGTTATCTTTTTAAGTGTTTTGACCTGTTTAAAATAATAATTGGACAATCCTTCTGCTGTTGAACATGTAATGTAAGCAAGTCCATGTTGGATGGATCAGTGCGATGTATTCACTGTGAGCTCATTACAGCTATTCCTAAATGCTTGGGAGATTTGTAGTATTTCCTAATAATATGTTTCCTAATATGTGTTTGTTTTGAAATAGCTAGTAATAAACAACAGTAAAAAAATGTTTTTCGTGTGTGCAAAATAATTGTTTTTGGCTTGAATTTTTGTGACTGTAGGTATTTTCCAGTGTCAGCCACACAGGAGATGCTGGATGAGTGGCGCCCACTTATGTGTCCTTTTGATGTCACTATGCAGAAAGCCATTAGCTACTTTGAGCTATTTCTCCCAACCGTCATGCCTCCAGAGCAGCATCACAAAGGCTTCAAGTAACAGTCCTTTGAATTCTCTTACTTTTTAATGGTTTAACTGATTAATGGTAATGCATTTGGTGGTTTAGTAAACAAAATAAGCCAAAGCAATTTTTACTTATTTATTAGCTATTAATTTCTCACATTATAGATTTTTGTGAACTTATTTTTGTTACATAGGCACTGTTTATTAAATATGGAATTATAACATGGAACACTTTTTTGTGACTTTAGGTTATGGTTTGATGAACTAGTGGGTCTTTGGGTGTCTGTACAAAATCTACCTAGCTGGGAGGGGGTGAGTATTTGCATTTAAAATATTGTTTCAAAGTTTCAAATGAACTTCAAGGCTTACTGACATTTTCCCCCTATCAGAATCTTGTGAATATTTTTGCCCGTTTGGCCAATGACAACATTGGCTATGTAAACTGGGACCCATATATACCCAAGGTATTACATTTCAGATTAAAATTAAATTGTTTTCAAAATTTTAAAGAAAACTGTAAGACATTTTTTTAATGGGTTGTTTGTATATTTTGTGTGTGGTGGTCAGATCTTCACCAGAATCCTGCGAAGCTTCAACTTGCCTGTAGGCACAAGTCAGATGGTGGTTCCTAAGTACCTCACCAACTCTTATGACATTGGCCATGTCGTCCTCTGGATCTCTGCCATGCTGGTTAGTTAGAGGCTTCCATTGTGTCTCATTATTCAGACTGTAGCCTTCTTACTAACTTTATTCTGTTTATTGTCTGTGAATTGGATAAAAATTATATTATAAATTTACAGTAATATTTCTTTCTCTCTCTCTGTATTAGGGAGGTGCTCAGAACCAGGCCCAGAAGCAGCTTAATGGCCTCTTCAACAGCATCGCCTCTTTCTACCACCCTTCCAATAATGGCCGTTGGCTGGTGAGAATTTTGACCTGACTCCATGCTCAGTTTAAGACAATGGGGGGGAAAAAGTTTGTTCTAAGTGATGAATTTGTTGGTGAGAAGCCTGGCTGAAACTGCACCTCCTCTCCTGTTTTCCAGAAATATCTCAGCCTGTTTAAAGTCCATTACTTCATCTTCATTCCAATGCTTTTACTAAAGTGCACTGTCAGCTGAATGTTTGCTTTTTGTCTGTCAACAGTATACATACCCTGGACCGTTAGTCATAGTCAGTCAGTGTAACAAAACAGACTTTACAAACACCTTTTATAATATATGTGAGAGATGTTAAAATGTGATTTCTCAAGATTTTCTCTTAATTTTAAATTAAATCATTGTGATAAGAGAAGTATTGATATGAAATGGGATAAACATTTAATACTAGTGATCATTTCTTTATAGTAGCATGAATAATGGTGCAAGGTTTATGGTGTGTTGAAATGCAACACACTATTGAACTGTCTTTTAATTTTTGTTACAACATGCCTTATTTGTTTTTGTCTCTTATCTGTATGTCTCTGTTCTATCACGCCATTTTTCTTCTTCCTCCTCCTGGTAGTCTTGTGTGTCTTTTTGGACAATTGCATTTCTGTGCTTTGAGTGCAGGTGAAGCTGATGAAGCTCTTGCAGCGTTTGCCAGCAAGCGTGGTCAGACGATTACATCGTGAGCGTTACAAGAAGCCTTGCTGGATCACACCAATACCCTCCAGTCATCGTCTTACTGATGACAACATCACCGAGTTTGTTGAGAGCATGAAACAGCCGGTTCTGATGGCGATGTTTAGTAAGACTGGCAGCATGGATGCAGCCCAAGCACTGCAGAATCTAGCTCTGATGAGACCAGAACTTGTTATTCCACCTGTGCTAGAAAAGTAAGATCCTTATCTTGAAATGGCTTCCAGTAAAATCATGATTATTCCTCTGTGGCCACCTGGGAAATACCTCTCAGTTGTAAATAGGTTTTTAAAGATGTTTTCAAAATCCTAGAAAGCATGCAATCAGATTAATGATTAGCCAAAACCATGATGTGCATGTTTGTTTGCCCCCTGCAGGACATACCCTGCCATGGAGACTTTGACAGAACCACATCAGCTGACGGCTACTCTCAGCTGTATGATTGGTATGGCTCGTAGCCTGCTCAGTGGTGGGCAACGCTACCCAGAAGGTCCTGCTCATGTGCTGCCACTGTTAATGAGGGCCCTGCCTGGCGTAGACCCCAATGATTTCAGCAAGTGCATGGTGTGTTTACAGATACTAAAAATATTTTGTGGAACCTTATATAGCCCTTGTAACTAAATATCAAAACAGCTGGAAGTTCATAGCAACAACAGCTACTTTTTAATTGCTTCTCAAGATTGCCAAAGAGTTCACAGCTGCTAGTTTTGTATGAGGATATTAGGATGAGTGTAATATTTTGAAAGTATCATGTAGAGGTCATACCTTCATGTTTGACTAAAACCTTTGTTCATTATGAGTTATCAGCAATATAACTGTACGTGACCCCTTTCTCTATATTCTTAGATCACATTCCAATTCATTGCTACCTTTACTACCCTTGTGCCATTGGTGGATTGCTCCTCTGCCCTCCATGAGCAAAATGACTTGACAGAGGTAAGGTCATTATTGTTGACAAAATACACTTAAATAAGGTTCTTATTAATAACAAGTATGAATTATAATTGTATTGAATATATCTTTCTTCTGTAGATTGAGAGAGAGTTGTGTTCTGCCTCAGCTGAGTTTGAGGACTTCGTTTTGCAGTTTATGGATAGGTAAATAAATAACTGTGTTGGGAGGTCCAATGCCACCTGATACTTTTCTGATTTTTCCTTTTTCTGTAAGTTTATATGCCATAGTCTCTCCTTTTTTTTCCCCTCCCTTTTGGTGTATCCAAATGTGCAATCCCTTGGTGTTTGCAGGTGCTTTGCACTGATTGAGAGCAGTACTCTAGAGCAGACACGAGAAGAGACCGAGACTGAAAAAATGACTCACCTGGAGAGTTTAGTGGAGCTCGGCTTGTCTTCCACCTTCAGTACCATTCTCACACAGTGCTCCACAGAAATATTCAAGGTCTGTGCTTAGTCGTGTTTAAACTTCTACATGGATGTGCTTCATGATTTAGTATTAATGACCTTCTGAATTTTGTGTTTTCCTATGGTGGTTGTTTATTTATTTATTTTTAAAGGTGGCTCTTGAGAAAGTCTATATCTTTGCTACTACCAACATCTTTGAGACACGTGTCGCAGGTCGAATGGTTGCAGACATGTGCAGAGCAGCAGCAAAGGTTAGACACAAGATCAGTGTGTAGTTTAAATTCATGTGAATGTGCAATAGCAGTTTAACATTTCCATCTTTATTCCAACTCACTCAGTGTCATCCGGCTGAGTCCCTAAGACTGTTCGTGCCCCACTGCTGCAACGCTATCACGCACATCACTGCTAGTATGTGCAGCAAATCAGTCTGAGTATTCTCCCATTTCTTGATGTGTAGGCATTACTGTGCAATAAGTTTGTTTGTTTGTTTGTTTATTGTTTTCCAGATGAGGATGTTTTGAATGAAGAAGAGTTGGATAAGGAGTTGCTATGGAATCTCCAGTTGCTTTCTGAGGTGTGGAAGCGCAGTGTTTATAAAACTATAAAAGAAAAATGACAAAAAATAGAATGTTATTTTTAAATATATTTTCACTCGTCTTCTAGGTGACTCGTGTGGATGGAGAGAAGCTACTGCCATACCGTACACAGTTAGTGCAAATCCTACAGCTGACTTTGCGTCTGCGCTGTAAACAAGGCTACAGTCTGGCCTGCAACCTTCTACATCACATCCTGCGTTCCATGGCTCTGACCTACCCTACAGACTACTGCAGTATGCCTGGTGGTTTTAACAAGCCACTGAGCGAGTATCTGCCTATTAAGGTACGGATACTGCAGCATGTATTTTGTTTGTCACAATGTTAATTTGATATCTCAAGAAGAAGCAGTGGAATATTTGAATTTCTACATGGTTTTATATGGAATAGTCCAGTACAAAGAAAATTTTATTGCTGTACTATACAAAGGCAAACGTTTCAAGGGTTTGGGAAATACAAACGCATTAGTTTGATGGATCAGTTGTCCACAATGTCTCTTATTGTCATGTTGGAGATGAACCTGGAACATATAAAACCCAATATAAACATGACATACTACAAGAATATGTTGTATAATAGAACTTTTTTTTTATTATTCTAAACCATGTATGTTTATTAAATAGTACACATATCACCTTTGAATAGAGAAATGTTTTCCTAGACAGACATGAAAGAGCCATGGTTTTTAATAATCCTTAATAACTTGCCTGACTGTCTAGGATTGGGGTCGTCCAGGTGATCTATGGAACCTGCAGATTCAGTGGCATGTGGCCAGCGCAGAAGAGAAAGCCTTTATCTTCTACATATTAGATCTTCTGCTCCAGCCAGAACTGCAGCGTCTGCAGAAGTATGCCCAGGGCGAGCAAAACATGAGCAGGTCAGAGGCCATGGGTCAAAATTCAGAGAACGAATGCATAGAATCCTGTGGAATGCTAAAGATGTATGTGCAAATTAGAATTGCATATACTAGCATGCACCAGACAATAATTTTTTTTAATTTACAGAAATTGTGGCTGACTTCTGTGTCATAAAAGATGCTTCACATTTGCTTTGAATATGCTCACCTTTGTTCACAGAGATGATGTTCTACAGAGCCTGTCCATTGTACAGCACTGCTTGTTGGGGGCTGGCTGCATGTTGCCCCCTCTGGATGGGCCCCCTGTTACAGGACTGTAAGAAAATACATTGATTACATGAAACTACTTTGCACAACATAGAATTAAAAAAAGGTGTAAGGTTTTAAATGTATTAATGTGTTTACCATCAGAGTACACAGCATGGTTAGTCTGCAGGAGACAAAGTCCTACATTGGGGTTGAATATGGTAAATGATGATACTTTTATATAATTTAACATTGAACTATGTAAATTAGAATTTTATGATTTCCAGTTTGCAACTATTTATCAGTATTATTTATACATTTAATTGTGTATCTCTCACAGATGAGTCCAGAGAAAACTACAGAGAGGCTATCTGTAAAGTTATGAGACAGCTACTACGTGAGTGTTTTCTGCAACTCCCCTCTGAATGTATTATGATAGCAAGCCCAATTTTATTTATCTGCAAGCAGTTTCTCCTTTCAGTCCGCTCTTCAGGATGTGAAACGCATGCTCACATTGGTTAAGATCCTCTGATTGACTGATCCTAAACCCCTTTTTCCCTTAGTTTTAAATGCGACTTTTGTCTCCCAATTTGAATCTGTTTATCTCCTTATGTAAACTGCGTCTCCGTAGATTCCTTAATATTTTATTTTTGTTTATTTGCCGTTTTCAGAGAAATTGCTTAATTAGTTGCTGTTCTTCATATGCTTATATGTGGGTCTGTATAAACCAGGGGTTTCTTTCTTTTTCAGATTGTTGTATTGTCTATATACAATTCTTGGGCAATTACTTTCACCAATTAAGTTCTTTTTGGCTTGTAGACTTATCTCTGGTCTTCATATTGGTGATTTTTTTTTTTTATTAAATAAATGCAGTCTTAACAGGTGAACCTCAGGGTTCAATTCTAGAGCTGACCATCATAATTATTGTTTATGTTTAAACAGTAAATATTGATGGGCAAAAAAAAAATTCAGTGTGTGTGTGTGTGTGTGTGTGTGTGTGTGTGTGTGTGTGTGTATATATATGTATATATGTATATGTATGTATGTGTGTGTGTGTGTATATATATATATATATCTATATATATATATATATATATATATATCTATATACACACACACACACACACACACACACACACACATATTTACAATGGTTTTGTAAATGGTTTTGGTTTTTGAGTAATTTTAAATTTCATCCCCCCCTACTTAATTTGTATTTTTTTGCCATCTAGATTATATTCTGGAACAATCAGAGGATGACACAAAGTCGCTCTTTGCCATCATCAAGGTGACCATTAACAATTTGTCATTGCTATTATACCTATTAATATGCTTTCGTAAACATTCAACATTAAAACATTTTTTTTCTTTTTGTCTCAGATCATCAGTGACCTCATGCATTTTAAAGGTTCCAACAAAAGCGAGTTTGACTCTCGTTGGAAGAGTTTCAATTTGGTTAAGAAATCTATGGAGAACCGAGTGAGTTACCCATCATTTTATATATAGCATGAACAATTGAAGAATTCTTCCTAATTCTAGAAACAGCAAAACTACAAGTTATTTGTTTTAAAATCGTTTCTACTGTGTTTTATTTATTTGTTTATTTTATTCTAGCTGCATGGAAAAAAGCAACACATACGAGCTTTACTCATAGACAGAGTTCTTCTACAACATGAGGTATCAGTGGTTACAGTAGATTCACTTCTTAATTTATTTTATAATTTTTATTGCATTTTATTTATATTCTTTTACATTTCATTTATCATGTGTGTGTTCTATAGGAATTAAATGCATTACGGAAAAAACATAATTTACTTTGATTAACTAGAGAAAATGCGTAGAGTTGAGTCATTTAAAAATTTCCTTTGGCAGATGCGTAAACTTTTAGTGGAAGGCAGTGAATACAAAACTGTTCACCAGGATCTTCTCAAAGACCTTCTGCGCCTATCTACCAGCACATATAGTCAAGTAAACCAGAGTCCATAAACATTTTGCTTGTAATTATTACAACTTTAATCCTCATGACAATTCTAAATATATAATTTTCCACCAGGTCCGCAGTAAGGCTCAAAGTGTTTTGTTCACTGCTCTGGGAACTTATCATTTCTGCTGTCGAGACATTACTCCTCAAGTACTGCAGCTGTTGGAGCCAGCCCGGACCAATGTCTCCCAACAACAGTTCAAGGTACACGTCAACTGTGAACTTTACATTTTTACCTTACTTCTGTGTAGTTCAGACTTATTTGTAACAGCATAGGCATACAGCCTTTTTTTTTACTTTAATTATTTAATCAAGATGTTTCAAGTCATTTGAATCCAATAAAATGATTTAATCATTTCAAATTAATTGGTTGATGTATGGAAAAATAGCTTTTGCTTTTCTGAAATTACAGGGTGCTCTCTACTGTCTATTGGGGAACCATGGAGGTGTTTGTCTGGCAAACCTACATGACTGGGACTGCATTGCCTTGACATGGCCATCTATGGTTCGCTCAGGCCTCAGTCCTGCCATGTCACTGGAGAAACCCTCTATTGTCCGTCTCTTTGATGATCTTGCTGATAAAGTCCATCGGCAGTATGAGACAATAGGAATTGACTTTACTGTAAGCAGTTGTAACTAAAGTTGAAAAAATTATGTTAATATTGCCTTGTGTATTTCCCTGTCTGAAGTATAGTTAAAATTGTATGTGTTGTTTGGGTGGATATGTAGGTGCCCCAGAGCACTCTGGAACTTGGCCGAAAGATCGCAGAATCAGGTAGCCCTGCTGCTCACATGGCTCCTCCATTAGAACAGGAGCTGGAACAGGGACTTGCATTGGAGCAAGCCAGGAATCTGGAGGCTGTGCAGTTAGTTCTCTTTTTCTCAAACTATCACTTATTCTCACATACACACACACACATATTACATACATCATTTTTTGTTGGCTTATTGTTTCTTTGCAGAAAATATGAAAAGCTGGTTAACGATCTATTAGAGTGCCTTGGTGACAGAGACCTGTAAGTTCCATGGAGTCCCAGTTATTCCTCATATATTACTATGATGTAATATGGATGTGAAGATGAGCGTTTTAATATATATCCTACTTCTCTTTAAAGACCATGGAAGTTTGAGCACATGGCCATTGGCTTCTTGTCTTTGCTATTGAGAGATGATCATCCTCTTCCTGCACCAGCTGTGCGCTTCTTTGTCCAAAGTCTGAATCATGATGCACTTGTTGTGCGCAAGGTAGCCAGTCTAAGCAGCTAGTTTAAAATGTTGGCACCACTTTTTTGTAGATGTATTAAGTGCTTTTGACCTGTTTCTATTTTACTCTTTCACTTACAGGTAGCAATTTCTGCTGTAGCGGGAATACTCAAGCAACTGAAGAGGCCCCGGGCCAAAGTAGCAGTCACACCAAGTGACATCAGTGAGTGAGAATTGTCCGAAAAACCACCACCATCAGTAACATGCAATGTTTTTCTTGCAGATATGGAAAAAACACATTCAATTTTGCTATCCCAAGTGAAGACAAGAGAGCCATTTGATTTCTTTTTCCAGGGACGTGTAATGTTCAGATCAATTGGCAAACAGGTTTAGGAGTGACAAGGCAGTTTACAACAAGGCAGCAATCTTTTCCTTGTATTTGAAAATTCCACCATCTTAGCAGTTAACAGGCACAATTCTCTTCAGAATGATGAAAAATATGAAAAATGTATAGTCTGGGCACATATCCTGCCTTTGTGAGGTGACGGCTCCCTGCAGATTATCCATGTGCTGATCCACTAGTTATGATTAATTAGTGCTACAGGAATTACACTAATGGCACTTGTGTATTGCTATAGGTGGAATGATTGAGCCAAAGGAACTGGTAGCTGGAGACAGGCCAGGAAATGACTGGCTTCAATATCATGCTGACTGCTTACCTCGCTCTCAGCAGGACTGGAATAATTACCGCTTTGTAGAGAAGACTCACTGGGGTTACTACTGTTGGCCAAAGTAATGCACAACTCACCAACTGTCTTATCTTAATCTTATCCTTAACCAGATTTGTATCACAGAGTCTGAGCCTGTCCTTTTCTGTCCTTTTTCCTCATCGATATTCTGTAGGAAGTTGATGTTGTATGCTCCTCAGGATCAGCAGCTGAAAGACCTACAGCCAGGAGAGATGAATGAGGTGCACAAAGAATTTTTGTCAGATAGATCTACTTCCAAATGGAGAATAGGAGTACAGCTCTTTTCACAAGCTTAACAAAAATGTTTTTTTTTCCATTTGCAGAGTGAACAAATCATATACGACCACTTTTCTAACCCCATCTTCATCAATCAGCTCATTGAATTCTTGTCACTCGAGGACCGCAAGGGGAAAGACAAATTCAACCCACGTCGCTTCTGCCTCTTTAAGGTCTAAGTCTGTCTGATAATCACATTTACAACTGGACAGTTTTATGTATTTTTAAGTCAGTAAGACAGAATAGGCTCTTTGTGTTTTGTGATTCATTAAACAGGGTCTATTCAGGAATTACAGTGATGCCTTCCTGCCAGTGCTTAAACCTCACATGGAACGTTTGGCTGGTGATTCCCATGAGAGCACTCAACGGTGTGTAGCTGAGATCATTGCTGGCTTAGTGAGAGGCAGCAAGCATTGGAGCTTTAATAAGGTGAGGAATAAAACAATAGTACAAAAGCAATATATATTTTTCTGTTTATCTAACATGACTTCATTTTTTGTATTTCTCATTTCCTCCTTCTTGAGTACAGGTGGAGGCCCTGTGGAAATTCCTGATTCCTTTGATGCGACGAGCACTATCCAACATCACAGTGGAGACCTACGCCGACTGGGGCACCTGTGTAGCTACAGCATGTGTATGTCTTCCCTGTTCATTACCCACTTCTAAAGTTTTGATGTGTGGTGTTTTTGTTTTATTTTTTAAATAAAGTCCAACAGACTGATCTTTGGGCTTGTAGGAAAGCAGAGATCCACGGAAGCTTCACTGGCTGCTGGAGATGTTAATGGAATGTCCTCTTAGTGGAGAAGGGGGGTCCTTTGTAGATGCCTGGTAAGTAGGACCAGAGTTCTGAACTTTGCACTACAATAAATCCAATCTATTTAAAATATTTTGTAAATGGGGTTAAAAAGATCAAACTTAACTAGAAGTATGAATCAGTTCTTGTTTAATTTTGCAAGTAGAGCATGATTCTTTCCTCACTAGAACTACAGGAAGAGGAAATTCGACACAACCACAAACCTTTTCCTGTAAACCACTAGCAAACAGATTACCTTTACATTTTTTCTGCTGTTCAAAACAATAAAATATACATTTAAATAGCTTTGGAACGCGATGAACATTTTTAAAGTACATACAGTTTTTTCTATATTCTTATTACAGTGTTCATGACGGTGTAGCCAATGGACAGAAATGTGATTAGTTTTTGCTTATGTCCACTTTATCCTTAATGTGTTATCTTGTGTATGTTACATTTTCAAAATCCTGAGTACAGCAAAAGGTTATTAACTTAGTTTTTGTCTTTCCCTTCTGTGCAGTCATCTGTATGTGCTACAGGGGGGTCTGGCTCAACAGGAGTGGAGGGTGCCAGAGTTACTGCACAGGCTTCTGACATATTTGGAGCCAAAACTCACTCAGGTGTATAAGAATGTAAGAGAACGTATTGGCAGGTGAGAGGCACACCGCCCTTATAAATGTGCATGTTCAAAATGTACATATTTAATACACACTCATTGATGTGAAAGGATGAAAAGATAACTGTTTCTTGTTAGCCTTTGCAAATCAGCTCTCCCCTGACATAGGTGTCCAATGTCCAACAAAAAAAAATCAGACATAATTTAGACAGAATAATAATAATAGATTTCCCTCCTCTCATGTGCTCATTGTGAACTATCGTATTTTTATTTTCTTTTGTTGTTTTTCTCCACTTTTCTAATGTCACCTCCTTATTCCTCTGGTCTTTCAGTGTGCTGACGTACATTTTCATGATTGATGTCAGTCTGCCAAACACACTTCCCACAAAGTCCCCTCACATCACAGAGTTCACAGAAAGGATCATGGCTTGCCTGAGACCACTGCTGGAAGGAGAGGAGGAGATCCAGAATCATGTAGTGGAAGAAAATGGAGTGGGTGTGCAGGACGAAAGAACTCAGGCCATCAAACTGCTTAAAACTGTACTGAAATGGCTGATGGCCAGCGCTGGCCGCTCCTTCACCACTCCAGTAGTCCAGCAGGTCCAGCTTTTGCCTTTGCTTTTTAAGGTTGGTCTCATACTTTCTCTATAGTGTAAGTGTATGTTGATGGTGGACACAATGTACTGAATTAGCTGCAACAGCTCCGCACAGGTTTTAAACAATTCAACACTTTAAATCTGATGTTCTTAAGATGACTGAGATGAAATTTCTTTTCTGTCTGGCAAACAAGTTTGTCACTAGTTCTTAAATCTGAGATAAAATAGTGTTTTAGAATGGCAGTGAAGGGTTAAAAAAGTATGCAGTACAGAATACGCTATGTTTAGTCATAGAAATGACCTCAGATAATATATATTTGTAAATGATTTTAACAATATTTTGCTTAATGAACATTACATTAAATCATACATGGGCGTTTTCTTTTGAGTGCCCTCCTGTGCTTGCTGCTTTTCGTGTATTTTCTTACAATCTTTTGATTCATTTATTTTTTGCTTTATGTAATTTTTATCCTTCTGTACATAAATGTGTACAGATTGCTCCTGTAGAGAATGATGACAGCTATGATGAACTGAAGAGGGATGCAAAGACATGCTTGTCTCTGATGTCCCAGGGCCTCCTCTATCCAGAGCAGATTCCTCTGGTACTCAAAGTGCTGAACGAAGTAAGTTTTATGCTGATGCAGCGTGTAGCCTGATGAGCCTTGGCTGATTTATTCACATCATTTCAGTTTCTGTGTGTGTGCGTCTGTTAATCACTACATTTATTCGATCTGGTGCTAAGTTTTAGCTGTTATAGCTATTATATGCTCAGATTGCAGGGAGCAGCTCATGGCATGCCCGCTATTCTGTGCTCACCTATCTACAAATAATGGTGTTCTACAACCTGTTCACAATGCTGAGCAATGAACAGGCAGTCCAAAATGTGCAAGAGCTTGTCATCAAATTACTGGAGGATGAGCAGCTAGAGGTACCCAATATTCTGTGCCTACTTGTGCCTTTCCCACTCAACAAAATCCTTTACTTATTCCACTTCCATTTGCTTCCTGCTCAGGTGAGAGAGATGGCTGCCACTACTCTGAGTGGTTTTCTGCAGTGTAACTTCTTGAGCATGGACATCTCCATGCAGACTCATTTTGAGGCTCTATGCAAAACCAGACTGCCTAAGAAGAGGAAGAGAGACTTGGGCTCTGTTGTGGATACCATACCCTCAGTCGGTCAGCATTCAGTTTAATAGTAGCTATAATATGCATATAAACACATGGTGTGTCCACATATCTATATATCTATCTATATATCTATCTATATATCTATCTATATATCTATCTATATATCTATCTATCTATCTATCTATCTATCTATCTATCTATCTATATATATATATATATATATATATATATATATATAAGTTGAATGTGTGTGTCCAGATTTAATGCGACGCCACGCCGGAGTGCTGGGCCTCAGTGCCTGCATTTTGTCCAGCCCTTATGATGTGCCCACCTGGATGCCCCAGTTGCTCATGGACCTCAGTGCCCACCTAAATGATACGCAACCTATTGAGGTGAACTAGTTTATAGCTCTGTCTCTTCTGATGCTCTTTTAGCATTTATAAACACAATGATTTTTTTGGGTGTCTTTTAACTTGTAGATGACGGTGAAAAAGACTTTGTCTAATTTTCGACGGACTCACCACGACAACTGGCTGGAACATAAACAACAGTTCACAGATGACCAGCTAGTGGTGCTGACAGACTTACTTGTGTCACCGTGCTACTACGCCTAGAAAGGTGAAACGGGTCTTTTTTGGAAGGTTTTGTGATTTTTTTCGTTGGTTTTTATTTTTTTGTTTGTTTTTTAAACTTCGGTATATTTCACTGTTTGTGGTTGAGAAAGCAGGTTTTATGAGGACATCTAAAAAGAACAAGTATAAGCATGGTGAAGCTGAGTGATGCAATAACTTGAATTTGAAGAGGTAGAGTAGAGGCCATTCATGTATGTACTATGTAATTACCCACATTTTGCATTTTTACTATACTTAATATTTAAGGTTTATCTGTGCAGGGATAAATAGCCTGCAGTCTGTAATAATATTGTACAGATTTTTTTTTTCTGTATGTGTGGACATGAATGTGTGATGAAGGACCGACTGCCTGTGGATCTGATCTCCCATTCAATCCTCCCATAACTTTGGTTACATTTACACTGCAGCTAAAAGTGGTCATTTATTTCTTTACACGTCACACAAATTTAAGACAGTATGGATCTGGATTTATTACCACTCAAGTTGCCACCGTGACTCCACAGAAAGCTATTTTTAAATATGGTGGACCACTGTGTATTTTGATTCAGAGATGACGTTTTCAGTTTTAACGGTTTTGAGTTTGTATGTAATAGTGTCGTGGGGATTGGTATCTGATGGAG
The DNA here is from genome assembly GCA_030449085.1 of Kryptopterus vitreolus. Taxonomy (NCBI): domain Eukaryota; kingdom Metazoa; phylum Chordata; class Actinopteri; order Siluriformes; family Siluridae; genus Kryptopterus; species Kryptopterus vitreolus. The sequence continues at coordinate 28,043,484 of JACRUU010000015.1, read as the reverse complement.
TGTCACACTTTTACATATACTGATCAGTTAGGGAGTAGGATTTAGGGTAGCAGTCTACATTGTGGCCAAGAAACATCATATGGAAGGGAAATCTGAAGTGTGTACTAAAGCTAATAGTGTGAATGTAGTCCACTTCCAATCAATAGCCTTCAAACAAATACTTTTTTGAAGAAGGCCGGAGTAAAGTCGCAACTGAAAATGATTCTGAGATCCCAAAGTGTATGGTACTTTGTAAACCGGCATCACCACATAACGGAAATCGCATTTTATGTTAATTAAGTGTAATTTTTCATCAGTAGCTCTATACCGAGTTTACAAACTGTGGGGATGTGGCTCACATTTCTTGCATAAATCTCTGTTCACATGCCATTAAAATTATTTTCCACATCCTTGTATTTATATTTGTGCATGTATGTGTATAAATACTGTACATATGCACATATCTATGCATAATCTCTACACGTTAAGTCTACAGCAAAAATCTTTTGTTTCTAAATTAAAATGAAGAACTGGTGTGAGTGAGAATGCGAGTTGAAAGCATTTAAAGTGTATGTGCATGTTGGTGTGTGTGTGCGTGCGCGCATGTTCATAGTTTGATGTTATTTATGAGGCGTGACGGAGGATCCTCGCAGCATTCTCCATCCACACACACACATACACACACTTTTCTTTTTCTCATTTCATGCTTTACTCTCAAGCCAGGCTGATTTAAAAGCTGTAGTGTCTTCTGGCAAGTTAATTTATACAGCCATAATCCAGATTTTACTTTATACCTCGAAATCCAACTGGGAGGGAACCATAGATAGTCCTGTTCTGCATTATGGAATGTCCGTAATGGCAACACTGTGTAGCTTAGTGCCAAAACTGCAGTGAGGTTTTTGATTTTATTTTTCTCTCTCTCTTTTTTGATTGTTTTTTTTTTTTTTTTTTTTAGATCTATGGGTTTGCTTGTTTTACCGAAGCCAATAAATATTTTTAACAAAAGCAAAGACGATGTGTTTATTTTTAAATACCCATTGAATTATGTACCTTTAGTGTTTATTATAGTCTTTTATTGGATATCGTTACCGAGTTCTCTGTAAGTACATAACACTTGTAATTTTCTTGTGAATTGTACATACACTTTTTTCTGTTGTTTTATCCTACAAGCTGTTAAGATGTTTGTTCTACCAACACACTGCTACAATGGTCTACAATTACCTGTAATATTCTTGTCACAGTCCCTCAAAAAGGATGTACTCTTTTATAGTCATTTGACATTCCAGAAGGAAAAACATTAATATTAAATAAATTCTCCAGGTTTAATAATCTGCATATGTAGTAAAAAAAAAAATAAAGCGCTACCAATGTGTGCGTGTATGCAGATGAATCTCCAGTGTAAATGCTGCATGGAGATAAAGTGATGAGCGAGTTCACTCTGAAGCCTCCTGTAGAAGTTCCTTGACCCGTTGCTCCAAGGAGAACAAGTGTTCGTCTGAATCTTCAGGCATCAGTTTCCTGAGTGCGTCCGCCAGCTCAAACAAATATTCTGTGTTTTTTCCACTGGGTCCCACTGACCTGAGGATCTGTTGTGCTATATGTTCTAGAGGTGCTTCTCCGAGGTAGTTCGGGTTTTTACTAGAGCCAATGTATAGCAGTGTGTCCCGGATGGGCTCGAGCTCGTCTCCTTTGGGATGAAATGTTACTGTCCTCACCATATATCCACCTTTCTCTCTGTAGTCCAGATACTCCTTCACCTCTTTCTCCTTTCCTGAGGGGAGTTTGTAAGCGACACCCCACACACGACCCTGTCGGGGAACAATGTCAAGATTTTATGCTTTGTACTGGTATGATATTCTCCCCATTATCATTGGGTAGTTATATATACAAAAGTATGTGGATACCTATAAGTAAGAATTTTTCACAAAGCTGGAAGTAAACAAATATAGAATGCTATAAAGACATGCTTAGGTCGCTCCCGTTAGGGGTCCCCAATTTATCCGGGGCTTGGGACCAGCACTAATAATCCACTGGTTTGTGCAGTCCAAATGGCTTATATAAAAACCTTTCAGGTGAAGTTGTAAAAAAAATGACCATTTACCATTCATTATCGTCACATTTCAGTCCCTGAACTCTTGTGACAGCTAGAACAATTTCAGCCAAACTCCACAATCTAGTGAAAAAGCTTTCCTGAACACTGGATCTTCAATAATAATACTCGACCAAATATTGTATTTACCTGCGGGTCTTCAACTAACGTCACCACGCGTCCAGGCTGAAAAATCAACAAGGGCACATCAGTTTTAATAACAAGGAAATAACCTCATAGTAAACAAAGCGCTTATCCTTTGACAATAGGAGGAATAATTTAAGCGAGGCTATTTATTGTCCATTTGAAAGACGAGTTAAATAAAAGAGAGAAGGTGTCGGTGCTCCATACATTTCCAGGAACGCCGCGGTGATCAGTGCTGCCCTGCCAGAAGCGGCGACTGAAGCCGTCCACGTAACCGACGCGCTTCTCGTCGAACGGAAAGTCAACTTTCCATATGAGCGAGCCGTAGCCGAAAACCCACATGTCTGTGAAAGCGGCCAGCTTCCCTCAAAACGAGCCACAAAACCGTTGAAAAAACCGGATTTGATCAAATCAGTTCATTAATTCCTAAAAGCAAATCAGTGGCACATCAACCTTCAGGCTGTGGGAATCTGTCAACAAGCGCTCGAAACGGAAGTGACGCCTATATAAAACGTCACCACTACTGTAAAAATATATACATATATATTTACATACATATATATATATATATATATATATATATATATTTTTTGTTTCTATTCTATGCATTTTTCTTTATTTATTCTCTTCCTACTTATTTTTATACATAATGTCATCCATTGTTTTCTTTTTCTTGTGTTGTAATTGACAACTTTAAATACGCAATAAAAAAAACCATACATATATATATATATATATATATAATTTCATTTTTTTAAACTAAGCGAGCGTTAAAAAATACTACGTTTTAAATAGATTTTTTAAAAAAAAAACAAAAAAACAAAATCAAATAACGAGTTACAAGTAGACGTTATTTCCAGAATGTCCAGAAGAGGGCGACATTTATTAAAACACTCCTTCCATATTGCCAGACACGCGCACACACGCGCACCCACCGTCCATTAGTTAATTTCTCTTTCATTTGAAACCCGATGTTGTTTAACGTTAAACGGTCTGTCCACTGTAATATTTATAGCCATCTTTATTATAAGCAGTTTATAATTTAAACATTAACATATTAGATGTGGTCAAATCATTTTCTAATTATTAAACAGATTTCTAATAACCTTTTTTTTTATAATTGTTTACATTAAACTAGTTAAAAAGACTGTATTTATTTCCTGGTTACGGTGAATTCTGACTGCAAAACACAGCAAGACAAACCGGATTCTCATAAGTTATAATTTACTATGACTTCAGTGGCTTCTCATACTGTCAAAAACGCAATATTTTTACTTAAAAAAAAAATCTCTATCTATCTATCTATCTATCTATCTATCTATCTATCTATCTATCTATCTATCTATCTTTATTTATTTTTTGCTTTTTGCTTGATACACTTATCAGTTTTTTCTTTAATTACCCTAAAAAAGAAGTTGAAGACAGGAGCACAGATTCTGTTTCAGCTGGGAAACCTATTATTATTTTACTCTTTGCTCCCGAACTTAATCAACAACTAAAAGAAAAGCACAAAACAAGCATTTGGTGTGGGGGGAAATAGTAAAAAAATTTACTCAGCAAACATAATGGTAGTGTCAAATTACAAATGATAGTGTTCTTGTACATGATCAGTTAACTACAAAAATATACTCTAAATGCCAAAGGAAATGCTAGAAGTATTTTAGAGACAGTACCAAAATATTTCCTTGTCAGAAAATACAGTCTGCCATTAAAACAGGTCTTCATACAATTATATATTAAACATTTAACTACAATATTTTAAAAATACATTCCTAAATTACATAATGCATAACTGGCATTTAAAAAAAAAAAAACGGACATACAAAAAGATTAGAAACCAAGCCCCATTAGAAAGTCATAACCCCCAGAAATGACAGCATGTGTGTGTGTGTGTGTGTGTGCTACACAGTAGTGAAAAAGTACCGACAACATGACTACATAGTTTTTAAAAAAAAGAGTTTTTTCTCTTTTTTTTCTGGACGGAGGGGTGAAAAGGCATTACTTCTTAGTTTAAAGTACATTGTGAATTAATCTGATATACATGCGGTTTTTGAGCACTTTGTCAGCATAATTTGAGCACTTAAGTACAAACCCTAAAGTTATGTCCAGTTCTGTCTGGCATGTTTTTCCCTTATGTGACACATCATTGCTTTAGATTTCCAAGTCATCAATTATATATATATATAAAAATCACATAAAATTAAAATACAATAAAAAAAAACGGTAGGGGGGAAAAATGCCCCTGCCACCACGCCTTTGCTCCTTGGCTAATTGGATGATGCAGCTGCAGTTCACAGGAAGGCAAAGGGTACGCTAAAAGCTGGAGTCCGAGGGCAGGTTTATGGTTGTTATGGATACAGTGGTTGGTCTTGGCAGGCACAAGCGGTTCCCTCTCACTCAAAACCCCATAACTGGAGCAAATTCCCTTCAGGGCTTCACATGGTTCAGTAGTGATGCTAGCAGTAGTGTTCAGGTCTTTAGCAAGGCCAGCGTGGACATTTCAGGCACGAGGTTTACAATGTTCGAGCTGTAATTTAGGGATACGGAAAAATTAATAAAAGCAAACTAGTAATAAAAAATAATAGATTTTATTCTGCTGACATTTACCTCCTTTTCTTTTTACAGTTTCCTGCCTGGTGTTGTCTTGGTCTTTACACTGTTTTCCAAAAACACCCTGTAAGGAAGAAATGATATTAATTAGGAAAAGTCCGATGAAACTGAGACAAGGCGTATGATTCACTAATATACTCACATCTGATCGTCTTCTAGTGACTTCTGGATCTCTTGGAGTACATCTGTGATGGGGACGAACAACAAAATTGACCACATGATACAAGCATGTCCAGTGCGAACCTTATGTTTATGATAGAAATGACCGCTTTACATTATATACAATGACATTATCTGTACATGTATAACAGTATTGTTACTCTGCAAACGTATGTAAGTTTGTTATGGATCATGCACAAACAAATTATGATTCTGCAGACATAGATGAAGTCACTTAGGCATATTATTGCACGTCAAACTCTATTAAAACATACAGCAAGCAACATGAAACCAGCGGAGAAATTTTCCTAATGCTGATTTAATCTTGTGCAACCAATATTTCCATGGCCATCTTTGCCAGTTGCTAGAAACTAATATGGCCACTGGTTCGTGATGTACTCACTCTCATCGTTCAGCAAAGCATGCTCCATTACTTGCCTAGAGGAATTCTCTGGAATATACAAGCATTTGAGTCAAATCAGCAAAAGCATGCCTGCATATGAGAAAGCACTTAAGCAAGGATGACTTATTTGGGGTTATGGTTTCTTTTTTCTTGAAAGCATGCCTCTCTTAAGGGGAAGAATTCTATCCTTTTGCTTACACTAAGGCTAAAACTACTGGAGGGATTGATTTCTTTTCCTGTGAGAAATGCAGCCAATGCTGAAAACACAGGCTTATAATTTAATTGCCATTATTCAATAAATAAATACATTGTGTGCATGTGTGTGTGTATACACACACAAATAAATTCCAATATTAAAAATGATCGCAAAGCTGAACTCAAAGCTTTGATTAAATTTACAGCATTTACATTTATAGCATTTGGCAGACGCCCTTATCCAGAGCGACTTACAACTGAGCAATTGAGGGCCTTGCTCAAGGACCCACTAGTGGCAGCTTGGTGGTGGGGTTTGAACCCGTGATCTTCCAGTCCAGAGGCCAACACCTTGACCACTGGGCTACCACCTCCCTATTATTATTATAATTATTATTATTGTTATTATTATTATGATTAAGATTACATTTGGTCACAGGAAAAGAAAAAGGTTATATTGCCAAACATGTACAAAATCACACTTTTTGTTAATAAAAGATTCAAGTTAGAGAAGAATGACAAACAAATGTAAGTAAGACAAAAAAAATTTTAAGTAAGGCACGGACACGTGCATGTTTAATATTTAAAGCAGTTGCCATATTTAAACCCTTGATATCTTACCATACTTTTCGCCATTCCTGTTTAAATTCCTGGAAGAAAAAGGTGAAAAGAATTTTACCAACAACAAAAACCAAGAAGATATGCTAATTATAGTTACATCTCATGAACGTTGAAATGGTGATGCAGTTCGTAGTTGATCAAATATCATTATTAGTCGAGTCATCATTAAACAAATCAAATCATTATACCTGTGTTGTGTGTTTGCTCCGTCAGGCTGGTCTCTGTAAGACTGACTTGGTTGTACTGTAGGTCTTATTTGGGAAGGAGCCTCCACTAAACACTGTGGTTCCACTACCCAGCGTGCAGAAAGTGAGAAACGCTCAAACTCGGATGGAGAGATCAGGTAGAGTCCTAAAAAACGATGTCATAACAGTTGTTTCACAATTTACAGCAAAAGAAATCATGCATTAGTTCGTTGGTGCGTTACTGTATGAGTCAAAAACCTACCCTGTCCATACTTTGTGAAGACACAGGATGCAATTCCGCTGACATCCTCTTTTCGGATGCAGGGGTAGTGCACCTGCATTTTGATTGACGGCAAAGAGATAACATGTAGCTCGCCCTGATTGGTCAAGACAACCAAGCTGCTTTCACCATAGTCCTCCACGCGGCTACTGCCAAACCAGGCCACGCCTACCCGACGCACCCGCGAACCATCGACTGCTGTCAGTTTAAGCTTTGCCTTACTGCTCACTTTAGGCAATGTGAATAGCTAGAATAAAACAAAGGCAAGAGGTTATGTTCTGTATCAACTTGAAATTCTTTTTAATTTAAATTTGTATTTTAAACTACATACTCAAATCTCAAAAATGTATAAGTGTGCATCAACAATAATTGTACTCTAAGCACAAATCATCAGGCCCATTCTGACCTTTAACTGTTCCTCTGAGATGACAAGCAGTTGGTGTGATCCCTGCATATCAGGGCTACGGGAAAGATCATGTGCAACCTCCAGCGGTTCCGGTAAAGGAGCTCCCCTTCCATCCAAGACCACCAGGCCCACAACCGGAGCCCGATGCATCAGCTGGATCTCTTTAGCTGAAAATGGAGCAGCAAGACATACATTGGAAAAGAAGAATAATCACTCCAAAATATTTCTCTTTAGTGAGAAATATGTGAGAATGTGTAGAATATCCTTCTATTTGTACGTGTTAACATAATGGGTTTTACCCGCATGAGCAGTCAATTGGTCATCCATTCTCCGTTCTGCAGGAGGAAGTCGGAGCATATAGGCAAAGACAGCTCCACCGTTGGTTCCTGCCCATAGGGATGGTGTGCTGTGAGAACCTGTAATAAAGATTGTCATTCCTAAATTGTAGAAAATTCAAACCATACAGGAATAAAAAAAAAGAGAGAAAAGAGATGAATTTGATCATAATCCCACTTACTGTCACTGAGGAATGTGTCAGCGAAACACAGAGTTCTAACAAGACCGGTGAAAGAGTCATCAGCAGAGCGAGCTTCAATTTTCCTTTGGACTGGGGCCAGCTCCATTTCATGCAGAGCTTCTGCCTCCAGCCTTGCATTTATTTCCTGCAACTGATTTGTATGTGCCGAAAACAGGAATTGTGAGAAGGTTTAACAAAATCTATCAGGAAGTACATATTAGTAATCAGTAGAGCTATAAAGCTGAAGGAGAAAGCCACCTTGGCTGCGTTGTTAGTGTGGTGTTTGTGCATGGAGACTCGACTGCGCCGGATTCGACGAAAAGACTGGCGCAGAGACTTCTTAATGGACTTCACTCTAGATAACGGTCCTTCCAGGGCCACCTGGTCACTGGGGTTAAGAGTGCACCTACAGAAAGAGATTGTCAATATGGATATGTTTAAAAAAAATTATATAATACATAAAGTTAGCTACTACTATTCACTATACAGGAGGCCATATTTGTATAAAATATCAGACTGAACTGCATGGATCCTGTTTTAAGAAGTAAAAACAATCGAATGACGATTGCAATAAATCGGTATAGTAATGGACTAAATCCATGTCTGAGCCCTTTATACTTCTAACAAGCAACAACAGGGCAAGATAATTAACAACCATAATATCCTGAAATTTATTACATGTACAAGTTGCATAATAATGTAATTACACCCTGGTTTTCCAAGAGCCTATTGCAATGCTAAAGGTTCTTACTTGACCAGAATATTATTCTTCTGTTGGTAGTCATAGACACCAAAGCCATGGCTAGTCCCAAAGGCAACCAGCTTCCACTCTGAATGCAAAGCAATTGCAGTGACCACAGCGGGTGGCTGACACTGGACCAGTGCAAAGGGCTGAAAGCCTGGTGGAAAGCTGACTGGTTCATCCCGAAGATCCAACCGTGCCTGGCCCTTCCAGCGGAAACCTTCCTGTCCCTGCAGCAGGTCCACTACTGTGGCCTCCACTGTCTGTTCAGCTGCCTCATCATTAATCTCCAGCACAAGAATCTACAACAAAATTATCTACATAAGTTACAGGAGCCATATCTCTATAAAAGCCTTAAAATTAAGACTGCTTATCAAGCACAAGAGATTGTTCTGTTTGGAAAGTATAGCAACTCATGTTCATTTATGAGCAACACAAGTGTTCACTATACAATAAAATAAAATTGTTCAAATAGACTATGCTAAAAAAAAAAGTAAAAAATACTTGCAAAATACATAATCACAACTAAAAGTAAATAATATTGCACCTGCATAAGAACATACCTGTCCTGCTGTTCCTGCCACAGTCAGGTAACCACTATATTTACATAGATGAATCTTCTGAACACCAAGTCGAGGGTCATCACTGTATGGGTCAAAGCAGCCCACCTTAAAAGAATAAAAATTATGAGATGAAAATTTTTAAAACTAGCTGTACTCTATGGTATCCACACAGAATATAGTAGGCATTTGATGCAGACCTTGCGAAAAGGTGGCCACTCGCCCTCCGTGCCCTGGTTCATGTTGTCATTAGGGTCAGCGTCAGTGTGGAAAACTGCAGCTGTGTTTAATTTGTATATGGGGTAGAGACAGACTCCTGAGGCATCCCAGAAACGCACCGTTCCATCCTCATGCCTGCACAGACGGGGGGGAAAAAAGGACTCCAGATTCAAACTTGCTGAACTACACTATATATTTCATACTATGTTGGCCAGACTAAGATACGGCAAGTGGCTGAGACATCTTTTTTCATTGTTCACCTGATTTTACATTTACGGCATTTGGCAGACGCCCTTATCCAAAGCGACTTACAACTGAGCAATTGAGGGTTAAGGGCTTTGCTCAAGGGCCCACTAGTGGCAGTTTGGTTGTGGTGAGGTTTGAACCCATAATCTTCCGGTCCAGAGGCCAACAACAAACCACTGGGCTACCACCTCCCATTTCTCTTCTATAAATGATTTTCATTACTGCTTCAATAATCTTTAGTGCGTGTAGTTTAAAATGACCCAGTATGATCATTTAATTATAGACTTGCTATTTAGTGTCATGTTAATAAAGAAAAAAGAAAAAAAATTTGGAAATTCGAAAAATTTTTTTAATTGTTGTCAATTTTAATCAGTACTGTTGGTCTATAATGTGTGACTTTTAGCACCCTATAAACAAAATGTGACTGCAGGAAACTATTTTTCCCCTAGTAAATAGTCCAAACTGGATGCGATTTCCTAGACTTATGCTGAATGTGTTCAGTTGGAACATATAATACACAATATATCTACAATGAACAAAGAATATAATATGAACTTGGTGGTCACTCACCCAGTCAGCAAAAGGTCTCTCTGTGGTGGGTCAGGAGCAAGGTTTTGTCCTCCATTTATTGGCCAAGGCTAAAAATAAAGCAAAAGAAAGTGACCATCTATTAGAGAGAAAACATAATGAAAAGTGAACCTGAAATTTGAAACGGCATTATTTAGCTCAATACAACAAAGTACGCAATTTGATGCTTAATTGAACTTTTTATATAGAAGGGAAATGCATATATTTTATAATGGGTGCTGTAAATACTGTGTGCCTCTACATCTTTTGGACTCATTCTATGATTTATACAAGTAAATGCAGCTGATTAACTCACATTTTCTTCAAGAAATATCCCATGTCTAGAGATGCTTGCTGATGCAAACCGCGTCTCCGTGCGCGACCATTTAAAGCCTGGTCCGTTTAGAGTATATTGGCAAGCGTTTAGACATGTCACATGACCCTGTGTCCGAGACACATGTTCGCAACCTACTCCATCTCACCTACGAGCTGATATGTCAAATGTGCTGGCGAACACGGGCCGACCAGCGGAGCGTCAAATTTCCCCATTCATTTTCTATGGGGCTGGAATGTCGCGGATTTCCCGAAATTCCGAACAAGGGTTTCGGGAGGTATATGATCTTGATCAACTACGGACCACCTATGAGTGGATATGCCATATGTGCATGTCGGACGCTCACAGGCCGACAAAAAATCAGCCCCATTCATTTTCTATGGGAAAAAAATGCCCACTTTTTAGCCCCGGTTTCGGAATTATGTGGGGCGATAACTTATAAAAGTAATAGCACACCTCACACAATCGGGCCGCACGATCTGACAAAAACTGCGGAACTAGTTACACACAGTAAATTTTAACGAAGCTAGAGAGATAGCAAAACATCAATAATATATATATATATATATATATATATATATATATATATATATAGATATATATATATATATATATATATATATATATATATATATATATATATATACACACACACACACACATACACACACATAAAATTCGGGGGGAAATATGTAGGACAGTGTTGGAGGAAATGAAGGAAATAAAGTTATAGTTATAAAAGTGCCTTGTAAACTGAATACCTTTTTTGAACAGTTCGTGTTTTGCAGTTTGCCAGCAGCGTGTACTCTCTCCCACAGTTTAAGTGGAATTGAAGAGACGTGGTGAGAGCAGGTGATTGCCGAACAATGCAGAGGCACTAGATACGGGGTCTGAAACACAGGCCAGCCCTCAGTCTGCAAATCCACCACCACCAGCTCCTCCTCCACCAACACTACCAGAGCAATTGGGTCCCCTGTGGAAAGCAGGTGTTCACACGCGTTACAGACAGACACTCCTAACATCAATAGGTTTAAACATATTAGGAAGTATGAGCATTAACTTATGCAAAGTGTTTATCAATTACAACATCCAGTAATGCACTAATGCAGTAGTACAAAGGTGCCCCTTGCCTTTTTGGCGCTCTCCTTCCCTGATGACAAAGAAGTCGATAATGCGGGATGTGAAGTCCAGAGCTACATGAGTCTTGCGGTGGATGACAGAAATGCAATGGCGATCTCCATAGCTGGCCCTTGGCATGCCACCACTAAAAATGAGGAATGGGGGTCTGGAAGGAGGAGTTGAAAATGTTTACTGTGTGAATAGCAAAAATAAACCACAAATCAATAAAAATAGGCTTAATGGGTGGACTCCTTGCTGTTACATTCACCATACTGCTGCTACATTACAAAATATTTTACGAACAATTGTTGCAATGGTTTTTCTTACACAACAAGTACTGTCTTGTGTATCTATTGTCCTGAACTCTTCTCTCAGTGTTGTGCATTTGCACTTGTAGTCATGTGTACTGCACGTTTATTGAACCTTGTTGCTGGACAAACAATGTTTTGTATACACTGTACATAGAGAAAAGACAACACAACCCACCTGAAAAAAATATGGTATTAGCCTTTTTTAAAACTATGTAAACAGAATTAGGCAAAAGAATAAAAAAAAAAAAACATATGCATTTGTAATGACTTTGTAACTCATTTCAAAAGGGAAATATAAACGTCTGCAACAGGGTTAAAAATTAACCAGCAATGATGAGTCACACTGAAACATTCTGGTTAACGACATTGCAAGCAAACACACCTGTCCCAGGTTCACTAGGATCTCACACGAACCCCTCGAGCACACACACACAAAAACACACACAAAGACACAGACAGGTACACACAGAGATACTGACCCTTGTCTTGTTGATAGCTGTAAAATTTTGGAAATTGCCTTGCATGGGAAGGATCCTAAAATCAGCAAGAACAATAATTAAGTACATGAAGACAAGTATAAGCAATAAAATTAGTAAAACACCAAAATTACATGTTATACCACAAACATGATAACATGCTCAAATCTGATTGGTTAGAAAGTGGGCATTGATTTTGGTATTACAGCAAAGTTTCAGGCTGTAATGTGACTGCACTTAATCATAAATTCTATAGAACAGTTACCATATGGTGTCTCCTGTTTTTCTGGTTCAGTCTGTGGGTCCTCTCCAGTTACGGTCCAGTGGCAATAACTGCCATCACTATGGGAACTTAGAATGATTCCTCCATCCTCCATCCACCACACACTCTCCAGCTGCTACAGAGGGAACAATAAAGAAGAAGCATCATGAGGAAGTTTTAAAAAACCACATTACTAATGGGCAGTTAATTATAGACTGTTCCCTCAGTAGGTTGGATTAAAAAAAATATATATAACAAAAAGGTGAAACAAACAAGACTCATACTACAGTGAATGCATAGTGTGTTTTACTAAACTGAGCATGACTGATCAAGGAAATAATGTATATGCCTGTCTGGAACAACAACACAGCCAACAGAAAACATGGGCAAATAATATATTATGGATGTTATATTACAAAAACTCCAGGTTTTGATACCAGCATAAAGAAATACCTGCGTGCCCAAGAAGTGTTGAATGGCACATCGACGATCCAGGTCCCACAGAACCATCAGGCCTCGGCTGTAGCCGATCAACACCTGCCGTGGGTTGAGAGGATTCTCGTGCAGGGCCTCCACACACTCAAGGTTTCGGCGGCCCACATATTCCTCTGGCACTCTGAAAAGTGCATCAGTACAAAGGTGAATGCTGGAGATCTACGGCATGCAAACTATCTGAACAATCTTAGTCATGTATCCACGTAAACAGGAGAAAGTCAGAAATTTTGGAATTTTGGCTGGTCCAAGAACATAGTGCACATTAAGGTGTCCCAACTTAACAAGATAGATACGAAGATAATAAAACAAAGTGTTGTAAATAACAACAAACAAACAAAAAAATGGCTGACAGAGATGTTCAACAATATAAAAATCATGGAGGGGGGGGGGATTTCCAAAAGGAAACTAGCAGCATTTAAAAGCTATTTCATCACCAATACTACAATGGCCAAAACCCAACAATGAAGATGAGTGGCCTACAGCAAGCAGACAAAGCAGAGCAACACTAAAGTGAACATTACCTTAACAAATATTACCCAATCTAACTATTTTAGAATTTTTTTTTCTTTAAGCTTCTCCCGTTAGGGTCACCACAGCGGATGGTCTGCATATTAGATTTGGCGCATGTTTTTATGATGTATGCCATGGGATTGGAAATGCACTGGCTTGTGCAACCCTAATGGCTGGGCAAGACTGAGCAATTTGGGGTTAGGGGGCTTACTCAAGGGCAGCTCGGCTGGGACTCGAACCTGCAACGTTTCGGTCCAGAGACCAATGCCTTAACCAGAGCTACCACCTCCCTCAGTCACCATAATGGAATAATCAGCAAATTACTGCATTTTGTAGAAATGTTATCATGAGAAACTCACCAAGCTGTTAGTAATGAGAGGGAATTAGGAATCAAACTTGTACTCTACCTGCTTTGAACATCCTCCACGCTGATATTGTTCTCCTCCAGCTCTCTAAAACCAGGCACTTCCACGACAAATACATGGCCTCCCTCAGTACCCAGTAGAAGCAGCTCCCCTGAGGAGTGAGCCAGGACAGCAGTCACCCGTGTCACACTAGGAATGGCACTACCATATGAGCAGAAACATACAGAAAAATGAGTGAAAAATGTTGAAACTTGAAGACTTAGATTGATTTCAAATTATCTTGCATATATATATATATATATATATATATATATATATATATATATATATATATATATATATATATAAGTAATTAGCCAAGCTATCCACAACTATTACATAGTATTATGAGTCATGATGGCATGGCATCACATGCACTAACAAACAGCATGTTAGTCAGCATGTATGACTAAAAGGAAATTATGTACACATAGACCACACCAGTGCTCAATCATAGCATGTGAGTATCAGCATATATGAGTTACTATTTCATACAGATGTGTCTCACAGGTCAGTTTTCTATACGGAATATTTAAAAAAAAAAGGAATCATCACCACCACATGATAAATAATTCCAGACTGACTCACCCAGGCGGGCCAGTGAGTGTAAAACGTCCAATCTCCAGCAGCTCTGACACACCCTTGTGTGCACGAAGTGTCCACATGTGTAGACTATTGTCATCAAGTAAAGTCACCAGCTCAACCTATAAATATAACAAGGTGGTATTTGGGTAACTGACAGAAAAACACACACATATCCTTCCTGGAAATAGTGAGGGGTCAATCAGAATTGCAAAGGTTTTTAATACTCTGAAAATGTTGACAGTCATAGCTAACAGCGGGCTGTAATTTAAATCCTGTTTAAAGTCCAATAACGATATGTATGTTGTGCCTTATTAAACTCCGTCGAAGGAAGACTGGAAGGCAAAATAATGGTAAATAGCTGCTGTGGTGTCACTGAAAAGCTTTTATTTTTTACACTAATATTTACACGTGAAGCGCTGAGCTGGTTCGGCTTTTAATATGTGAAAAATAAAACACTTTAGGGAATGTTGTTGCTTTTTTAATCACATGTCATCTTCATTGGGTATTTTCCTATAACCACCAAACTTCTCACATTAAAAAAAATAAAAAGTCTATTTTCTGGTTTAACATTTTACATGTAAATGTTTATGAAAATAATACAATTCCCTGAATGGTGATACATTTTTCTCACATAACCATCTGTTTTTCCCCCCCATACATTCCTCAGTGAGGTTCACCAGCATATGTCAGAAATATATAGTTTGCAGACATACCTCGTGTGGAAGAAAGTGCACCTGTGTAACTGCAGCATTCTCATCATGCAGCCCCATAAACTCGACTCCTGGGGCTCCATAGCTGAGATACAGTTAAGTGAAACAAATCATTATGCAAAGCACCTCTATGTCACAAGGATATGGATCTTAAAACAAATTAACAACAGACAAGGATTCAGAAAGCTTTTAAACTGTGAAGAGTCACTCCCGTCTACAAAATAACATGAGATTTATGTACCATGCTGTTCCTAAAATAAAGTAAAAACACACAAACAATGGATACTAAATGGAGAATAATTACAATTTTGTAAATATATAAACAGTCAACCATTTCCATACGCAATTCTGTGGGAAGAATACATATACACACCCCTTTAAACAAGACAGCAATCATAGGCGTGTCACGAGATGAAAAAACATAAATAGCTGACATAAAATTATAATATAACCTTGTATTAAATATACTATTTGAGGTTCCCAGGAAGAAGAAACTTGGCACGGTAGAGCTCCACAATTTCTTCTCGGATCAAACCCTAAAACACTTCCCAATACCCATTTAGCTTTAAGGATACAGTTTGATGGCTCCAGATCTGGTCCCGATGCCAAGGAGTCCCAGGCTGTGACTGAAGCCCAGTGCACTTGGTTGGTGTGGGAAGCCATGTTCTACAGTCTAGACACAGAACAAAGAGAGAGAAAAAATAATACATTTTAGACTATTTACAGAAACATCAAATTCTGTAGTGGCAGCTGTAATCACCTTATTAAACTGGTAGAGCTCCTGCTTAAGTTTGTCCCTCTGAGAGTCATGCCCATGTCGCCGGAACCTCTTCATCCTCCCGGGACGAGCTAGGGCCTCACACTGCCCTCTGTGTTCCTCTCTGCTGCCTGTATCGAGAAAGAGAGGAACATGAGACAATTAAAAGGAAGTACTATGAGAAGTAAGTCCCAGATTTTCACTAACGGAGAAAAAAAAAAACGTCAGGTGACTACCAGCAGAAAAAGGGGGAAAACTAATTATGCACACAACAGTAAGGTAAAGTACATTTGTTGATAATTAGAAAGACAGAAATTCCACAGGAGGGGCCACAGGCTGTTGACTGAAACCCCCCATCCCCCTCACTCCACCCTCTCACTCTCGGCCCCCACTCCCAACGGACTGCCCTGTCTCACAGAACAGGAGGGGTTGGAGGTCATTTCAGTCTTAACTGAAGCACCTATTGTTCTCCTGAGGCACGAAGTACCGCCTCCCATACAAACAGCAGCTGATGAAAACACCTGTTGTACTGAAACCATTGGAAAAGAGGCTGGTTTCTAAAGAAAGCACAGAGCAGGTCATCTGCTTTTTCTTTGATTCTATCATTGAGAGACTAAACAAAATGCTACTCGTACTTGTCAACAAAAACATTGGCTTTTAATGCTGAGAAAGCACAATGTCTGAAATCACAACAAAAAGCAGCCAATTATATAACAGACTACTATTATGCTTATTATACTATTGAGTTGCATTGTGTACATTTATAAAATAAGCAAAGATACAGACAAAGGTACCAATTTCATTCCACGTGGCTAAATGAAATAGTTATTCCTGCAAGGTGAGCAGAAGTATCAAATGGTTAAACTGTTAGGAAAGAGGAAGCATTATCCCCCTCTTTTTTTTAAGGTGACTCAGCTGATCAGCTCAGCCACATCATTTTACAGTTATTTGCATTATTAGTTAAACACATTTAGTCATCCTGAAGAATGTGTCTACTCCTAACTCTTGGACTACATCCTAATTGTGGGGACAGAATCAGAAGAGGGTGATGGGCCCTGAAAGCACCAGGAAAAAAGGGTCTTCCTGAACCTTGGTAGACAATGACAGAGTGGGAGGTCTGCTACTTAAGAATAAGCTCAGCCTCTGAAGGAATTTTAGAAAGCATGGAGTAAAAGACCTGAAGCAGAGACTGGATAACAGAAAAGGAAAAATCTTCAGATGAAAGAGCATATCGTTAGACATATAACAATTTTTCCAAGAACAAAATCTTCTTTTATCATGAAACATTCGCTTTGCAATACCCAAACCTGTACAATTGCAATTTAGTCTGGAGGTGTTTAATAATACTTGGCATTCATGTAGGAGGAAAGTTAAATCAGTGGAAGCAATCTCTGCCATGTAGGGAGAACTAATTACTTTGTGGGTCAGTATAACAGTAGCAGAAAAACATACAGGGGTCCAAACACTACTAACAAAAGCAAAAACAACAGCAAGGGAGAATGCCTAGAAATTTTCCAGAAAAATCATATGTCAGGAAAGAGGATGTTTCATGATCACTATTAAACAGAAACCTTGTATTTATAAGTGACTGAGTGAAAAAAAAGCTTACACAGCACTTATAGTTTGTACCTTGATCAGAATAGAGGAGCAGCATTTTTCTGATATGTGCCAAGCAAGTGAACAAAATATGGTTATGCAGCCGAAGGTGTTCACCAACATCTTCACATTTTCACCAACGATAGAGACCACAGTCCTGTCTCCTTGGTGTCGACCAGACAAGACCAACCATGCACAATTCACAAGTCAAAGTTCACCTCGATAAGGTTGGCGTTAAACAAAATTGAGAGCTGGCAAACACAAACACACAGCCTTTATGTCCTGGATAAGCAAACAAATGTTTATTTTAGGTTAAAGCGATCAAACATTATTTTAACGTAAACCATATGCCATGATTTTACTTGTACCTGTGCAATGATATTAGAATACCATAAGAAGCCTTTAACCAGCTTGGAACAAGACTGCATGAATGTCTCTCACATCTTATGAGGGATTTTACTACAAAAACACCAGAAGCAAACATCTGAAAGACCTGACATAACTTCATATATTTTGATCCACAAAACAATTTAGCAACGACCAAGGATGACACAACCCAACTGTTGCTAATTATTAATTATACAGTTTTCCTCGCAATTCATAGCTGCTGATACAGAAAATATCCGATATACTCTGGGCCAAAAATTTAACGTAAGCTATGATCATAGTATTTCATAAAACTTTGAGTGACTAAAGAAAGTATTTTGGTGTGAACAGAAGTATTAGTTCACAGGGCTTACTACATACTGACTGCCCCTACTATGCTGACATCACTGCATTCTTGGCATACTACAGCACTAAAGGAAATAAACTGAGAAATGCGCACAGTAACATTGATTTAATGCAATGACAATAGTGAATCTGCCCGAACATGAGAAGTGGTGTCTCGCCAGACTCATGTTCTGCCAGATCCATAAGAGGCTCCAACTTTCACATTTCTCACCTGTTGGTATCCACTTGGAAGTCAATACACAAATACACACACACACACACACACACACACACACACACACACACACACACATATAAAATCATATTATAAGATATAGTTGTTGTTCAGATGACCACTTTCTGCCACGGAAGTTCACATTCATGTTTATAAAGTCAACCACATTTCTGTTGATAGCAAACATCTTTCAAGAAAGGACCTGCATGAGCATATTTTTAAATGTATTATATGCATGATCTTCATGCCCCATGATCAACATAGAAAAACTCCTAAAGCACAAATTAATTTTTAAAAATAATTTCCATCCGGTACAGAAACTACAATATAGAAAAGACTAGCCAACACAATGAACTTCTTTCATTCATTCATCTTCTACCGCTTTATCCGATCTTCCTCGGGTCACGGGGAGCCTGTGCCTATCTCAGGTGTCTATGGGCATTAAGGCAGGATACACCCTGGATGGAATGCCAACCCATCGCAGGGCACACACACACACATTCACGCACACATTCATACACTAGGGACAATTTTTCCAAGGTGCCAATCAACCTACCGTGCATGTTTTTGGACCGGGGGAAACCGGAGAACCCGGGGAAAAACCCCCTGAGGCACGGGGAGAACATGCAAACTCCACACACACATTCCCGAGACGGGAATCGAACCCGGATCCTGGCGGTATGAGGCGAACGTGCTAACCACTAAGCCACCGTGCCCACAATGAACTTCTTGATCCACATAAATAGTTTAAAATTATTTTTTGTTTTTCAATTGTTTATTTTAAAATATTTTTAAATAACCGATTTGCAGATAATTTAAAAGATCTCTTCACTAAAGGACACTTGAGCAAATTATGTAGGGCTGTAAGGCACATTAATTTGTGTTTTAGTACATTTAACTAAACACTGAGCACTGTGTATTGCGACAATATACCTGATGCATCACCCACAAAAGTTAGGTAACAGAGACTGCAGAATGAAAAAAAAGAAGGAAGGTTTTGGATCCCTTTACACAGAAAGAAAACTGTACGGTATGTTTAACATTTCACTCATTTAAAATAGATTTCTTTTTTATAGTTTTATTTTTCAGCGGTGCGCCAGAAAAAAAAAACTTGCGGATCACATTATGGATCGGATCATTTTTTCGGATCAGCAAAAAAGCATGAGTAGATAAATAATTTGTTTTCCATTTATAAGAAGAAAAGTTACAGTAGGAAAATGCTCCCATACATAAGTAATGACTAATACATGAGGCAAGTTTTTCTGCTTCTCTTCTAACCCTGTTGTTGACTGATTAACACGTTTACGTGATCACATGACTTTTCCCTGAAATTATGAAATTAGTTAAAATGACTCAATATTGGCAGGAAAAAAGCGTCTTTCATTCTGCGATAATTAAAAATGACATTAAAAAAAAATCACGTGCATACCGAACCGTGAGTCGTGATCTGTACAGATCAGGGATCAACTGTGAGTCCTGACACCGCTATTATACAGTGTGTTCAAAAAATCCCTCCACACTGGCGTGTAGAGCATTTAGTGGAGCATGTTTTTTTTAAACTGGTAATAAATAGACAGATTTAGTTCATGGAAAATTTCAAACCGCTTTTCTGGAGATAGGAATATCACATCACTATACTATGCATGACTTAATAAATATATAAACACATGAGGGAGAATAATAATGAGTTTAATTAAACACGGTTTTCCATGCCTTACTCTACACGAACACTGCGGAGGAGTGTTTTGAATGCACTGTATTTGTATTTTGATGTAATATGGCAATTAAATACACTAAATGTGTTTAGTTTTTACTGATATCCTTGTATACAATTACAGCAATAAAATGCAATATTCTAAATTGCTGGCTTTTCCAAAAGTAAAGGATGATTTCATGCTTAATAGTAAAGCTGTTCATTATTATTCACTTTCCTTTGCCATGGGAACTGGTGGGAAGCATTACTGTGTGGCATATTTGAAATTCAATCCACTTGCAGTGTCCTGTCTGAGAGCAAACAGACTTAAGTCTTAAATACCTGGCAGAATAAGAGATTCCCAATTTTCTAACAATGAGGCATTTATCTATTGATGATTTTTTCTACA
The DNA here is from genome assembly GCA_030449085.1 of Kryptopterus vitreolus. Taxonomy (NCBI): domain Eukaryota; kingdom Metazoa; phylum Chordata; class Actinopteri; order Siluriformes; family Siluridae; genus Kryptopterus; species Kryptopterus vitreolus. The sequence goes on along the minus strand of JACRUU010000015.1, from coordinate 28,022,958 downwards.
AAACACAAAAAAGGCAAAACTACTGAACCAGGGGTGTGTGCTTTTCAGGTTTGACTAGCATAACCAGAAAACAAGATGTTGTCCGTTAAGGGTACACAAAGCAATGGGGGACTAAAGACTGCGCCGTTAGATTTATTGTAACACCAATGGCAGACTGAACTAAAAAAATTTACACTGCTTAAACAAAGGCATGGGGAAGGGATGTGGAACTGTGGAAGCAGGCAACTTCCTCCATTTCTCACAGGCCAGCATGAGACGCTATTCTTAGTGAGGACTCCCTTCACACTCATAGCAATCTTCTCAGATGAACATGTAACTGTGGAAGTGCAAATGCTTAGTTTTTCCTGTCTTCCTCTCTTTGCATCCGCCTCGCTGATAAACAAAAAAATATGAACAACCACTGGGTGTGGTCCAAGACCTTCAGTCCCCAGGCTCATCTCCTTCCTGTCTTGACAGAGACATGAGATGAAATGCATGAAGATACACAAATATCATAAACTTAATGGGGAGATATCACAAAGAGTTAGTAACATTTCTCTGCATAATAGACTAAACAAAAACAAGCATATCCACTCACTGAATCTTTTTTTCTCTAGCATTGTATTTTTGTCAAAACCCTTCATTATATTCTGGCTAAAAACTTTCAAAAGTAACAGTATGGAAACCGATACTAAAGCTTTTTTACTGGCCTGGGAAGTTAGGGACATCTTTAGCTTTGAATGGTGTAGAATACATTATGGTAAAACACCTCCTGTCTTACAGTCACTGTCAAATAATCCTATCAAATACTCATTCTCCTACATCTTTCTAACTCATTTCAAAGATTTTCAAAGTGAGGCCTAGCTAAAGAATTCACCAGCGTTAGTGATGTTGATTCATGCAACGATCTGCTCCTTGGATACTTGGTATAATTAAGCTTTAAAATCTGCGATGTTTACTTCAAGTGTGCTCATACGCACTCACAAACACACACGAATTGCAAATGGTTTCATTCTGGAGTATATTGCAATGTTCTCCAAGCTGAAAGCTACAAAAACTAATACTAATAACTAATCAATATGATGTGTTCACTGTAGTCACTGTTTTCTATCACCAATCAGTCACTTTATTTCTAAACTCTGGCAGCATAGACAGACCCACACATGCGGCTGGCCTCTAACCAGAATTTAATTCTGTGCTATACCGAGCAATTACTTTTTATCTCTGAAATCACTTTAAAATTACTGGTCAAGAGAATTTAGAGCTTAATAGGAATTTATTGCGTCAAACTAGCCCTAACCACAATCTTCACAAAGAAAACAATCACAGAATGACCATATGATCACAGAAATGTGCTGTGCCTAAACATTCCATTAAATACAATGGACAACTAGGAAATGTCTCTTAGAATAAATAAACATTCGAAATATTACCCAACAACAAAAGTGCTAAATTTTTAATCGCTGGAGTCAGTGGAATTGTATCTACGCAAAGGTTTGTAATACTGCGCAGAATCACCGGATTGGGCTTTAACACCAGTTTGGCATGAAGGACAAAAAAAGATTTGATTACAAACGTATGAATGTCCCTTTGTTTACTAAACTGAACTGACCGAGAGACAAGAGGAACCTAGGCGTAAGGTCAATCCACCCCAGGTATATAGTGTTTAATCACAGGTATACCTCATAGTTTAGGGGACGGTGATATCAGAGTTTAATTGAATCAGCAGGTCTACATGGGATGATCAACGTGCTCTAGTTTGCATAACGAACGAGTCATAAGAAAACTAAGGGCCACCACACGGCACCAAGTAACACGAGCAGGCGGATGTGATCGTCATCTTTACTGAAAACCTGACAGACCGGTGAAACAGAAACACAGCACAGTACTCCGCCCCCATCCCCACACAAACACTTCGCACTACCTGCACACACACACACACACACACACACACTGGCCAGAGCTTACAACTCACACTGCTGGAGATTCACCTGCCGACAAGGACACACCTCATTTACACAGAACTCTTGCTCAACTCAACACTGTGTAGGCGCAATCAGACTAACGGCGTGTCTCCATAATGAACATTACAAATAAATCTGTAATCCAATCATCTATTCTGACCATGCTAGATGTCACTAATCACTAGTTGGCTAATGTCTAAAAAAACACACGCGATGAACCAAGAATAAATGAGTTTGCTATAATAAAACTTTCCTGACACACACGCCTGGCAAATTTACTGTATCTGTGTGAACCAGCTTTGATATTTTCCTGGCTGTTTTCACTTTTACTTGGCTCCCCGCGACAAGCCAGATCAGCCAGCTAAACTAGCTAGCAATGTGTACAACTACCCACGGTGTTATAGAAAAGCGTTATCAAAAGTTAGCTATAAATGCTAGCAGCTACGGATTGGTTGAATGAATTGGATCACCAAAGAAAAAGGGGACATATTCTGCCGAAACTAATTCGACGCAAATCTCTTGCTTTATAAAACGATACATTAAAGAACACGGACAACCGCGTCGTCATGTTAATGACCAACATTCCAGGGGAATAAAGCACCTGTAGATCCGGGACCAAGTTAGCTAACAGCAGGCTAAACTAGGCGACAGTACGGGCCCCATCCCCAACTCACCTGATTCCTGTCCCGGTGATGTCCACTGTTTACGGATGTCGAGCCAGTTTCCCGAAGCTACTCTTCGTTATAAACCCACCAACAAAGTTAATGAAGCTTTCAGACGAGTCCGCAGTTATCTACCGCTAATAATCTCTGATGATTCCCGCGATGTTAAAACACAACAGTGAAAGGCTCGTCCAGCTTTCACCAAACTACCGCTGCTCCGGCCACAGCCAAAGCCAGCCAGCTAACTGCCTCCACCTCTGGCTCCGCCCTGAACAGCGTCTACTTCCGGGAAAGTGCGACCTCTACAGGCAGTCCTGCACACTTACTCTATTAAACAGTACAGTGAGAGTGCGCTAGTGCAGGTGTACTGTACAGTTCAGGTCAGCACGCAGAAAAGATCCAGCAGTGAACACAAATATGTGTGCCGAATGTCATTTTAATTCTCTTGCATTGTATATTTTTTACCTACAAACTATTTAAGTATAATCCTGGCTAAATACAATAAGCAGTATATTTGTCCTATATAGTAACTCCATTTTACATGTCTTTATTAAGTTTGGCTGAGATTTCAGGAGCATTTGTGCTTTTATTTGAATAGAACTAGCGTCTGCAGAAAATAAAAGAATATTCTGTGCTCGTTTATGCATATAGGATGGCTACAAAACCTTCTGTCAATAAAGCCACCATCGAGGGATCCCAACAAACACTCATTTTTCAATTTAACCCAACTTAATTTCGTAGGTTGTTCATTTTTAAGTCACGCCAAGAGGTTCACAATTTTAATGACCTTAAATATGTTAAACAGTACGATAGACGTCAAAGAGTAATGTGCTGTTTTAATCTATTCATTGTGTCGAGTAGTGGAAGCAAGAGAACAAGGAAAAAAGGCAAGCCGGTAAGAAAAATACAATATAATATATAACAATGTGACATATTTGTAAGGAAAGAATCATGAAACCAAAAATTCCTTTAAATGATAAATAAACATGTAATTTGCATAAATAATTAAAATAATTACAGTAACCTTAGCTAGTCTAATACCCAAAAGCGTTTGGGGATTGACTGGAAAGTTGTGTAATTAACAGAAGAAAAAGTGAAAAAGAGAAACGTAAAAAGTCATCAAGCAGTACTTTTATTTTATAGCAGTATATTTTTATTCCTCAAATGAGAATCGTTTCCATTTTGATTCTGGTTGAGGTCTTAGGACTTGAGTTTTTTTCTTACCACTGTACCATTCTTGTAAACTAATGAATTTTAAATCTAAATTTTTAATCTATTCATTTTCTACTAATTTAATCTATTAATAAATAATCTATTTCTTGTGAGTCTGTCTCCACCTTGTGGTCAAATCCTGGATTTTTGTATTTAATGCATTGAAAATTGAATGCATTGAAATATTTATCAGAGAAACTTCTCAAACTTTCAGCACACAATATTTAAAAATATATTATTCATTCTGTTTTCTACAAACACAACTAAAATTAAATTGGTAATTAGTTAAACCATTATACCTAATGGTCGTACAAGGATATGATTACAGCACAATAAAGTAGTTATATACAGTATAATCATTGTAAAGTTGTTCAGTGAGGGTTAAAAAAAAACGTCCATTGATCTAATTAAACTTTGGCAAACTTTATGGACCTGGTCTTGTGGGACCTAGCTTTGCACACTGAATTTGGACATTTTCACAATAGATCAGACTTAAGCTACAGCATACAAAGACATTTTAGTCCAATGTATACGTCCACCAGTGTCATAACAGTTTGAGAAAGAATCACAAAGGGATGTTATTTTTACGTATCGAAGAATCGTTGGTCATATAGCGTACATACAAATATAGTATATAAACATTTCATGTTGTCTGTACATTGGTGTTATACTGTTCACCAGGCTTACATCACATAGTATCAGCCTGTATTATTTGGTGACGTCAAAGCATGATATCCAAATTAAAAATTATTATGGAGAAAGCACATGATGATAATGTCATGAATTTAACAAAACATTTTTTAAATTTTAAACAAAAGTTTATAATGAAAAAAATTAGAGTAATCAGGATATTTGCCATTGATTAAGAGGAACCAATGCATAAGCATCTGCCTTGAAATGGCATTTGCCTCCATTATTTATTCTCCTCAAAAACACTGAGGACCCGAGCTCCATCTGATGGGGCAGTTATGTAAAAAGTTGGGCATCCATTATATCTCTCCTGTTAAAAAACAAAAATAGGGGAAAAAAAACCAATAGGAGGACAATTAAAAACAATATATCCTATATAATGTCATATTGTAACTATGATTTGAATTGATATATACCTTTATATGCTTCATAGCTCTCTCAGTGGCATCAGACCGAAGCAGTGAAACTGTACATCCACCAAAACCTCCACCTGTCATTCGACTACCAAAGACTCCATCAACCTCCATTGCTGCTTGTACCAACATATCCAGCTCTGGACAGCTCACCTCATAAAGGTCTCTGACAAGAGACATGATTATTTTAATTCAAACAATGCTGTATAGTCTAAACATTTTTCTTCTGCATTTACAAACCATATAGAAATCTGACCTAGTTGGTTTAAACTATTAAATCAGATGTTTTAGGAAAAAAGTCATGTTACAAAGCAGAAATCATTCTCACAGTTAGGTAGCTTTACCTGTTATGTGTTACTTTACCTGAGTGAATTGTGACTCTCCACCATTAGCTTTCCAAACTCTTCATAAGCTCCTCTTTTAAGAGCCTCAGCTGCCTTTGCTGTACGCTCAATCTCTTCAATCACATGACATACTCGCCTATATGTAACACCGTCTAGATGGTCTTTAGCATCTACAAACAGGCAAATAGTTGGATAGTCTTTGAAATCAGACCTGAAGAGAAAATAAAAGGTTCTGTGGCACCTTTAATTCTTACCCTCCAAATCTTGCATAGTGGCATCTCTTAGACTGCGCTTGGCCATAATGGCTGCTGCCTCCTCACATTGTTTTCGTCTGCTGGGATACTCACTTCCTGTCAATGCATGCTTCACATTGGAATTTGTGATCAGAATGGCCAGACCAGGATCAGCCAAGGGAACAGCAGTGGCCTCCAATGATCTAACGTGGATCACAAACCATGCATTTAACCAAAGACTAATAAGTAATTAAAACAATGGCATGTGCATGATACAAGATACACTGCATATTTCCTGTTTTGAGTAACAAATGGTACAAACAGGCGAATCTACCTGCAGTCAATAAGCAATGCATGGCCCTCTTTGCCTAGCACTGAAATAAACTGATCCATAATACCACAGGGTACTCCAGCATGAGTATGCTCTGCCTTCTGGCATGCCAGGGCCTTTGCTATCTTATCCCCATCATCTGTTACAAAAAAAAAGGTTTTGTATTAGTTGATCTACAAGCAGCCATCCACATTACATTCAACCACAAGCACGTACCTGGTATTAATGAACGAAACGCTATATATGGCATTATGCATTATTAGTGTGTACAGCGAAACAGTTCAAAAATATTACTCAAATCAATCTCATTTAACTTGTTCTTGCCTGGGCACAGCTGCTGGAGGAAGGTGTACACTGCTACTTCAAGTGAAGCTGAGCTGGACAGTCCACCCCCGAGTGGCACACTGCTGGCTATTACAGCTTTAAATGCAGGCAGAGGCTGAACTGTGGTCAAAGATATGATCACATGATAAGCTTCTTTTCGATTTGCACTGACTTTCTCCTTAAAGAAGGTTTGGAAATGCAGAATTGCACGCTCAACTGTGTTGTAAATATGATTTTCAGACTATAAAGTAAAATGCAAGACTAATTCTTTCAAGACAAAATGAGATAAAAAAAAATGTAGGCATGGTTTGCATTTACAAGGTTTTAATCGTCAAATTTGCTTCAGCTTTAAATTGTTGTTTTTGAAAGTTGTAAAGAACCTGAAAGGATTCCTACCTCGGTAGTGTTGAACTACTCCTTTAACATAATTGGCCCATATGGGCTGTCCACCTGCCAGAGATATGCTCTCAGATGGTAAATTAAAGTCCACACGCTTTGGCTCATCTGCAGATTCTGCAATGGTTACAACAGAACAGTTCTGGCCAGGGGTTCTGCTGCCCACCATTACTGTCGACAGATGCAAAGCCTGTGATCATTTGAAAAAAGAATATTTACAGTCAGATGACCTTAGTATCTTGACTTTATTATAGCTGAACTAGGCAGTAATACAGTACAGTCATACATTTATTTCATCAGTTATACCATCGCCCTACAAAAGCAATTTTGTGCTGGGATTCAAACCCGAAACCTACTGAGAATAAGTCCTTAAAAACTGAGCTGCCCCTTCCCCAGCAGTAGTTTAAAACGCATTGCTTCTCAACACAGTGATCCTCAAACTGGGTCCGCAGCAGATCACTGAAATACAGGAAGTATGGGGGCCGAATTGAAATTCCAGAAGCTAGATTAGGTAAATTATTTCAAATATATATTTTATATTGTATGTTAGGATTGTCATATTAATACTACTACTACTACTACTACATTCTTAGGGATTCACCGTACAGAAGGGGGGCCTCCTGCTGAAACCGTTTGAGAGCCAGTCTTAATATATCTAATGAACAAGCATTGCTACTGGTTACACGTACACGCCACAAAAACAATTTTATTTATGATACAAAACAACATTTTGATTGTCTTCTACATCCTTATTTTTAACAAGTGCCTTCTGATCTAGATGTCTTATACCAAGATAACATTGTTGACAGTTTGAACATCACCATGGGTAGAACATAGCCTTGGTTATAATCGGTGTGCTCTCCGATTAGATTGACACGGCCCGGAGCGCACACCGCTACTTGTGGATCCTCGCCGAAGTTTTGGCGATAAACGCGGCGCGCCTCGGCCACCAAATCCCCGACATTCTGCACGCGCTTCGTCCGGCTCATTGTGTTCACGTAATGCAGTCAGTTACGAGGACGAATAGAACTCCGAAACGGACTTAAAGATTGCGATAACGTAACGGTTACAATCCGCACACAACCACATTAATACATCTACGCCGAATCACGCCAAAAGCCTTCCCGTCACTTTTAACGAAGATAAGATCACATGCACTGAATTGCGCTGCTCAGTCTACTTCCTGTTTTTCGGTTATTGGTGTAAAAAAAATCACGTGGTGTTACATATGAAAACCAAACACAAACGTTCCACCTTGAAAGAATTGTAAAATGAATTTTATTAGTTGAACGTTAAACAAAGTTAAAGAAGGAGGATCTGTATTGTAAAAACTGAAAGGAACGGAGTTCACCACCTTATCCAGATAGATTCAATGCTCTGTGATTCACAACAGATACGAGTGTTTACTTACTCTGAAAGCTACTAGTGGATAAATGACATTTGAAGAAACTGAAAAGTTTCATTTGTAGTTAGATTAATTTAAAGCACTTTTGGTTTTGTTTTATATGTTGCATTCATAAACGCTTATTTGCTCAAATATGTAAAAAGGCAGTAAATACACCACAGCGGTAATACAATTGTAATTATCAAAAAAAAACTTCAGTCTCTTTCGAGATTCAGTCAGTCTACATACAGACACAATACTCTCTAAATGTAGTTTAAAATAACTGGATTTAAATGTAAATTGACTTAAAATAATTTGTTTGAAAAAAGCTATATACAATATTCAAGTATAATTTGCATATATACAGTAAGTACATGAATGTAAGGTCCATTACATTAGTGAATGTTTTAGCACAGATACAATACTTGATATAAAGTGTGACTAAAACACATGAAATGTTGAACTGGTATCATATCAGATATTTGACCCGAATTCAAAGAAAACTGTATTGCATTTTTGGGTTGGCAAAACTGACAAAGGTGATATACATTAACAGTGGACAGAGATTATATCAAAGCTTACCATCGCATCTGTGTTTTACAGAAACGTGTAGAATGTCAGTCTCAATATCCACACCTCTGATGGTAAAATCATAATCATTGAGTTGATCATGCCTTTCCTTAAATGAGTTAAGCTGAAGAAAGAAATGCAGAAAATGCATGGCTTTGTCCTTACAGGTGAATTTGTAGAAGTGATTGGGGGAAAACTATTCGATAAGATAGTGTGCTTTAATAGTCCACCAACAATCATCTGTTTCTAGTTCCTGATGAATATTAATTTATTAATTCCAGATAATATCTGGTTTAACACATCTAAATTCTTTTCTAAACTTCCATCTTGAGACATTAAGATTTAATATTTGCTACTTGATAGAAACAACAGAATGCAAAATTCTTAAGAGTTGAAACATACAATTTCTCTGAACATTTAACCATCCTCTTTACTATTGCTTATCCTTCTCGGGTTGTTTCGTTCTTTCTGGTTAATGGCTCTTTCGGTGTCTTTGGAGTTTTAGGTTCTTTTACGGGCTTCGTGTCTTTCTCATTTTTCTCATTGACATCAGTCTCTGAGTTTTCAGCCTTGTCTTTGACCTTACGCAGTTTCTGCTTACCCCTGACTGGGGCAGAGAAGGTAAGTGAAGACTTGTTGAACTCTAGAGGGAAAATTCCCACACCCCCATCGAAACGATTCTTGGCCACCTGTAGGGATCTGCGTCCAGGACAGGTGACAAGCTTTTTCTCCTGAAGGATAAGCACATTGTCTGCCTCCTGACTGGCCTATGAGTAAGGGGGTGGGGGGTGAAAAAACATAATCATGCGTCACCAAGCATCACATCTATGCATATAACCTTTTAAAGTTTACAAACAGTTTAACTGATGTGCCACTGAATGTGTAAAAAATTGCTTTATCTACTTTGTGTACAAGGAAAATATTTAGGCGAATATTTAGGTCATTCTTCACTACAGTTAATCTTTAGTTTCTATACATTTTATCAGTGCAGCTTCACAGTCTCTGCTGTGTTGACAAATGTATATCTTCTAAACAGGGTCTATTCAACAGTGGTCCCATGAAGGTCCTGGACTATTAGATGTGTCAGTCTAAAGGGGGCTGACATGCTGTGCATAGCAACAGCGGGACAGCCATTAAAAATACACTTACTTAATGCACATAAGTATGCTATTGTGTCTGTTATTGTGATTCAGACATTTAATAGGAATTTGGAATATTCCATAGTAAATTTACCACTGATTTACTAACCTTAGCTGTGCCAAAAATGGATGCTGTCTGCAGTTCTTTGTCATCTTCCTCTTTTCTAGGATGAATGATTATGGTCACATGACAACTACTGTTTGTTGCAAATTTTCTGAAAGCTGCAATAATGTTGTCCTGTACTGCAAACCTGATAAAGAAAAAAACTTTATCAATCAAAAGCTATGGCTTTAGTAATACCTACTAAAAACTAATTTTATCAAACAATAAACATGTTTAAAGAGATTCACTGATGTGTCTCACTTGTCCACAGAGAGGTTCTCCTGCCCCATCATAAACTGCAAGTTGTCAATGATGACATGACCGATGTCATATAGGTAAACAGCATGCTGCATGGTGTCAAGCACCGTCCTATAATAAAATGTCAGAATTCAGGTCAAATTCATGTCACATGTCTTAACAAGTGCAGCTCTATTTTGGACATCAATGAAACGAAGCGCTTTCCATGCAATGCTCCAGAGTCTACAACAGTTCATTGTTTCTGTAACTTTGTTCATTAAAACTTAATTAAAGACTCTCTTACTTGACGTTCTGTTGTCCGTGGAAAGTCATGAAGTAAAGTGGAAGCTCCTCAAACTTGTCAGCCCAGTAGTCGTATTGCTCCAAGTTTTCCTCCAGTCTCTGCATAGCAAACTGGGTCAGGATGATTTTAGCCAAACGTACATTTTTGATCTCAAAGCTGCCCCATAGTGTGTTCACACCCTGCATACACAAATCAAGAGCGTATTCACTGATGAAAGTGGTCTTCCCACTGCCAGTGGGACCTGCAAATATAAAAGAAAATCATGTTAAATAGTTGTTGACACATAATATCTTTGTATACCAGGTGTGATAGTCGTTCATTTGCTGCCATACCTGTGAATACTGTTAGCTCGCCTGTCCGATGGCCTTTAAGGATTCGATTGAGCTCAGGAAACCGGGCCCATTTTATTCCTGCCACCTGCTCGACATTAGCTAGTTCTCCAAACACGTCATCCCTAAGCTGTTTAAAGGACACTATAGACTTGTGGGCAGCAGGAATGGAGGCCTTAACAATACGTGCAAGGTTCCTGCCTTGCACCAGCGCCTCATTAGGACATGGGTGAAATTCGCCTGGTCGCACAAGAGAACAACGCTTCAATCCAAGTTTCTTTGAGAAGATTTTTGAAGCCTCCCAAGCACGCATGTCCCCACCCAGCCATAGAGTGATCTTCCTGAACTGTTCCAGGTAAGGAAGAAGTACTGGCGGGAGACAACTGACCCCACGTGGCAAAGCCAACGCAGGCAGACCAGTGGCCTGACTTACTGCCATACTGTCAATTTCGCTTCCCGTGAGGACCATCTCTGTTTCCTTCCGTCCTATTAATGGAAGTCCAAAGAGGTTGTAGTAATTGGACAATTTTGGAATACTAGCATCTGTATAAACCACTTGGCTATCATCTTTAGTAGAAGCAGACAGCAGTTTTATGCCACGCAGACTAAAGTCTCGCCCACTAAACCAGGGAAACACAAGACTTTTAGTCGGCTTAAAAAATCTCACCCCGAACTTCTTCAGAGTTGTGTTGTTCAGCTTACTGATCTGGAACATGGATTTGATGAGCTGCAATTCCTCTTCGAGAAGATCCGAAAATGTCACAGAGCTGCTCCAAATCCTGTGTACCTCCTTCAGTTCCATTTCCCTCTGCCCCTGTTCCTCCACGCTTTCCGAGTAGCTTAACAAAACATCCGGGTTCATAGAGGTTTGGCCCTCTTTCTGCAACACCTCTAGACAGTCCTGCAGGTCTTCCCAGCTTCCTTCTACTAGAGTCTCCTTGCAGAGAAACTGCCCAGTCATTTTGTCAATGAACATTGTATAGCTGTCTTTCCCAGCCCCTTCCTGTGGCGCCACAAAAATACTGCTTGCATGTAAACAGCTATAACCATCGTGAAAAGAAATTCCCTTCGACCGCAGATACTGCTTGATGTCAGTCACTGAAACGGGGTGGACAGGAGCGTCTATAGAAGACTTCACATCTCTTTTTAATGTTCTGCATGGACTGAATAGCGCTGTAGGTTTGGATCCTGCGTGAAGGACACAGCCAGGAGGTCTCCGTCCATGATCCCACAAAACAGAGCTGTCCACCCAGACACAGGTGAGGTGTCTCAATACCAGATTATGGTGAAGTCTACGAGGCAGCCCGAAGAAGACGCAAGCTGTTCTCCTTAGGAAGTGCATCGTCCAGATTTACTGCAACTTCACGATAGTGGACTGAAGAAAGAAGGCGTGAGAAACACCACGAGCATGAGACAGTGCTCATGGACGCCTAACATACCTGTGCATCCTGCAGTCCGCTAATTAACGGGCCATTAATATACTCCAGAATTACAAAAGTTATATATTTATATTTTAAAAACACATAACTTGTATTAAACAACATTACATTTTTTTCACGCTTTAAAATACTGAAAAAATACCACTAACTTACAGCACTAAATTGCGCGCGCCAAACACTTGCAGACGCACGTTGCTGAACCTCACACGTTTCCTACCCATATTCACACAAACCCCAGCCCCGTTGATATGATTGGCTAGTGGTCAAGCTTCACATAAATCATTGGGTGAAGTAAAGCTTAATCCATCGTCAAGTAGCCAATCTTGTTACAGAGGGCGGGATTTGGTCAGAATAGGGTGGGAAGCCTCCTTGCGACCTTGGTGTTTACCTTCCAAAATAAGCTCGTGTGATATTCCGAGTCCTTTGTTAGGGTTCCTCTTACGCAATGGTAAATTGCCCTCGTTGCATTTGATACATTAATGTATCAGGGGTAAAATATTTGTGATATATATAGAGTGTTGTTTTACGTGTACATTAAGTCTCTTAAAAAGCCGACATTTTAAGCTCTTGTGCGATTGGTATTGAAGCTCGGATGAAAATAGCCGTCGGACCGGCGCCCAGAAAGCTCGTGTGTACCCAAGTGTGTGTGTGTGTTGACGGTGTCCTTAACACGAGTTTTAACTGGATACCTCAAACCTTTAAGATTTTCGAACACCTAAAAGCGTTGAGTCCGATTCAGTGCATGCTTAGTGTTTTATCAGACATCGGAAGTGGAAATGACCGCTCGAGGCACTCCTAGTCGCTTTTTACAAAGCGTTCTGCAGAACGGAGTGGGTCGGTACGTGTGTCAGCTGAAACGCGTGTCTCTAATTTTCTCTAAAAACGGACAGAGCTCCTTAGGGGTCAGGTAAGTGATTTAAAACAATCAAGATGATTTGTATTCAGATTATTCCACACTTTAATGTTTATTATACTGTATCTGATACACTTTTACACGCAGCACGCAGGAGATACCATGCCAGTGTCACTGCTGTGCCAAGAGTCTTTGCTCCATTAATATTTAGATAGAGGTCATTCTGTGCGGTTTCCTTTATCTCTGATGTGCAGGAAGAGAGGGGTGAATAAATGGTGTATAGCCACAGATGGGACGTAGTCACAAATTATATACCTACAAAGTTGTAGATTTACTTAATAAAACTTATAGTATACACAATAGTAGGTTGTTCTAATAAAATGCAAATAGTAAAATTAAATGCAGCCAAATTTTTCCCCCTTTTTTCCTCCTTACAGGGAGTTCATTGAGGATGGTGTGGTTGACTTCGCCAAAAAGAACCCAGGAATTGTTGTGTATGTCTCTCCTAACCCATGCAGAATTCCCAAAATCGTTGCTGAATATCGTAAGGAGGCTTTCGTTTACAAACATTAAATGTACTAAACAAAATACAAATAATGTGGTGGTTTTATATATATATATATATATATATATATATAGATATATATATATATATATATATATATATATATATATATTTAATTTTCTAACTATTGTTTATTTACTATCTATTTATTTATTTATTTATTTATTCTCTACACAGTCAATGGCAATGTGAAGAGTGAGCTTGTCACTAATAAAACGTCACAACAGATTGCTGAACTGGTTACAAAAATGGCCAACCAGTCGGGCCTGGACATCATTCGCATCCGAAAGCCTTTCCACACAGACAGCCCAAGTATCCAAGGCCAATGGCATCCCTTTACCAACCGGCCTCCAAGCACAAAACCAGTTGGACCACAGGCCAAATGAACACTTGACCACCAATTCCTACTTCTGCTTAACTGACTGTTTTTGCATCTGACAAATTACCAAGTGAATGGAACACCTAGAATGATGTCAGTATATTTTGGATAAAGTATTGCAGCATATTAAGAAGATAAACATTTATTCAGTACTTTTTTTAAGCACTGGAATACAGGCTGATTAACCCCATTGTCTGCCTGTTTTTGTCAATGGAAAGCAGGGATCAACATTGTATTGTGTAGATTGTATTCTTTAAATGAAGTACTGGAGCAATAAATAAGAAAACATATGGTCACTGTAGAAAATTAATTTATTGGATACATTGGAAAAGAAACAATGGATATTAAAGCACGCTATTAATATTGTACAGCACATGCTTAATATTGGTGATAAGTAATCCAAAAATCTTTACAGTGACTGAGAGAAAAGACATGCAAGTGATTAAAACATTGTTTTTCATTATTCTGTCTCTTCCCGTAAATTGCAAAGAAGAAAAGTGAACACAGTTTGGGACACATTAAACCATTTTGATGAAAATAAAGTATTTAGATAAGTTATATCAAAGCAAGCTATTCTGGTACTAATGATACATGAACACGGTGGTAAAATCTTTTTTCCAGTCTTTCTGATTTACGAGAATGAAAGAAAATATCAATGAATTAATGAGGCTTTGGACTGAAGGAGAGATCACTACTCTGATGTAGGGGTATAAAACAAAACACAGCTTCAGAATGATCTGAAGATTGAAAGATTTCCCATGTGGTGGTGTATCTATTAATACATTAAACATATTACAGTTGGATTAGACAAGTGCTCTCCAGTTACATTATCTTTCCTCTGTGAAGACTCGGCTTGACCTATTCTGTGGATTACAGCATGTTCTAAATATGGTGCTGTTGCTAGGTGACAGCTACATATAGGACATATAAATGGGCCTGATACACTTGATTGAATTTGCAGATGCAAAATGGCAAAGAATGGGCATGTTGTTTCTTTTGAATATTATTATGCTAGCTCAATTTTGTGTCACTGAAAAACAGGTTTAAAAAATCCCAAGTTTCTGTAAACAGAGAGAATTGACATGTACTCAAATTCTGTCCAAAATATGTAGAAAGAGAATTTTCTGAGTATGAAAATTAGTGCAATAAATTCAATAAATGAATTACTTAATGTGGAAAATATTTAGTACAGTGGTGCCCACATTTTCAGCCCTTCATCTACTGTCCATGACTCCAGCATGTTCATTTACAGATATCAGGAGTGAGCTTTCTGCAGTGAACAGAAATTATGCTAAAGCTATAAGAGGTTAATGGAAATATATAAATATAAGGTTTAGTACAAGACTTAAACATAACCCAAATATTTATCATAAAAATACTTACACAGTAGATCAGTCATGTGATTTATTTATCACAGGAAGTGGTTTGTTATTGTTTCAGCATTTTAATACTCTTACTGCAAGTGATTGCATTTATATAGCAGTTTAGTCTAATTCACTTGCATGATCTCTACCATAGGACAGAAAATCTCCAGGAGAAAAAAATCCAAAAACTCGGTCCATGAGATAAACCTATGACAGTAAGTTTGTTGTAAAGTCATAATGTCTGTAGGTAAAATAGAAAGTAACATGTCCTGGTTTCATGCTATGGTAAAAAATAAAACATACGACATCTGTTTTTGTAAGCTGCTCATAGACAAAAACACCAGTCAAGTGCAGAAAGCCACTAATGACGAGTGTAATGAAAGGCCAAGTGTTATGCTACTGATTAGTACAAACACTGTTATATAAAAGTCATACTGTACTATACATTATGTACAGAAATATTACAGCCTTCCAGACTAGTCCACTAATGTTGCAGAAAATGATTGACATTAGTTAACATCACTTAGTCATTGATATAATGAAATTAATTTCAGTTTAGATCTTAATTTCAACTGATATGGATCTTAATTGACTAAATTGTTGTTTTTGGTGCACACTTGGGTGAGCAAATTGATTCAAGGGGCAAATATGATTAATTAGTAATAATAATAATAATAATACATTAATAATATATAGGTTATCTCAATCATGTTGCAATGCAACTATACATACACAAGAATATCTGTGGTGTTTCACTTGTTTTAAATGTATCATAATTTGGATAATTTTGGGGGGATTCTTTTTGTTTTTAATCCTTCTGGTGAACAAATAATAGCTGGAAAATGACTCTGCCCCGGGCATCATGAATTAAACAATGAAAACTTTGTTATAATGATGACTATTTCACTTCGAGTGGCTCATGGACAAGATGGTGCATTTCAATAATGCTGCAATGTCCTCTGGAGAGCATTTGAATGCATCCCCAGTTTCTCAGCATTTTGCTGTGTTGTCACTATTCTAATAACACCTCTGTTTAACAACATTGATTTCTTTTTGTTAGTCTGTGTGAATGAAACTTGGCTTTATCCCCTATGGAAAACTGCTTAAGTTTGAGTTGAATTCAATAAATGAAAGTACAATAAATTTTTGTGGGTGGTGAAGATAGGTCTTATGCACTGGCAAGACTGCAATAGGTTCCTTTGTTCATAGCGTATTTCCATTTGCTAAGTTTGTTCTGACCTTTAGCATGTAGACTTGGATCCTGCACTGAATTTATCTCCTCGTTTTCACAAAAGCTGTTATGAAAGCATATGCAAAATACCATCAATCCAATTTTACAGTTAAATATCACTGTGTGAAAAATTGGCTTTATATCCTAAGCCCAGTTTGAAGATTCGTCGTGGATCTGGCGTATTAGCATTTAGTAAAGCAAGATTGGGGGTTCAATGAGCACTATGAGTATTTACTTTGCTTTTTTTTTTACCCCAGTTATTGAAAATATATATTTTTATGTAGTTCTTTCCTCTGCATGTTTATACTAGTCCCAATTCAGATAAAATAAATATTTGTTTTACAACACTCTGCTATTAAAAACATATTATGGTATATTATTATTGTTTTCAAGTCCTCAGTAAAAAAAAAAAAAAAACATTCAAATCACGGCTCATAATATTTAAAGGACTTGAAGTATACATCAGGATACAGTGCAAATACAGCATAATACACCACATTTATTTTAGGTAATAAAATACAGCTTTAACACCAGTTAAGATTCCTTCCAGTAGGTACCACTACCCTTATTATGGAGCGATCAGGCTACACTGAGCTTTCATCTGGCTGCATATCCAGTTGTGTGTGTTTTCTCTTCTCTAAGATCCTGTTCAGCTCCTCTGTGAAAGAATGGTAAAGAGGTGAGCTGATATCCGAGTCCATCTGACTCAGGAGCATGTAGCTGTTCCCGTTTATTTTTCTTAAAACACTGGGTAGCGAGGTCGACAATCCATTTGCATATTCGGTGGATGGCAGTGGAGGTGGCATGGGAAGTGGTGGTGCTGGAGGAGGCTCCTCGTTAGGACCGACGTGCTCATCACCGGAAATAATCTGCAGGAATTCTCCATCTGCTGATGCTCCGTAAAGCCCATCCGTCCTCCCGTTGCAGTGGCTAGATATTGTTTTCAGCTCCACGTGAGAGCTTCGTTTCCTCTCTGTAGTTGGGGTAATGGACAGCTCTTGCTGAGTGTACTTTCTGTGATTAGGGGCACTACGTGCACAGAAGCTAATGTACAGAAGCACCACAGTCAGCACAAGACAGAGCCCACCTAAAACAGCTACCATGGATATATACATAGCCTCCATGTGTAGGGTGGTGCGGAACTCGGGCCTGGAGGGTAGTGGGTACAGGGGCTGCTCAATGGATTCACTAGAGGTGCTAACAGACAGTGTGGTGAAGAACCTCTCTGGTAAAGCAGTTGGATCCGTGGGTGGATGAGGTGAAGGAGGAGGAACAGGCTGCACTCTAACCATGTAGCTGTGTATGGGAATCCAAACACCATTCTCCACGGCATAACAACTGTAATGGCCACTGTGCCGGGTCTGAGCCCCGATTATGAGGAGGCCATCAGTTCCGATCCGATAGCCAACGTCCACTGCATAACCCTGCAACTCTTCACCATTTAGGGTCCAGTGTGGAACTGCCAGATTAGAGCGAAGCTCACAAAGCAACAGCATGTCATGTCCCACCATCACTGAACGTGTACGATGGGTCACAAAACCTGACAGCCGAAACATTAATATTAAAAATTCAGAAATGATTGCAGATGAACTAACATGGCAAATTTCACTGAATGTAAATGGTCTATTGTTTTAAAACAAATTACACACCATCTTCTGTGATGTTGTCACACCCTCTGTTACCCATCTGGATATCCTGTGTTAAGTTGGACCTGATAAAGGGAACAGTAGTTACAGTGCATTTTTGCATACATATAGAGAATACTTGCCTAAAATTCTACAATTTTCTCAAAATAAGACTTTTATATCAGAAAATATGGCATGGTGTAAAGTAAAAGTGTTATATGCTTTAGTGGTGGCATGAGAAAGTTGTAAATGATATTTGAATGGTGACAATGACTACTGTAACAATATAAAAGCAAAATGTTATTGACTTGCAATTATTTTTATAGGAATTTTAATGTAAAGGGCATATATTAAGGTTTGAAGCTGTCACTCTCATTTCATATCAATTGTGTGTATATTTTTTCTTTCAAAAAAATTGTCCCTCACCACACAGGAGATCTTGATATATCAACACATTGTCTCCCATCCCAGGCACATAGAGGGTCTCGTGCAAAAACACAGCCATAACATGAGGTGTAGCGCTTACAGGACGACAGTGGCACTTGCACTACTCCAGACGCAGCACTCACATATATACTTTTCTGTGTAATACAAGAGAAATTGATTCATGTGATCATCTAAATACATTTTTATGGATATTAGTAATAAACCTGAAAACCTAAATGATCAAATCAACATGCAATTGGTATGTGACATAGTACATTGTACCTGTTTATATGATATAACCATGTTGTTTATAGGCTGTGACTTCTTAAACAATTGCAGCTCCTCAATAATGTGTACCCGATCGTCCAGCTGAACAGCTTTATGCAGCCATCCGTCATCTATTCTTACAACAATGCAAATACACATATTTTCCACAAGCAAGAACAAGCAATAATCTTTTCTTTTATAGTCTTTTTAAATGAAGGAATAATAATGAAATCAGCAAAAGGACCTGTTCCAGTGAAGATCATGTTATAGATATTGCCATCCAAGGCAATGACCTTGTGAACAGCAATCCTGGTGTAGTCAGCACTCTTTTTGAACAGTAGGGGTCGCCCTCCTATTGGCAGGATTTCTCTAGCCATCAAAGGGTGTCTCCGAACAAACATAAGCACGTTATCTGGCAGATCCCGCGATGAATTTATTAGCTGAGCCCGGTGCTGATCAGTTATGCACTTGTGAAAGACGGAGGGAGGGGGAGAGAGAGAGAGAGGGGACTGGAGGGGGTGGGGGGGGGGGGGGGGGGGGGGGGGGGGGGGGGGGGGGGGGGGAGGTGGGGGGGGGGGAGGGGGGGGGGAGAGGGAGAGAGAGAGAGAGAGGTGTCAGACAGGCAAGCAAGTGATTAATCATTTAACGGTGAACACCTTAAGGTTGTCACGATAACTGTTGGTGCTACTATCATCAAATTCGGCGGAATCTTTTTTCCCCTTCTATTTTTTATACAAATGTATGAGATTGTATCTTATATATCTGAGCATAATGACAAACATTGAACAGAATTAATTAAAAATATCTACTAAAATAGTAGAAAATACCACACAAACTTGAAACCTCATGGCTAAAACTGAAGTTAAAACTGTAGGTAGTTTCCAAAATACTGCTGTTTACTGTAGATTGTACAGAAACAGGCAGAATATAGAATAATGTTTAATATTTGAACAGTGTATGATGTGCTGTGCTAATTTGCATTTCACGATTTGAAGTTTGTCATAAACTCATTGTAGACATATCAGAAATAAATAGTATTTCTTACTGAGCCAGGCCTAAGGTCTGGAATTTTCCCAGTGTATTCCCTCCATTTTGAGTCTTGGAGTTCCATGTAAGGGCCATCAAATGCAGCTTGGACATCTCGGATAGAGTACTGACAAACTGCAGATGTTTTAACATTTTTCCTGAGAGAAAGAGAGAGAGGGTGACAAAGTATTCAGGGAAACAGTTTAAAATCTTTCATGTTATTGTGACTGAGAGAGTATTATTCAGTTTAAAATGTACAAGAAAGGCAATATTTTTACTCAGGTGTTTTTGTGTAAAGAATTGAAAATAGTATTCACTCTGTAACTTCTCAACTTTGTAGATAGAGTAACTCCATTTTAAATTCCCCAGTAAACAAAGAAACACTGTCCATTCTTGGAAAAGCACAATACTATGGTCTTTGTCTTATGAGATTTAATCACATGCCAGTGATTCACTTGTGTTAATCACTTGTGATAACACTGAGGAAAAGAAATATCTAACTGGTCTAGTGGGTAATAAATCTCATGTTCATAAAAAATGAAAGAAAGATATAGTGAAAGAAATATATAGGTGGATTTATTAAGAGGTTTATAGAACAAATTTACAAAACATGAATTTTGAGGAGTTCATTCTTGCCTTTTTCAAACATACACACCTGGTAATTTTAGTCCTGGCTTTTTGCTATCCAGCCTGTCTGCCAATTTTGGATAAGAAATTCTGCATGTAACTAATGTCTCCCTAAATCCATTTAAAACTTTTCTTTGAAATCAACAGTAAGTCTTATACCAACAAATCAATTATACTTCTGTTTAATTAACATTTAGGAGATTTAATATATTCGACAACACTTTAATGAAAATTTCTGGACTACAGCCTACTGCAGAATGTGTAATCTGACAGAAAATATTTTATCTGGGATTTTGGCAAGATTTAATAAGAACTGCAAAATATCAACTACAAATTTGTATTACCCTGTAATATTGTTGAATTATATCACTCACCATTCAAGTCCGAAGATAGCAAATATGAGGCTGTCATGAAGATTAGGTCCTTTTAGAACATACACACCACGAAGGATGTTAAACTGAAGCTCATACTCAGGAAAAGAACACACAAGTCGGGCCTTCAAAAAAGATGTCCACTTCCTCTGAAGAGTCCTTTGGCCTCCTATGTCGCCCTAAAAAACAAACAAAGAATGTTCTGAAAATGTTTTTAAAATCCTACAAGAGACATACAAATAAACATACATCATTTGTACTATAGTGCCACCAAAATGCTAAAAGTCCAAACTGTCAATTAATGCTTGTGTAAACAATTTAAATTCCCTATAGTTATTACACCTAGTGGTTAATATGAGAACTACACCAAGCTCCATAAATCCCAGTGTGGATGAAATCATGCTTACTTGTGCTGTACATGGAGGAAAAGAAGCAGATAGAATAGTTGGTAATAACAACAAATAGAGTCATGAAGTGTCTATCTGCATAGACTTTGTCCAATGTCCAATACCCTAATACTTAAATGTGCAAGAATTTTCTATTCTCTATGAACATTTTCTTATTATAGCTTATTTTACTTTTATTTTGTTATGCACCTAAGGTCTGTCATTTCATTTCATTGTACCCTGTACAATGACAAATAAGGAACTTTGTTCTATTCTATTCTATACGGCCCCACGAAAAGAATCGATGGTGAGGAGCTGGGCAGAGGACATAGTACATACTGTACAAACATATAACACATTACAGACAAAGACCTGTCTGCTTTATAGTGTGGATATTTTGCTCAAACAGTCACATGTGTCTTCTTTTAGAGAGGAATCACCTCAAATCACATACAATCTATTTACTGATCATACATTATATCCTATGATCATACATTATATCCAAATAGCTGTCTATTCCACAACCACAAGCACTCACTGAGCAGTCTGATGAATATTAAACAACGTGCATCATATGCAATGGCCCTCACAGTCACCCAACAACCCTATAGAACATTTAAGGATAACATCAGCACTTTCCACAACTATCACCAAAATACCATGCCTTTAGTTCAGCCCTCTAGTATAGTCTCAGAGACAAGAACACATGGCAATGTTTTTTTTTTGTTTTTTGTTTTAATCTTTACATTTATAACGCATTGCAATCCACATTTCCCACGGTGAACTCCTACAGCATTAATCTCTGCGGACTGCTCCTGAAAGTGGGCAGGCTATGTTCCTTCAGTAGTCATGACAGTGTACCATCTGGGACATTTTCATAAGACTAAGCCAGTCTTATTGCTGCATTGAGCTGTCCAATACTCCCACAGCTGTGAGAAGACAGGGCTAAAAAGTGGGTTATCAGCTCATGCTCCTCAAACAAAGCTGGTGCCACATTTTTGACACATTATAGCTCTGTCATCCTTCCAGCAGTTTTTTTTATTAGTGAAACTCACTGCTAATCTAGTTTCATGTTTTTTTCTGATTTCTCTTTGTGGGCTTAATAATAAGTGTGATGTTGCTGTTGTTGTTGTTTTCAAATAAACTTCTAGGCAGTATTGTTCATTTAAATATATTCTCCAATAATATATTATCAAATTGTAAATAGTAAATGATTTATAGACTGAAAAACAAGACACATTAGCCAATAGCAAAACATTTTCAAACCCATATGCATAAATACTAATACTGTAAAAAAAACTGAAATTTAAGCTGTATAATATTGTCTAAAAAGGTTGCGAAAGCACTAGAGACTTGCAAGTAAAGTGGAAGAGAAGCTTATTCCATCACTTAAATGCCAAAACACTTAAGCAGTGATCTTTGCAGTTTACGCACACTATTATAATAAAGAAGGGCATGACATGCTCTCTGAAGTTCTCAGAGTACATCGATAATGTGGTGCATAGATAACTGATCTGACACCTAAAATATGATTTCATTTTAACTGCAATTCAAATGCTGCGATTTAAATTCAGTGGAGTGATTTCAGTCTGGGAGTTACATAAGAGAAATATATGAAATTAAAAACCTGTGTGAGCTCTGCAGAGATTAGATAGAGCATAAATGATGCCATTAAAAAGAGAATAGTCATGCATGGCCACAAACAACATTTAATCTTTGGTTTCTATAGTGAGAAAAGATGGTGGCTGACACTGCGTATCATTGTGTATGGTGACTGAATTGCCTAGCAGAGAAGTAAACTCTGAAACTACTAGACCTTGCAAACATCCCGGACCATCGAGATCTGTACCAGAACTCTTTGGATCCCACTTCATGCAGAGTTTTGACATTGGACTATTTTGGCTTAGGACATTACACACAATCACACACTCCAATGTTCATGGTATTTCTCAATCTGTATGTTGGTATTATTTATATTCTTAACATAACCCAAATGAGGATGGGTTTCCCTTCCAGTCCGGTTTCTCTCAAGGTTTCTTCCTCATTCCATCTAAGGGAGATTTTAATTTCTACAGTTGCCCCAGACTTGCTCATTAGGGATAAATGAACATAAATCATTTATATTACAATAATGTTCTATAATTCTTACATTCTGTAAATCCACTGGACAATGTCCATTATGAGAAAAGAGCTACAGAAATACACTTGAGCTTATTAACTATAGGAACTGGAGTTTTTCCTTGATGAAGGTTCAGATGAAGGTTTTCCATTTATAACCAAAAAGGAAATATTATAGCCAAAAAGGAAGTTTGAAACCATCAGCCATTTCGCAGTGTCGCAGTGGGAATAATCATGAGCTAGTGTCATTAGACAGTCACTGGGCTCATGCAGTAAGGCTGACTTCAGATGCTGAAGTTTTAATTGAAGGTTTTAATTGTAGTATTGATCTGGAAAACTAGCCAAAGACATTTCACAATTCCTAGCACCTGCATAAATACCTGTATAAAGCTCCACTGCTTGATAATTCAGCATGTAATGTCAGCATGTCATTTGTCTGTACATTGCATACATATAATTAAACACACTTTATTATTATTGTTGTTATTATTAATATCATTATTTTTATTATTATTATTATTATTATTATTATTATTATTATTATTATTATTATTAATGAACATAATAGTCAGTTGTTTTAAGTATGTGAATAATTCTATTTTGGTACCTCACAAACACAACATTTCATTAAAAAAATGTAAATATTTAAAAACTGCAATCCATCATTTTGACTACCTGCATCTCAGTTGCCAGTGGGAAATTCCTTCCAGGCATTACAGTCAGTTCCCAATCAATAATATTACATGTACTATATTTACTCACATGAGAAAAACACAAATAAGACATTTTATGCACTTTTATTATTTGAATTTAGTACCAGTTTTCCCATATTGCAGTTGCCATCTTAATGAGCAAGGAAGGACCTTTCTGCAACAATTATTTTACTTTTATTTACTTCCTCATTTACTCCCCCCTACCATATTTTTCTCCTCCATCAGCTACAACTGTCTCCTCCAAAAGCTTGATAGTAACACTCTATCTTTATGCCTAATCACAGTGTCAATCCACACCACCATGTCAAACAGAAATAAAAACATAATGAAGACAAAAACAAGATGTTTACTCAGCGTGGATGTTTAGTGGGTTTACTTACAAGTATTTAATTGTATTTATTTAAATTAATTTAGTTATTGCTTCTGTAATGAGTCAAATGAAAAAGGAGTAACAACCATTTATTAATTGCACACACATGTATTAAATGTATTAACTGTGTGTGTGTGTGTGTGTGTGTGTGTGTGTGTGTATACTGTACAAATGAAAAGTTTTAAAACAGGAACTCCTAGATTGTCAATACTCACTTGATTTCTGAATAATAGTGAATACAAAACTATTAAAGTTATGAAATAATGTACATTTCATAGTTCACTGACCGGAATAGTGTTAAACAAATCATAGCTCTAGAGTGGCCTACTTTTTTTCTGGAGCTCCTGTGTTCTCCTCACTTGCCAAATCAGCCAGTGAGGGACCTGACCTGCTTTCCTGAGATATGAAGTCTAAACAGTAAAGGGGTATAAATGTGAAATAATGGGCATTAATAAAGCACAGAAAAGATCAAGCTGCTGAATTAGGGAGTCTGATCAAGTGTAAATCTAATGGTAGGTCAAGTGAAGAAGGGAAGCTAAATGACACGAGATTATGAGGGATAATGGTGGAAAGAAAGAGTCCCCCAATTGTTAGGTTTAGGTTACATACATCATTACTCACATAGTTACACACTGTGCATCTCTTTCAAAATAAATCAGGATTGCTTTAAACTCTATATCTTTCAGGCCTTTTTTATTTAAAAAATCTAGAAGCTTCAAGGATGTGTGAAGATGATTTGACTGTTACTTGCAAAATAAAGGAGAAAGTACACTAGTAAAGGAACAAATTGTTCCCAATATTTTGTACATTTAAATACCTGCAGAAGGATTTTTGAAATTGAAAATAAGGCCTAATATTGAGGAAGTGCTGTGAACGATTGCCTCAATTGTCTTAATAATCATTGCACTTAAAAAAAAAGAAAAAAAAACACAAACAAAGATATCATTACTATTATAGCTATTTTTTTCTTACCTTACAGACCCTGGCCACTCTTGCCACTCTGGTTTGACTAGAGTAGGGTTTTTGCTCTGGATTCCTCTCAGTAAAGAAGAAGTAAATTTTGTCATCGTCCCCAATGGAGCTGTTGATGCTTTCTCTCAATAGTGCTGAGCCAACAAAGTCCGCCTCTGCAAAGAACAGTGGACTTAACAACCATATGGGCTATAAAGGAAAAGTAATTTGCTTACTTACTGAACAGAAACTGTCAAAAGTGTTTAGGAAGGCTTGTAAGTCAAAAGACCACTCACATTGCAAAAAGCAGAACTGACATTCACATCTGCCATTCACTTCCTCTTTTAGTAAATAACACTCTTATAGTAAATAATTTAACAATATTTCTCAAATTATAAATATTTGATTTATGTCAAGTGAAACAATAATATTCCCAATAATACACTTGCACAAAGTCAGGGATTTTGGAGCACCAAGAGACAGGGATAAGGTTATGCAATTATATCAAGCAGGTGCTAAAGTGTTGAGCAGCTCTGTTTCATGTGTACATTAAACACAATCATTAAGTGAAACAGAAACAGCTGTGTAGCAGGAATCCAATTTGGTGAGGAACAGTCAAACTCTGCTGCCAAGGTGAGGTTCTGGACACAGACTCACAGAATATACACAATAGCAAGACTGAGAACAGCAACAGGACACAAGATAGTTAAACTGCATCGGCGAGGTCTCTCCCAAGAATAGATTTCAAAGCACCTGGGGTTTCAAGATATGCTGGTCCAGCTAGTTTGAAAAAGAACAAATAAATGGGCAAGGTTGTGGGCCATTGATACAGTGGTCGTCCAAGGAAACTTAATGCAGAAGATGAAAGACACATCATGATTACTTCCCTGCAACATCAGATCTCCGGCAGGGCCATCAGCAAAGAACTGGCAGAAATCAATGGTATCCTTCAACAGTTTCTGTGGATTAAGTAAGCATTTCTCCAACTCCAAGTGTCCTCAATGCTGAGAAATACAGGCATATACTTATCCATCATGCAATATAATCAGGGAGGGGTCCTATTTCCCCAACTTTATTTTGCAGAACAATGACCCCAATGACACATACTGTCAATGTCATTAAGAACTATCTTCATCACAGAGAACAACAAGGAGTCCTAAAAGTAGAATATAATTGGCCCCCGCAGAGGCTTTATCAGATCAAGGGATTATATGAAGAAACAGGATTTGAGGCAGCCTATAATCATATAAGATCTGCAGTTCGTTCTCCAAGATGTTTGGAAAAACCTGCCTGGTGAGTTTCTTCCAAAACTATACCTAGAAGTCTAAATGTACCAAAGGTCATTCACACCAAATATTGATTTGATTTGTATTTGGCTTCTGCTCATTTTCTTTCCAATTTCTTTAGAATTGTGAAAAAGACGTGGAAAAGGTGTTGGAAAAGGTGTGGGGGAAAAAGTGCTGGCCCCCTTCCGGTGTTCCTATTTTTTGCATGATTGTCACACTTTTAATGTTTCAGATCATCAAACAAACTTAAATATTAATCACATGCATAAACACATAACGCAGTTTAAAAATGAAGGTTTTTTTTTTTTATTAAGGGAAAACAAAATCCAAAACTACATTGCCTTGTGTGAAAAGTTGTTTGCCGCCATTAAAACATAACTGTGGTTTATCACACTTTCTTTAGCCACACCCAGGCCTGATTACTGCCACACCTGTTCACAAATTAAGAAATTGAGCAATCAAGAACCAAATAAATTCACAAACAAACGAGAAAGAAAGTAATTGATATATACCAGCCTGGAAAAGGTTATTAAGACATTTCTAAAGCTTTTGGACACCAGCGAACCACAGTAAGAGCAATTGTCTACAAATGCAAATACAAATACAAAAGCGAAAACACAGAACAATGAACAGAACAGAGAACGTTGCCTGGAATGGCCGGCCGAACAAAATAACCCCAAGAGCACAGTGATGACTCATTCTAGAGGTCACAAAAACCCCACAACAACATCCAAAGAACTGCAGGCTTCACTTGCCTCAGATAAGGTCAATGTTCATGACTCCACCATAAGAAAGAGACTGGGCAAACATGGCCTGCATGGCAGAGTTCCAAGATAAAATCCGCTGCTGAGCAAAAAGAACATAAAGGCTCCTCTAAGTTTTGCCAGAAAACATCTTGATTATTTCCAAGACTTTCGGCAAAATACTCTGTGGACTGATGAGGAAAAAGGCAAAAGTTTTTGGAAGGTGTGTGTCCCATTACGTCTGGTGTGAAAGCAACAGAAAAAGGCATCATACCAACAGTAAAATATGGTGGTGGTAGTGTGATGGTCTGGGGCTGTTTTGCCGCTTCAAGGCCTGGAAGACTTGCTGTAATAAATGAAACAATGAATTTTGCTGTCCACCAAAAAAATCTGAAGGAGAATGTCTGGCCATCTGTTTGTGACCCAGCTGAAGCTGAAGTAAACTTGGGTTTTGTAACTATGATCACAATAAATACACCAGCCTGTCCACCTCTGAATGGCTAAAGAAAAACAAATTGGAGACTGCGGCGTAGCATAGTCAAATCCTGAAAATCAGAATCCTGCATTTTTCACAAGTGCCTAAAACGATTGCACTGTTCTATATGTTGGTATTATATGTTATGATCATTCCTACACCACTGTCATCATAAGTCTTGTACATACCCAGCAGCCATTTAGTTGGAGCCTCTTCTGTCCTCAGGTTGGGGAATGGAAAGTTACGACGAATGTCAGGGGAACTACGAAAGTCGAACTGTGAGGCAGAATACATCTCACTATCTAGAAAAAGAGAAAAACATCTAATTTCCAAGATATCAAAAGTAAAATATACACATCCTCAGATTTAGATCAGACTTCTGAATTCTGTATTTAACTGGATGAGGCATTTATTTATAAAGAAAACATGCATTATTATTATATCTCTTTCACTTGATGAACAGGTAGTCTCAGCATTTAGTGCTTACCCACAATGAACCCAGTATAGCCTTTGAATGGGTCGTAAGGGCATTTTTCTTTGCCTTCCTCAAAACGCACAAAGGTGAATCGTTCCACATCCTGTCAAACACAACACAGAAAATGCTGGTTTCATTCTGCTGGACAGGATCAAAGTTAATTTCAGAACAAAATAGAAAGCTGTGATCCTTACTATGTATGCACAGCGAGGTCGGAAGGCATGTGTCCCACAGGTGTAGAGATGGGTCTCGTTATACCGATCAAGAAACCGAACATAATTGTAACATTCTGTCTGTGGCAGAACAACATTGACACAATTACTCAACAAATACAGAATGCAGTGAGTGAGTGGGAAGTACATGAGACCCGAGCAGTCTAAAAACTACAGAAGTAAAAAAATAAAAAATAAAAAATGAGTGGAAGCTCCAGAGAATGCCTTTAATACAATTCCATAACTCAGAGAGGTTATACCTCATCGTCTCTTCCTTTGCTTAAGCACTGTTTCTTCTGCTCAGCAGACGCAGCCCAATCGATCTGTTATATAGTAAAAATAACAGCCTTATTAAGCCATAACCAAGAAGGAAAGACCACTGAAGAAGCTGCAGATAAAGATGTGGGTGAATAATGAAACTACTCACAGAACTGTTATTGCGGATAGCTGAGATATTGGCTGTGTCCAGGGCATACAGGGACTCTCTGGCCCCTACATACAACATACCAGCTCTATCCTCCAGCAGTAGAGTACTGTAGTTTGCAGTCTGACCATGAAAATGATTACATCCTAGAAGCCCTGCAAAAAAATCAGTGACCCAATTAGCAAAACAAGGACATGCATGGCCACATAGTGTCAACACATTAACATAGTTGCATCAGCGTAATCAACTGTGGTCAGAACTCAAGAATGAGTGAACGAAACGACTGCATTCGATGCTACAGCTGATCAAACAATGAATTCATGAAAAAGGATGAAATGGAATTCTCCAAGGAAGAAAAAGCTGGGCACTGCTCCAAAAGCATAGCAGGAGGGGTGGAAGAAGAGAGATAATGCCGAGAGAAGAAGAAAACTAATCTGCATTAAGCTGACTCATGAGCAACGTGAAATGTTTTAGGCACCTTCAATGTTTAATGCTGAATCTGATCCGTTAATTATATACTCATACTTCACCTGCCACACAAATAATTAAAGCAAACAATTAATGCATGCAGTCACTAAGAATATAAGAATTTTAATATATTCAGTGATTGATACAGTACATTGATGATAAATCTGGCAATATTGTTTTTTAAAAAGGTCAATAAGAAAATAATGTGTAATAAGAAGAACATTTAATGTCATGAATCATTAACCACTGACTCCCACTTCTTTAAATATCCGTCCTTTATTACCACTGGAATAGAACGCAATGTGCTGAGACCAACAGCAGTTACTCTGAAATATTCATAAAGCATGAGACTCTTTTTTTCAACTAAATTACAGGCACTGAACGTGTATAACTTTAAAAAACAAACTCACTCCCTGTATGCATTGTTTGTTATAATATGAGTTGGAAAGATCAGGTCACATTTCAAACATGATGACATCCTACATGCTCTTATTTCCCTTCACTGTCACCAATGTCTCTATTCACCTTTTACTTCCCCAAACCTGCAAAACTACAACACCAGGCAGACATATCACAAATTCCTTATAACAACAAGTAAAACAAAACATTAGTCACAAGACAATCCTGTGACATAAGAAGAATCTAAATGTAATTTTAAGTTCATTCTGTAATGTAAATTGCATACCTTGTTATGCACACACTGAACACAACTGTATTGTGTGTGTGTGTGTGTGTGTGTGTGTGTGTGTGTGTGTGTGTGAGAAGGTTGGTTGTATCATATATAAATTAGTGATATAAATCCCAGAAAGGCATTCAGTTTCAGTGTGAACCATATTTAATTCCCCAAAAGCATTCCATTCATATCCTTCATGCATGAACCAATCACGAAACATTCTATTAAAGCAAACAGACCCACCACTATGAATCAAGAAAGGTCAGAACAGGCCTAGGGATGTGTGTGTGTGTGTATGTGTGTGTGTGTGTGTGTGTGTGTGTGTGTGTGTGTGTGTGTGGTGTGTGTGGTGGTAGGTGTGGGTGTCTGTAAGTCTGTGTGTGGGAGAGAGAGAAATGCAGCTGTGCACGTTTATAGGAAAGCATCCCTAATGCCTAGAGCAGCAAGATTCAAAAAGAATCTTAAGTGTGTGCTTGTATGTTTTGAAAATACCTAATTTCCATACAACAGTGAAGATATCAATGTAAATGGGAAAGAGTCTGGCATTCTATTATCCAGTGACTGTCCCTAGGCAATTGCACAGCGTGCCCTCGGAGTCACACAATGCCAGAATACTGCGACAATACACAGTGACACATCTTAATGCTGATGTTATCAAATACAATATAGTATTTAAGAGGAAATGAAAGGAGTAAAACCACTGAATGTCATATTATTAAAAATGCATGGACAAAGTCAACCCAGATATCAAGGCCTATTCTGTTTGTTTCAGCTGTGTGTGTGTGTGTGTGTGTGTGTGTGTGTGTGTGTGTGTGTGTGTCTGTCTGTAGTTCACACTGAATGTTGACTAAAGTATTCCGGCTTAAATATAACCTTTGTTCCATCATGTAGAAAAGCAAAATTTGCACAATACTCTGTGTTTGTTCTACTGTGTGTGTGTGTGTGTGTGTGTGTGTGTGTGTGTGTGTGTGTGTGTGTGTGTGTATTTTGCCACTGTTGACTCACATTTTCCCTCTGGTCAAAACAGTGTCTAGCAGGCTGAGTAGGCACATGTGTGTGTATATATATATATATATATATATATATATATATATATATATATATATATATATATATATATATATAAAGTGACACTGGTGACATGGGTGAAAACAGTCAACGTGTTGAAATTATATAACCACACAGACACTCTCACCAACAGCAAAGAAAACCATGGCCATGCCCACGTTTTCTGACATCCAAATAAAAAGCTATCTGAAGGTATCAATTGAACTCTATGCAGTCGTCAAATACTATATATTGTTAGATATTTTGGTTGTACCAAGCAGGATTTTACCTCTCAGCTATATGGTTTTTAGTGGTATATTTTCACTTTAGCAACATAATAGTTGTTATTTTATACTTAAACTCCTTCCAAATAGGTGTGATGCTTTCATTCTTTGTATACTGTGAGTGAAGTATAGAGCTGTTACATTCTGTAATTTAACACACACACCCTGTAATTAAACAAAACAAAACTTACATATATATTATATATATATTGTATAGATATATATATATATATATATATATCTATTTAATATATATATATATATACATGTATATATGTATAATATAATAGTGTTTGACAAAATCAAATAACTCTTTACACTCTGTGTGAAATGAGCGAAGCACATGTATATACACTGTCTTCCAAATTTCTTTCAACACAGTTATAATAAACTCAACAAGTATAATTTGTCATCTATATTGCATGGACAAAACATTTTTCATACATATAACAATTTTAAACCAAAAATTTATTATTTGCATTTCAAGTTACATATTGATATAGATAAGTCCTTCTTTTAGACTAAAAACTGTCTCATCCATGTATAGTTTATGCCTGTATTTCATGAGGATGCCTGTATAAACTCCCAGCGCTGTTTTAGGAGCTATTCTGCTGCCCACCCTCAAATATTCTCATTTTGAAAATAGTCCACAAAGTTTGAAATCAGGGGATGATGGTGGCCAAATGATGATTTATTTTTCACTTTTTATTCCTATAGCATCCAAAAACTATTTAGTTATTTTGTGTAGTGTGTGATGGTGTGTTGTCCTGCATGAAAATAATTTTATTTGGGAAGGCACAATTCTCTTTTTTATATACCATGGCAGAAAATGAACTGTTAATAACTCAACGGATCTTACAGACGACATTTAGACACCTTCACAGATCCTGTTGGGACCAACCATCTTAATTCAAAATATTACAGGCCAAACCATCACCATCACTACCTTTTTCCTCTGATGTTGCAGTCTTGTTGGAATAGCATGGCCATTCACCAACCATCCAGAACTATCCATCTGGACCATCCAGTGTAGAATGGTATTTGTCAGTGAATAAAACAATAAAAAAGTTAATCTTCATGTTTCTGACCTCACTTTACCACTTTATGGCTTCACTATACCACTGTATGCAAGAGTATGCAAGAGGTTATGCAACCTCTTGGGACCGGCAACTTCAAATATCTGTTTGATGCTCAACAGTAGCTTTTTATAGCTGCCCTAAAAGTACTACTAATTTGTCTGCCAGACATCTTTTTTGAAAAAGTCTTTATCTTTTAGGAGGAGGGGGTAGCTCAGTGGTCTAAGGTGCTGGACTGCTGAACGGAAGGTCTGGGTTTGCGCCCCGGTATTACCAAGCTGCCGCCCTTGGGTCCTTGAGCAACACCCTTAACCCTCTGTGCTCCAGGGGAGCCGTATCATGGCTGACCCTGTGCTCTGACCTAAGCTAACAAACAACAAACAATATGCGAAGAAAAGAATTTCACTGTGCTGTAATGTATATGTGACAAATAAATAAAGGCTATTCTATCTGATTGAATCCCTCAGGGTTGTAAATTTCTCAAATATTTTGATAGTTTGATGATCTCTCTACAGTTTATTACAGTAATATATTAATTGTTTTCATATATACACTACACTATCAACACTATTTCGTATTTTTCATCTTCAAAAACACCGTCTTTCTCGCTGTATTGCATGACAACTGCCATGTGCTAAATAATTTGGAATAAATAGGTTTAAATAGGTTTCCTTTAAATAGGTTTCCTTCATTCACTTGATACCAGTTATTTCAAAATACATGCAACATAAAACAAAAAGATGCTTTATTTGAAAATAAAAATACAATTTTATTCTAATGAAATACTACTAAATCATACTTTATAATACTCTAACTAACTAATATTAATTTTACTCTCAAAATAATTTCTTATTAATTTCAATGTTACTTTTTTAGTGGTTGTTTTAATTGTAAAATATGGTATGCGGCTCCTGTAAGAATGTTCCTGGTGCTTTCCATATAAACTGTTGATACGTTTAAGTTATACGGAAGGGCATTGAATTCACAAAAGAAAAATTTGCGTCTATAATACGGATTTGGGTATGCAATGCTATCCCATAAGGTTACATATGGAATATACGGTAATAGAGGTATAGGTATGATCACAGAGATCATACCTGTTGTGAATGTGCAGCTAGTAGCACATAGCAATGGCGTAGGCTATAAGAAAATACCCTGAAACTGAGCTGCATCACGGTGACCAAGACCATACCTATACCTGTGATCTGATGAAACCAAGGTAAACTTACTTAGTTCAGATGGTGTGAAGAGTGTGTGGCAGCAACCAGGGGAGGAATACAAAGTTAAGTGTGTCTTTCCTACAGACAGGCATGGTAGTGGGAACCATAAATGCATGTAAAACATGTACTGCGATACAGTGAAGCAGAGTATTATTCTCTCTCTTCGGAGACTGGGCTCCAAGGCAGTATTCCAACATGATAACGGCCCCAAGACGACCACTGCCTTGTTAAACAAGTTGATAGTAAAAGTGATGGACTGGCCAAGCATGTCTCCATCGTCAAACAGAAGGTGTAGGAGTGCAACGTCTCTAACATCCACCATCATTCTGGATAAATAATCATTATAAGCTCATTGTGACAAAGCAAACAAGTATGGCTTAAGTAAGCAAGCTAGTCATGTTTGTAAATGAGCCAGTTATGTTAGGTAACTTTAGTAACATACTACAGCTAGCACAGCCTTGTATTAACTATATAATTAGGTTAACACAATTATTACTGGAAAAAAACTAAGCTGTTGGCACAAAATATTGGAACAATATTTAAAGCTTTAACTGTATATGTTTATTTCATGGGATAAGTGTGTTTAAATGGAAGAGGTGCGGGTTAATCTGTGTTTTGTGTAGAGGTAAACTAGCAGAAGGATCTTAGCAAGCTACATCATTAATGCAGATCTACTACAGATACTACTACAGTTTTCTCTAAACCTGAAAATGTTTCTTGCAATACATAAACCCGAAAAAAAATCCAAATCAAATTAAAGACAGAGGAGAACACTGTATGAAGATTTAGGAGCCAAAATCCCAACTACTGTCTGCTGCTATTTTAGTCCAGAAAAGAGAAGATGGTACATTTCTCAGATCCTTCCTCCACCACACACAGATCCAGATCATCTCTACTTCTGTGACCACATTCTTTCTATTCCCAGAGAAGGCTTATGACATCGTGACAAGCACAGAAAGCAAAGAATATTCCGAATACATTGGTATATATTATCAGTTTTGCAGATGACAAGACAATTGTTAAGAATTGCAATAGCACTGCTAATCGCTTAGGCTAAGAATGTATTGAACAAAAGAAATAGAATTAAGGAATACAATGCGCTTATCGCCTAGGATTTTCATGTACCTTTCACCTACATGTTACATTTCAATGAAATTAAAGTGCAATATGTGTACTCTTGGCTCTACAGAAGGAAAACAGACCTCAAGAACAGAGATCTGACACTCATGCACTCAACACATATATACACTCACACACACACGCACACACACACACACACACACATCCATGAAGAATAGAGATGTAGGTCAAGGACAGCTGAAGCAAGGAGAAAAATTAGATGAAATGAAAACACAGGCATGCTCAGTAGAAACATCTTACATCCTGGATTGTTTTTAAACAGCGTGCTCTTTAACAGCGACAACACAAATTATAAATAACATTGAGCAAATGTTTGTTGTTTTTAAATGACGCTCTACCAATCATTAAGATTATGAGAAATATTTTTATAATACACCATGTTCTTAATAGGCACTGCACTGAGCCATGTGGTATGTTTTTGCCTTTGGCCCCAAGCTGGTTGCATAATAATTTGAAACACAAAAACATACACAAAAATTACCCTGATTCATAGGCTGTCACATGAAATATTACCCCAGTAAAAATATTTCACATTTTAAATTGCACCATTCTCTGTTAAAAAAAAAGGCTTGATTTCATGATGTGATTTAGCAGAACAGTATGCTTTATCCTAAGCTATGATAATTGTTATTTTCATAGATTTAATTTTAATATTTTTACTCAGCCATGAAACAAAGATTCAACAAAATATTATCATATAACCACAATAACAACAACTATATAGAAGTAGACAGTAACACTGATCGCATAAACGAAAAAAGAATCACTGCTCTCACAGTTTTCATTTACCAGGAGCTCCAGTAGTCTAATCTCGTTGTCTCATAGCATGTGCTCTGTAAAGTGCATAAAATAGGCCAGGGCTAATAAAACCCAGAGAGCTCAGAATGTCTTCAGCACACCACACAAAACTGTGCGCATGTTTAACATGAACACTACTTTTATATGAATAATGCTAGAAATGTATGACCATTGCAAAACCCTTGTAGCCCACCTATATGACATATTCTAATTTGGCCCAATGACCTTCAGGCATGGGGGATTAAAGGATACACTTATGTAAATGTACTTAATTACTAGATTTATTTACTGAATATTTATAATTTACCTTATAAACCATATAAATGATAAAACTCATCACATCCCTTTGTGGAACATCCCACTCAAGATTTAGTCCCCCGTTTGCTGTTACCATAACCCCATTCCATTCCCATTCATCTAATTTACATGTAGTTTAATGGAGTCAAACATATTCATCAAAACTATCATAACCTTTCATTACCTGTGATGTTACAGTACACAACGTAATTAAAGTTGCAGCTATTTGTGTGCATTTTAAGTCTTTAGAAACCAACTTTACATGATGCTCTTAGGAAAAACTATACAATTTTAATGTTAGATACGTGATGAAAGGTTTCCACATTAAAACATGCCATAACATGACCTATTCTTTCTTATAAGTATTATTTCTCACATAACATTTTCATCACTCATAATCAGGGGTTACATTACTAATGTGGTACGGTTTGGTAATTGTTTCAGGAATGAATTCATTTAATATTTTGGGAGAATAATCTTACCATTAAAAGGGACAGTGGTCCTAGGAATGACATCCAGCTCAAGCACGGGTCCGAACGGGAAGCCCCACAGCATGGATGCTGTGTGGCAGAGAAGCATCAGCGCGATGGCAGGCAGCTTAGGATGTGTCATGACCAACATTATATTAGTGCAGATGGCAGCTAGAATCCTTCCAGATCCTTGTGAGACCACTTTGTCTGGACTCTTAACAGATTTCTAACTCATCCTCCTGCTGTCAATAGTTTCTCTCTGCACTGGGAAATAAGACAATAATAACTTTCCACATAAGATATATTAACATTCAAAATCATTAACATTGCATGTGTTCGCTGTTACTGCAACGTTTTCCATGCACACAAGAGGGATCAAATTAGTGATGTTATATGCTACCTGCTATACATAAAGCTCACAATAGATACCTTCGGCAATTATAGAACAAAGAAGACAAAAGAGGGTTTAGGGTGATATAAAATGGCATGTCTTAATATTTAATTATACTTGAAATATTGTGCCCTTGTATACCTTGAAGTGACTAAGTGGTCCATTTTATGCCATGTTGTTACGTCAAGTATTAACTGAGCTGCACTCTACCGTGGTCTTAAACCTTATAAGTTGTAAGTTATTTTTTAATACTTTTTTAATTACATGAGCACTGATCACAATAATTAGAATGTTTCTTTTTTGTGTTTTTTTTTTATTACAATAATAACATTCATTGTAGAAAGTAAGTAAAACTACTTTACTTGGATGTGTACATAGCAGGTTGATTTCAGTTGAACTGGCTCAACTTAAAATATTAACTTAAGTAAACTAATAAACTAATTATGTATAATAGTGCTGCTTTATATTCAGGACTCGTTGACACTGACAGTGCTTGATATATTGTATGTTCATATTGTTTCTTTAAATTCTGAAGTTAGATCTATATTGGTTCTGTATGCTATCTCTTACAAATCCCACTTCTTTTGTTTATAGTGCATTGAACACTCTCTGCAGTTATCTGTTGTATAATATAAAAAATAAGCATCTAGAACAGCAAATCAATTATTATTATCATCTAAGACTCATCAAACCCACACAATCATTATATTATCATAAAACCTCCAAAACAAAACTTCCTGCCAAGATTTTACGGGAATTAACAATTAACGACTATAATATTACAGCTGTTAAGTTTATATAACATTTATTAGCATTTTACATCCTTAAATTAAAATTTGCATTACAAATCCTTTACCTAAGCCGAAATTGGACAGAAGTAAAGGCACTTTTGATACAACCATCTGTCAACCAATCCATAATCTATGCTTAATATTTAGTTTGACATTTCCACAGATGGCATAGAAATCCAATAAAATCACCCAAATCTGTGCTTTAATGGTTTATTTTTAATTCTCTGTCTGAATCACTGGCAATCTACCTGGATTCTGCTACATGACAAAGTTATAGGAGCATATCAAGCTCACATTACTTATCATTATTACTAAAACATTTATTCGACAGACAAATAAAAATAAGATAGATTACAGACCGATATTTATTTAATATAATAATTCATTTCTACTGTCAGCAGTATTTCCTAAAATCTTACTGACACTCTATAGATTACGTATATAAAATGACCACAAAAATCTATGTTAATTAACAGTTTAGGAAATGGTTGCAAGTCCCTGACGAAAACTTCAGAACTAATGTACTTATCATTTTCTTTCGGAAATACAAAGAAGAACAGAAATGAAACAAATCCATATCATGCGCAACATAATTCCACTGTAAGTGTAGGCTGCTGTCAAAACAATCCAAATGCTGGAATTCCCGAATATAATCTTGTGTTACACTGCTCTACATGTAAACTGACACAAGTGGATTTTTTAAGAAGGAATGCAGAGCATCACCCCCACAATTCAAATGAGCCAAGAGACCTAAGTCCATTGGCAAAGAAATAAAAGAAGCACAGCATTTTAATGTTCAGTCTTCCAATATATTTACATCATGCATGCCTTTGATCCTCTCTGAATCTTATCTTTTCTCAACCGGTATAAGAAAATCTAATTACAGTATTAGCATCCCACTTCACAAACTAAAACTACAACTTATAAAACCACAATTGTATGCTGCCTTTCCTTATTAAAGTAGGGATTAATGTAATAATTAATTATTTATTTATATGAGCAATTAATAATGCATAGTGTAATTCTTAGGTGCCAGCTATATTTATTTACAGAAATAAATTTAGACCAAAGCAATTTGATGAGGAGAGCTAATGTGAACACTTCTTTTGATATTTATAAAGAAAATATTTATTTTTGTATGCTGAATATATTATGTAATTCTCTGTAGTTTTATAATATGTTTTTTTTATAAAAACTGATTAAATCATGGTCCATTTTATTGTTATTGTTTACTTATAACAACGTTTCTAATGCACATATTCTCTATATAAAAAAACGCTAAAATTAATAGTGCCTTATTTGTTGATTGCATATTATATAATATAAATAAATAAAACAGAATAGGAGGTATATGCTACTCTACTCCCATAAAAGTTCACTATACATTACTGTCATAGACGAGTGATGAGATTAAAGGATGGAGAAGATGGGATGTCCTTTTCATTATTTTGTGATAGCTTAAAATGAGCTTAATAAAATGGTCAAGGTGAGTTTTTTTGGCTAGCTTTTTTATGTTTCTACCAGTCAGATGCTATCTGCAAATGAACAAACCCGAACTCCAGAGGACTGCTCACCTTCAGTCATTTGCGTTTAGGCAACACATTGTTTTTTATTCAACAGTGGTGCACGTTATAAAGTAAAATTGTGAATAAATGACACATACAATAACTCTTACAGCTTATCTGAATCTACAAGATAAAAAAACAACTAAAGGCTATCATCTAAAATGCATTATGAGTACTCCACTGAGAACAGACATGATTGCACACCACTGCGGCATTTTTAAGGACACTTCTGGTACACTTTATAAGTCACCTTCACCTGCATGTTTCGTCTGCACTGATATATGCAAGGGATTGTATATGTAGATTGATTCGTAACGTCTAACGCAAGTTTACTAGGACATGCAACTTAAAATAAAAGACTAGAATAGATTTTCAGGCACTGTACCTCTCAGCCTGCATCCTCGGAACAGAAATAGCCAATGCAGCGCGTTACCGTAGAAACCCAGAGCTCCTCTGTGTGCGTGTGTGTGTGTGTGTGTGTGCGCGCGCGCGTGCGTGCATGTGTGCCTATACGTGTGACCCACAGTACCTGCGAGCGCTGTAATACACAGCGAATGCTCGTGGTTCAACGTCCAAGGTGAAGACACGCCTATATGTAAATATCCATTACATCACCGATAAACCACGCCCCCATTGCAATCGTGTTCAGAGATCCCCTGTAGGAGCATTTGAGGCACTAAGATGAACAAAAAAGAGGCAGGAATAAATACACATTTGGATATTTAAAGTCGGGTATCTTAAAAAGATTCGCCCCCAAGTACTGGATACTTTTATTTGTTAATGTAGGCTTTCATTAAGTGAAAAAGTATAGGTTTGTCCAGCAACCTATCAAGAACCAATTTTGGACCGTGCATTGACATTTAAATACTTTGTCAATTCTTGGCTAATTGATTTATTAACTTTTCATGCAGCCAGCTAGTCTATTAACTTTTCTTTTTTTTAACCTCTTATAGCAGCCAACATATAGACACTGGTGCCAATCGTGACTTTGGCGCCACCAAAAGGCGATGCAGCATGATCACGACTTCTGTTGTCAGTGATTCAGACTCAGTTTAGCTAATATACCTAAACTATATAAACTGTCCTGAATTCAGTCACATATATCTGTGATGTCCTGTATACGACCACACGTCTGGGTGAACAGTATTATATTGCTTATTACTTATCTTTACATTACTACTTAACCTTACATTTACATTTTTTGGAATGTATCACATGCCCACATCCACTCGGAACTTACAGTTATCTGATTTATAAAGCTAGCAGTTGAGGGTCAGGGTCTTTCAGAAAAAAACTAAAAGGCTGATGCTGGGATGAGGGGGCACGGTGGCCTAGTGGCTAGCACGTTCGCCTCACACCTCCAGGGTCCGGGTTCGATTCCCGTCTCGGCCATGTGTGCGTGGAGTTTGCATGCTCTCCCCGTGCCTCAGGGTTTTTTTTCTCCGGGTTCTCCGGGTTTTCTCCCGGTCCAAAAACATGCACGGTAGGTTGATTGTGTGTGCTTTGTGATGGGTTGGCATTCCATCCAGGGTGTATCCTGCCATAATGCCCATAGATGCCTGAGATAGGCACAGGCTCCCCATGACCCAAGGGAAGATCGGATAAAGTGGTAGAAGATGAATGAATGAATGAATGCTGGGATGTGAACTCAGCCAGTAAGCTGCCACTTCTACCATCTTTCTGTAATTACAGAATAATTTTATTCCAATTTTTTCAGAATACTACATGGACCCCAACAAAGAACTTTAATGTATACAAACACTAGTCATATCCTATTTAGATGCAATCTGTAAGCTTGGACCAACACAATTACAACCACAGCCCTAGCCTAAATGCAATTTCATTCTTACCCTTACTTAATGCTAACCTAGCCCAGCCCTAACACAATTCTAATGCTAATCTTAGCCACATCCTATAACTAAATCAATTCACTTGCAAAATCATTCTGTAATGCCCAATTCACTTCTAATCCAATCCCAACTAACACCTAACCCTATCCCAGTCCCAACTCACTCCTAAGCCTATACCCTCTGCCAGTGGCGTCACTAGGGTTGGTGTCACCCGGTGCGGTAAAGCCATGGTGTCACCCCCTCCAGATTTTTCCATTTTTTTCCTGTCACATTTGCATTTTTTTCATTTTGGTGTCACCCCCTGTGATGGTGTGTGATTGGTGTCACCCGGTGCGGCTCGCACCCCCGCACCCCCCTAGCGACGCCGCTGCCCTCTGCTAACTCCATCCACAATTACTGCTTTAAGAAAAATTGTTTTAGATACTTGTTGACTAATCCTGTTTTCGCACACATGAATATTAATGACTGCGTTGTAAAAATGAAAAAGCAACATAAGCTAACAAATATTAAAATGATTTTGACTAGAAAGCTGATATTTGGAGAAGAAGAGAGAAGGATGAGAAGCTGAGAGAGAAGAGGGAGTGGATTAAACGGGTTTTTACGTCACGAATTTCCTCTTACACATGACAGCTGCTGAAATCGAGTTTTTTTTCTCCATTACTGTAAGGAACAATCAGAAACGGGTTTTTACTTCAGCTTAATTTCCTGGCAATACCAGAGGCGTTTTCTTCAGATGGTAAGTATTTAGTTTTTATTATTATTGGAAAAGCTA
Organism: Kryptopterus vitreolus; assembly: GCA_030449085.1. Lineage (NCBI taxonomy): Eukaryota > Metazoa > Chordata > Actinopteri > Siluriformes > Siluridae > Kryptopterus > Kryptopterus vitreolus. Next base: position 27,981,176 of record JACRUU010000015.1, on the reverse strand, counting down.
ATAAAGCTAATAACTGGCTCTAAATGTTAACTTGCCAACTGGGCAACGTGTGAAAGTAACACGTCGCCTTACGTAAAATAAAAGCAGATGCTGAGTTGGACGTGTCTAGGGTAAGTTTGTTGACGCTGGTAAGAGAAACACTGAGTAAACCAGATATAAACATTATTCCACCATATTTCGTTAGGCTTTTGCTAAGGGAAACTCAGAAATTACTAGCTAGGACTAGTTAGCTTGCTAACCTATTGATGCCAACCACAAGTTTCTTCACGGCTAAATATTAAATTTGGCAAAATAAAAAATGCAATACATTGTAAAGCTACTTTATATACTTTTCTGGTTTAACGGGGTAAATGTAGAAACCGGTTGATTTTATGAATGTAGCTAGCATGTTGCGCTTGATTAGCATTGGTAACCCTGGCTGCTTACCTAGCTACAACTTCGGGTAGTTAATCCGATGTTAAACAATGTTCGTTATCGATGAGGTAACGTATTATAAGCAATTAAATATTTTCACTTGTTGCAGTGTGGAGCAATTTATAAAACTTTGATTACGTGGCTTTCGGTGGCTGCTGAAATTGGATAGCTAGTGATGTGTGTGTAAATGTGTGTGCGTGTGTAGTAAAGCCAGTTTATGTTTCCATACATGAGGATAGCGAAAGTGAATATATGAGCGATTTTCATTCATCTGAATCGGTGTGTAAAACGTCAGCAATGGTGGAATGGAGAAATATATTTGGTCATTTACGTTGCGTTATGAAAATGGCACAGGTGTAGAACCTGTTATCATTATTACATTACTGCCTGACTGTTGATCTGAGCCTAGATCAGATGCGGGTTTGTACTACAGCAGTAATAGAGAAGCCACCTGTTCAAAGCGATGAGATGGATATCACAGTGCATTGCGCTGACGAGAACTCCGTTGTTTTGCTTCACATTGTAGATCAGATTGGACACAGACCAATCAGCAGTTCACGAATATATTTCAAGGATAAATCGATTTGATCTTCTGTTAAAGTAAGATATTAAACTAACACTAGAAGCGTAAGGCTGATAATTACTCTGCAGAAGTGTGTACCGTGTTGCTTTGTTATTGTATAAGGTGTTTTCTTAGGAGCCATACATGCATTGACTAAGGTGTGTGTTTTAACACTACTCACAGTTTTTCACCAGTGGAATCTTACCAACATTTTAATATCATTAGCTGTTGCATTGAGATTCCAGTAAAATCCCAACTAAGTCCTAAAATCTATGCCTAAGTAAGGGATTGATGTCAGTGCTAAAATATATTTTCCTCCAACTAGGCTTCTGCAATACAAAAAAAAAACAAGACTGCTTACAGTAATGCAGACATTTGTATAAAAATGTCAAAAGTTAGAAAACTGTTTTTATTGTTTTTGTGATGCATACTCCGTTTATCATATTCAAAATTAGGAAGACAAAAACAGACATTGGATAGTAAATGACTGGAGGAAAGGACTATGGAAAGATGAGTCCAAATTGGATACTATCAAAAATGTATGCATGACTGACAACAGGAAAGAAGACTTTAGCATACTGCCTCACACCCACAGTCAAACATGGAGGTGGATATATATGTTTGGGGTTGTTTTGTAGCAGGGAAAGCTATTATAAGTAAAAAGAATATTGAACCAACATGGCTACCATTCCAGATTTCACCACCATGCATTTCCATCTAGACTGCAGCTAATTGGAACTTACAATAAGACAATGATGCTACCTCCAGTCTCTGGAAGCATATTTAGAGAGCATTATTTGGAGAGTTATCATATTGTCTTCCCAGTTACCACATCCATATCGTATCAAACTGCTGTGTGCATGAACTGAAGGTCAGAAAGAAATGTCCAATTAGTGAAGAAAACTTTTGCCGAGATATGACAAAGTATTTCGTCTGAATTTTGGAAAGGCTAGGTGCCCAGATGTCACATTTCAGAATGAAAATAAAGTGTACTACTTTCGGATGTTCCCGTTAGGGGTCGCCATAACAGATCATCCTTCTCCATAGCATCCTGTCGTCTACCTCTGCTTGTTTCACAACAAATGTCTGCATGTTTTCCCTCATCTATAAATCTCTCCCTTGGCCTTCCTCTTTTCCTCCTGCTTGTCACCTTCATCCTCAGTATTCTTCTCCCTATGTAACCCTCTGCACATGTCCAGACCATCTCAATCAAGCTTCCCTTACTTTGTCTCCAGAACATCCTAAGAACATATCCGTCTAATAAACTCGTTTCTAATCCTGTCCATCCTTGTCACTCCTAATGAAAATCTCAACATCTGTCACCTCCAGCTGTCTTTTTGACAACACCACTGTCTCTAACACATACAACATCGCAGACCTCACCACAGTCCTATAAACTTTCACTCTTGCAGATACACTTCCATCACAAATCACTCTTCTCCAACCTGCCTGCATTGTTGACCCGAGTTACTTAAACTCGTTCAGCTTCACCACCTCTTCTCCCTGCAACCTCACCACTCCACTGCCTTCCCTTTCATTCAGACAGAAGTACTCTGTCTTGCTCCTACTGACTTTCATTCCCCTTCTCACCAGCCACTCCCTACTCTCACCACAAATCACAATATCATCCGCAAACATCATCCATGGAGACTACAGTCTGACCTCGTCTGTCAACCTGTCCATCACCAATACTACAGGAAAGGGCTCAAAGCTGATGCTTTATGCAATTCCACATCCACCTTGAACCAGTATGTCCTTCCTACTGCACACTTCACTACTGTCATATACATTTCCTTAACAACCTTCACATACATCTCTGCAATACCTGACTTCCTCATACATTGCCACAGCTCCTCTCTCTCTTTCTGACCTTTTCTATACTTCTCTACCAACTTCCTCAGTGCATATATTGAATCCATAATGCTCTTCCTCTGCATGAAACATAGTCCAACTTCACACACAGCTCCTCATGTGCCTTTACCTTAGCTTTTGCCACATCCATTTTCACCTGTTGCCGCATCTCCTTATACTCCTGTTTACTTTTCTAATCTGCTGATCACAAATCCATTTTGCCAACCTCTTTCTCATTATTCTTTCGTGCACTTCTTCATTCCACCACAACATCTCTTTGTTTTACTTTCTCTTTCCAGATGACACACCAAGTACTTTCCAGATAACACACTCTTCCAGGTTGCATCTCCTATACAGAATATAGTCTACATGTGTGCACTCTCCTCCACTTACACATCACTCTATGCTCTTCCTTTCTACTACTGTCTGCTCTTACATATACCTCTCTTTGAGGCCATACCTATCCATAACCACTTCATTAACCCTGTTCCCTTCACTAACATGGTCATTGACATTTGCACCTATCACCAATCTTTCATTCCTAGCTACACTCTCCACCACTCCATCTAACTCTCTCCAGAACCTTTCCTTCTCCTCCATCTCACAACCCACTTGTCAAGCGTAAGCACTGATGACATCATGTTTTCAACCTCCAGCTTCACCTTCATCACCCTATTGTAAATGCAGCCCTATTTCTTCTCCTCCACAACACTCTGTACTGTACACTTCCTTCAGGATTACACCTATACCATTCCTCTTTACATCCAACCCATGAGGAAAACCACATTTTAAACACTCCAGTTATATTCATGGCCTTACTCCCTTCCACTTTGTCTCCTGAACATATCTACCTTTCTCTGTTCCATCACATCAGGTAACACTCTCCCTTTACCAGTCATAGTAGCAACATTTAAAGTACCCACCCTAACCTTCACTCTCCTACATGCCTCCTTTCCTTGCCATCTCTGTAGATGCCTTCCCTCTCTCCAACAGTTGCCCAATTTTCACCGCTACCCTGCTTTCTAACGATATCTGTGGTGGTCGTTGTTAACCCGGGCCTCAATTGATCTGTTATTAAATTAAATTTTGTGATCCGCATGTTTGTTTTGCCGCATGTTTTACACCGGATGCCCTTCCCAACATAACCTTCCATATTTATCTGGTCTTGGGCTAGGATTTTGTAACCGCAATGGGTGGGTTATATTATATATAGTTTGCTGCATATTAATGAAAGGAACATGTGTGTTCTCATCTCTCAGTGACAAAAAAAACTAGGTGTTGCTTAACTTTTGGCAAGCACTGTTTTTGTAATTGCCGCATGAATCTTGCATCATTTGCTATCATCCTGTTCGTGAGTGTTGAAGCATGTTATTGAAATAAAAAAAAACAAAACAAGAATGCTTTTATGATGGACAATTTTATTATCAGAATAATCAGTTTGAAAATCTTAGAATTTAAACCTAGCTTAGGCATATGTCATAAAAAACATAAGTAGAAGCGGCTGTTGATGTGATGTTTGATGAATTATTAAAGTTAAGCAAATAAAGCTTAGACTATTTTGAGCATTAAAACGACATTTAAAAGTGCCACTTATATTTCCACATAACTACAGTAGTATGTGTGTATGTGTGTGTGTGTGTGTGTGTGTGTGTGTGTGTGTGTGTGTGTGTATATATATATATATATATATATATATATATATATATATATATATATGTATATATATATATATATATATATATATATATATATATATATGCACACACACACACACAAACTAAATATAGAGTTTTTTTTTTTTTTTTTTTTTAATAGGATTCCCATCCAGGATGATGACCACATACTGCTTGCCTTGTGGGTTGAGAAAAACTCGGCTGTTGGAGGAAAAGCAGAGGTAGAGCGAAAGAATGTAAAAAGAGATGGGAAAGAGGGTGTGGAACTGTTGCCTGGGTGCCTCCACAGCTGTGCTGTATGGCTCCCTCGCCCTTTTTGTCTCAATTCTTCATAATGTCTTCCTGCTCTATTATGTGGACACTTTTGTGTCTGTTTACAAGATAGACAAACTGTCCTTTTGGGTGGGAGAGGTGAGCTATTTTGTTCTGTTGTTTATGCAGATAAATGCATGCATCAAGTACACAAAATGTATTCTTTTATAACAAGATGAGTCATTTGGTCATTTCTGGCTTTCTCACACAGACTGTGTTCCTGATATGGAACAGCCTGAACGACCCTCTCTTTGGTTGGCTTAGTGACCGTGCATTCCTTGGCACTCAGTAAGAAGTTTGTTCTAAACAGATAAAAGCAGAATTTAATGTATAACTAATCAGTTCAATATTTAAAACAATGGAATTTATTTTGTGTTTTGTATGTCTTTGTTTGATGCCTCAGGGCTGGATCTCAGATCTCTTCACCTGAAGTGGTGTTGAAACGCCTGCAGTCCCTTTCAAGGAATGGGCCTCTTTTTGCCCTTTCCTTCCTGGCCTTCTGGGTGGCCTGGGCCCACCCCGGTCTGCAGTTCCTCATTTGCCTGTGCCTTTACGACGGTTTCCTCACACTGGTGGACCTCAACCACAACGCTCTGCTGGCTGACCTGGCCGTGTCTGCCAATGAGCGCACACGCCTAAACTTCCACAGCTCCCTGTTTAGTGCACTTGGTTCGCTTTCTGTCTTCCTGTCCTACTCCTTCTGGGACAAAGAAGACCTTTTGTCCTTCAGGATTTTTTGTGTTGCGCTGACTGCCCTCTCAGTACTTGGCTTTGCGGTGGTATCCCGAATTCTGCGACACAGGTTCCAAACTGAGGTTCAATCACACAAGGATGGAGAAGAGAAATTGCTCAAAGAGTATGTTCTTGGTTTTAAACCTGCATCTACTGCCAGTGATACATAAAATATGTTCATGTGTCTTAGATGTTCCCATTGTTTTGCCAGATGTAATTAATACTCATTACTTAACACAGTATCATAAATAAAGGTTGCCAACTGCAGTTCCCATTTACAGAATATAGGTTCCCCCACCCACAACCTGAAATACTTTGTGTTTCACCCACAAGAATGTAAAAGCTGTTTAATCCATTATATAGAGTCCTTTTTCAGTTTTCTAATAAAACCAGGCAGTTTAATACTGTCATTTAACTGCTATATTTCTGTTACTTTCCTAACTACTGTCATGGTATATGGCTTGCTCATGTGGTATAATAAATGTGTGAGCTCTGTGTTCTTGAAGTGTAAGCAATTTAAAAGGGCAAAAAAGGTAAAAACAGGACTTGGTCTGCCTCATTGCCAAAAACATGAGAAAAGGCTTCTCAAATGGCAGACCTGTCCCAGTCCCATGAGCCTCTCTTTGTGAGCAAAATGGACTGAAATTGCCTTTTCAGTTGTGACCTCCCTTTTTCATTTTTATTATCTTGTACTGTTTCTCTCAGATTGTCTGTTGACCAGGCTCCTTTTGCCCAGACTGAGAAGCCCATCACTCTAGGAGAGTATCTGAAACAACTTTCCCGCCATAAAAATTTTATGTGGTTTGTTTCGATGAATCTGGTGCAGGTAAATATTGCTTTTAGACACATGATTTTGTGTTTTCTGAACATTGTCCATTATGCGTTTTAGAACTTGCTGCATATTGCTTTATTCATCCTCAGGTATTTCACTGCCACTTCAACAACAACTTCTTCCCTCTGTTTCTGGAACACCTCTTATCAGACCACATCTCTGCCTCCACCGGCTCCTTTCTGCTGGGTAAGAGCATTTGACTCTCCTGCAACGTTTGCCTAATTAGAATACTACTTATAAGACCTTAGGCTATGAATAGAATTTGCTGCATTACCTTGCATACGAGTTGGAGCTCTCTCGATATAGTTGTAATTTTAAATTCTTCTGAAATGTTTAAGTTGGAAAAAACAGTAATAGTTTATGGCAGTTCTTTTTTTTTTTTTTTTTTTTTTTATAGACTCCCTTGTCATGCTGTTGACAAATTGATGTTCATTGCACAAGTATGTCTTACATAAGCTCAGAAAGCTCAGTATGTGTTATTACTTATTTAGTTATTTTTCTGTTCAAAATTTTACAGGCATCTCTTACATTGCTCCTCATGTCAACAACCTTTACTTTCTGACGTTATGCCGAAAATGGGGTGTCTACCAGGTTGTTCGTGGACTCTTTCTTTTGAAATTGGCCCTTAGTGTAGCGATGCTGCTAGCAGGAGTAGACCAGGTCTACCTGCTTTGCTTATTTATTGCCAGGTAAGAGTTCAACGTTACACAAACATGTCATCATTTCATCTTTCACATATGCTCTTAAATGTCTTGTATATGCTTATTTTTAATCTGGATATTTGTGGTTTTATTTATTCATTGTTGTTTATATGTTGCTTGTATCTCCCTGTTGCATTATTTGTATTCTCTTGAAGTATAAGAATCACAATACAAATAATTACAGTAATCTTTGGTAGGATTATCTTTTCACATTTGTTATACCATGTAGCATTATCTTTTTATAAGATTATGTATTAGTTCAAATATTTTAATGATGATGATAATAATAATAATAATAAATTCGTAATAATTTGGCAAAAGCTTGGCTGTGCTTCAACTGTATGACTCCTTCTGTACAGTAATCGAGTGTTTACTGAGGGGACCTGTAAGCTGTTAAATTTGGTAATCACAGACCTGGTTGACGAGGACTTTGTGTTGAACCGGCGACAACAAGCCGCCTCTGCACTGCTGTTTGGTATGGTTGCTTTGGTAACAAAGCCTGGCCAGACCTTTGCTCCTCTCATTGGCACATGGCTGCTGTGTGTATATACAGGTATGTATGAATGAATGTGTTCATGTGGACATATTTGGTCTCAGTAGTAAAAAGAAAATGACAATCCCTTTATCTCAAGATGACTTGTGAGGATGGGCTGGAATAATATATCAGAAAAAGATGACCTATTTTTTAATATCAAGTTTCATGTAAATAGTTATTTTGAAGTTTTAGTTTTAATTCACCAGTTTATTTACAAGTTTGTGTAAGAATCTGCTTCTTCTTTACCATTTCCTCTCGTGGTCTCTAGGTTATGACATCTTTGATCAGAGTCCTCTTAAAGACTCTGCTGTAGACTTCAAGCATACAGAGAGCTCTCTACCACTGCGCCAGGGCTGCTTTTACCTTTTGGTGTTTGTGCCCATCTCCTGTGCACTTCTGCAGCTGCTGGCTTGGTCTCGCTTCACCCTACACGGTCACAGATTACGGGGCATTAAAGCCATGAGGCAAGGTGCTCAACACCCTATTGACGTGAAGGCCATTTAAAACGGCCTGCCTCATTCTTCACTGCCTCACACAGACTCAGAATGGAGCCTGGTATCATATATAAAAAAATATTGTGGAATAATAAACTCTTTGTGAAACCAGCCTTATTTTCTTATGATAAATCATCCACATGTTTATATTTCTAAACATAATTACCTAAGGACCAAATATGTACTGTTAAAACAATCATGTGGTGTGGGACCATTGGGAGAGTAAAATTTTCTTCCCCCATTGACTGCACAATACAAGACTATAGTTTGATACTGTAGCCCTTGTAGGAAACAATGGTTTACTTACTAAACTTTCATCATTTACCTTTAAAGATGATAGGCTTGAGGTTGGTTTACCTATTTATTTATCATTTTTATATGTTAATCTCAAGTATTTTGTGGGAATAATCATTCGCAGTTCAGGACTATTGGACACAGACTGCATGAGTTTTAATTGCTTTTTTTGTGGTATATTAATTCTAGAAACGATCATTTTTTCTTTACAAATATTTTACAAAGCATTTTAGAGTAAGTATTCGAGAATATAGTACCAGTTAAACCGGTAACGACATTTTTAGATAAGAGTAATTTTGTATATTTTTTTATTTAAAACTTCATGTACATATATACTTGTTGATTTACATATTTCTACAAATCATGCATTAAGTTTCCAAAAATGTAAGACACTTTACGATATTGTCCTTTGAAATATTTCTCAGTGTTTGATATTTAATGATATTTTTATTGTTTGTGTTGTGTTCAAGAAGACAATTTGTAACTCAGGAAATTTTACATTACTAATGTAAATTTTTTTTGTCGTTCTTGATAGTGATTCATACATTCAATACAATGCTTTACAGAAAATAAACATACTTGTGTTGCCTCAATTATTCCTGATCTCTGCCAGTTTTTGTTACTGATATTAGAGGATGTAGTCAAATTTATTTAATTTAGGTCATATGGAAATGAGACCATTTTAATACCAAATAATTTGTAATCTCTGTAAGCAGATACATGTTGGGGGTTGAGCAATGTAAATATCTGTATAACATCGATTTAATTTAATGCATACAAGTTCATGTGAATACTATTTCTGTTTTTCTGGAATTATGCAGTTTGTCTACCTAATTTCCTATTTAATGCATAATGTGTGTGTATACACACACACACACACACACACACACACACACACACACATATATATATATATATATACATACATACATAAATATATAGGCTACGTATAGGCTAATTTAAATTACACTACCTAATAATAAAGGAGATTTCATCAGATTGTGCAATTTTTTAACAATTTTTTGTTTTGGTTACAGTGATGGAGATAACAGCAACAATTATTAGATTGAGTTTTAATAATTATTAGCCAGATTGACAAGTTAATTGAATGTTTTTTTGCAAACCTTAATTCGTAAAGAGCAATTAGATTTTTTTGTCACTTAATGTTCAGCACTGTGTTTTGTTCATGGAAATTTCAGGAATAAAAAACACATTTGCTCAATATAAAAATATCACTTTTAATTCACTTTCTCCGTCCACGAGAAATAAATAAATACATTTTCTGAATAAAATGAACGTGTGCTCTGCATCGGGGAAGAACTGTAGCTTTTGTATACTGACTGCAGTCTACAAACCTATTACTGACCACCAACTACGTCATATGGATATATAAATTTCATTTCAGTCAGTGAAACCTCATTTTATTCATTCTTATCTTGGATTTGATCTATTTTTACATGATTATTTGTTGACGTGCAGCAAGCTTTTTTTTTCGAATCACAGCTTTCCGAGCGGCCACTGCTTCTTTTTACTCTTTGGCCCTTTAAAAAAATATCTTCTTCCTGTTTAAGCCCCGCCTCTTTATGTATCAGCGCGGTGACAGATCACGTGACTGTCGGAGTGCTTTATTGTTGGGAGGAGGGAACTCGGTGAGAGTGTGTATGTATGTGTGCGAGAGAGAGAGAGAGAGAGAGCGAGAGAGAGAGAATCGAGAAAAGCGAGGTGTGTTGAAACTCAATTCTGTTCCTGCATTCCTTCCCTCATCAAAGGCCGTCTAAAAAAGATAGAGGGTGGAATCATAATTTAGACCATGGTGAGATAGAGAAGCGCGATCAGGAGAGCGATCCACGGAGGAATTTACAGCGAGGACAGATTGGAGGAAATGTGCAGTGTTACATTACCCGTTTGACGCCTTGTGGACAGTAAAGGCGAGAGGCTGCTTTTAGCCAGGGACGTTTTTCTTTTCTTTTTTTCTTTTCATTTTTAAAGAGGAACGCAAGATGGCAGATGACAGGAGTGAATAACGAGGCCAGCACGGCGCCGTTCCCTTTACAATGTAAAGGATCGCTCCGAAGATTTTGGATGTATTTCGGAACTGGACACATTGTACTTCGCTTCGACCGGATACAAATTAAAAAGGAAACTCGGGTTGGTCTCCTAGCAGTGAGGATCTCGGATCAAAATAGGTTAATGTTCTAGCTGTTGAGAGCACTCGCTAGCTGAATATGGCAGATCTTTCCATTTAGTCCACCTACAGCAGATTGGTTTGGTAAGCCTTTAAACCTTTTTGTGGGCCGTTTTGGCAAGAAAAGCGACGGGAAGCGTCATTCCTGTTTTCAGACCCCAGACCAGTAGTTGCGCTGTCAGTTAGTTTTCAGGAACTAAAGCTAAAATAGAGCTTCTATGACATTTATTTTCACTCAAATGAAAGTAACCTAGGACCTGGATTTGTACTGGTGAAACTAGATTTCACAAGCATGACGCACTGTAGCTTTAATGTGAAGAACAGTAGCACTACCCGGCATTAGTCTATGTTTCACTGGTCTAATTTTGAGCTGTTGTCATGATCCTATCCGAGATTAATCAAAGGAGCTCTATTTAGGCTAGCAGTTAATGTTGCAGTTATAAAAATCTGTACGTAACAATTCCAAAGTCTTAACTGTGCGCTGAAAAGGCCCTTAACCGTACATTCACCTACTAAAGGGAGGAACTGCCAAAGCATATCATTCAGATGTGTCAGCAGATTAGTCTATTCATTATCGTCCCACATGATTCAAGAGTCACTGTGACCAAAAGAACGACTGCGTGGTATAGAGAAGCAGGATGTAGATAAGTGCACTTGACCGTAAAAGAAAAAAAAACAATCTTAGCGTCTATACCATACTCGGATTAGTAGATTATTAAGCCTTGGGCTGATAAAATGTGGCATCAAGTTTCCTTCATGATTTTAAGCACTACTGCTGCTCGGTTTTCCTTTTACAGAAACATTAATGCCTGTGAAAGTAGGCCTTAAGATCCAATTGGCTATCATTCAGTAGATGAAGAAGAGGCAGGTTTTGTCTGTATGGGTTTATAAGAGTCGTGGACTCGCGCCTGTGCATCTTCAGAAAAGTTCTCAGCCTTCACCCTTTACACGTCAATAACTTGAATCTTGAGACAAGCTCGAGCCGAAATGGCTGAAACCTGGAAGAACTGCCTGGAAGAAGAACTCATATGCCCGATTTGTTTGCATGTCTTTTCGGAACCGGTTCAGCTGCCATGCAAGCACAACTTTTGCCGCGTGTGTATAAACGAAGCCTGGGCCAAAGATGCAGCTATGGTCCGGTGCCCGGAATGCAACAACGCCTACAGCCAGAAACCGGCTCTAGAGAAAAACCACAAGCTGTCCAACATTGTGGAAAAGTTCAATGCGTTGAACATCGAGAAAGCTCCCACTGTGTTGCACTGTATCCTCTGTCGCCGAGGGCCACCTATGCCAGCTCAGAAAGTGTGTCTGAGGTGCAAGGCGCCATGCTGCCAATCGCACGTCCAGACCCACCTGCAGCAGCCGTCATCCAACGCCGGACACCTGCTAGTGGAGGCCACCGAGGCTCGGGCATGGAGCTGTCCGCTTCACCACGAGTACCGTCTGTACCACTGCGAGGCCGAGCACGCTGCTGTGTGCCACTACTGCTGCGTGGCCAGATGTGCGCCACACCACGGGCACGCTGTCTGTGATGTAGAGCTGCGCCGCAGTGACATCCGGGTAAGCTTCAAAACTCCCTTGACACTGGAGAAATCTCATTTGCTAGTTTTTGGTTTGGTTTGATTAGTCACTGGTAGCCTTGTTTGGTTTGGTTTGTCACTAGTGCCTCTGCCCATAGCTATTAATTAATCAAATCGTGGTTGTTAGTTTTGGTCTGTTTATATTAACTATTAATAAATGTGTAACTTTGGCAAACAACCAGGTTGAAATGTAGGTGTCCAACTCGCTGTCATTATATCTGTTTATGTGGGTATGTAAGGGTTCTCCGTCTGTTTATAAACCTGAAATGGGTGTGGCATAAACATAAGTTTATTCATATTATTAATTAATACATCCATGCCACTGTGAAAACCTGGGGAAATTCTAGAGAGGAAAAGTTACTGTACTGTTGACACTTCATCAGCCTCAGCCATATTACTCAAGAACATGGTCTTAACTGTACTATGGTTTTAAAATCTCTGATGTCGTTTTTTTCCTAATGTATATAGTTTCTACAATTATTCTTTTGTAAATTTATTTATGTCTATTTACAACACAGAATTTACATTTTCAGATGGTGACCACTTTCAATCAGATTGTATGAATGATCAGATCTGGTAATTGTTTTAAATTGGTTACAGGGTTACTAAATGGTTACCAAAATAACATTTTATTGTGTACAGTAGTTTCCTCTGAAAATAAGAGTACATCAGATTTCAAGCTTGTTAAACAAGGCAACACTATTGTCCAGAATGCCTGCTAGTTGGCTCACCTGTCAGTTTATTTCTTTTTCTTTTATAGCCATCAAGTTTTATTGGGCCATTTCAGAGCTTTACTTCTTGACCCATCCATCTGGGTAGAGTTTTATCAATGTTCAAGGGCTGTCTCTCCATTCCTTCTCTCCCTTTTTTGCTTTCATATGAGTGATTTCCAGTTGGGCTGAACTGTGAAACACTCCCAGAGTTCTCCTCTAGCCTTATCTCTCTGGGCCAGGTGCATCCTTGCTTGGCATTTAGGGCAGAGAGGAGGGGGGGTGGTGGGTTTGCAACTGAAGGATTAAATGAGGAGCCTTATTTTTTGTGGCACGAAAAAGAAAAGGAAAACAAAAACTCATTTGAATCTTATTTACTTCTAAGGGTTATTGCTTTTATATAGGCTTTAGAATCTGTCGATATTTTGTGTTCATATAATTAGCCATGATTTATTAGTTTAAAGTCTGTTCTGGTTTCTATTATTTCTGGATACGGATATCAGTGGCTTGCTCCTTCGATGAATCAATCTAGGTGAAGGAGGGTAATGCACTTTTTGTATTTAAAAATCCATTTTTTTTCTTAAGCCCTTTATAAGACAAAGTAGTATCATGAATGTACTGTAGTGCATTATTATGCTTCTCAAGGACTTTATAAATAAGATTAATAGTCTCTCTACATAATTCTAAATTTCAACTGGGATTTTAATCAGCTGCATGTGGACATCTGCATTTTAGTTCGGTTACAGGCAAGCTATTAGCTTTAATGGACTGCTAATCATACTGCAAGGGCCAGAAGACAGGAACCATCTGCACCTGAACTGATGGTATGGATGAGACTGCTCTGTTTACCCTGACCTTGATGCTGTCAGTGCTTCAGAGAGCCCTACCCCCACTCCCCCTAGAGAAAGGGATGGCAATACCACCGTGCAATATTAAGTTCCCCCTATAGGTTTCTGCCTGCAGCCTGAACTCATCAGTCACTACAATTAGGTCATAGATTTGACTCATTCTTGAATTATTGTTTAGTGAACATGAATGTGTTTTATGTATAGCTAGTAATTCCAGCTACCTTGTTGTAGATTAAAGCGTTAATGTATGCTAGTAATTGGACATATTTATTTTTTAAAGTGTGTTTTATATTGTAATATAACAGGTCCTTTACCAGTCCCCAGTCTATTTAGCATCGTAAAGATCATGATGATTATGATAATGCGATATTTGTAGCCAGACAGATCATGTTGTCAGAATGAATCCATCACTGTGCATTTAACCATTATTTAAATAAAACTCTTATCTTCTGGTAAGACTACAAAAACGGTTTGCTTTTTCACAAAGAAATTGTGTCGAGAGTTGAATTACACCCACGAAAGGAGTGAAAAAAAATTGTTTGTATTCAGACCACGAACGTCACAGGCCTGCACGCTTCTTGAACAGTTGTGTGGGATTTGTATATGCAGGGTGGAGTAAATTCAAGGCGTGCTACAGACAGAAATTAATTTGACCTTGCGTTGTTTTTTTTGTGCGGTATCACCTTAGGTGAGGAGTCTGGCATCACTGTCTCATTATGCGTCACGCCAAATTTTAGGCTGTAAATATACAAAATTGTATGATATTTATGTATGTTCTTAATTAATATAATACATGTATGAGTGCTTTATTCCTGTAAAATCCATTGAAAGTTTTTTTTCATTTGTTTTCAATGACCACATTTTTTTAAACTATACTCACTAAATGACTTGTACTATATATACTTACATATAGTACTTACTTATTATAATTATTATAGTATATTACTATATACATAAGCTATTATTTGTTTTTATAGGAGAGTACATCAAATTAAATATGATGCATATCTTATTTATTCATTCAACAGATAAAAGCAGCAAATTATAAAGCATCATAAACTAGTCTTTACTCTTTTCACAGATTAATAAAAACAAACACAACACTAATTATGTAAAGTGTGCATATAATTATTTTTTAAAAAGTATGTCCTTTACAGTCATTATGCATAAACTCATTAAAGAGATTTTGTGCCACAATGTATTAACAATTTACGACACTTGTGCTTTTATTTCAAAATTCGCCATTATACATATATGTAATGTTTTTGTTTTTATTTGTAACATACACATCCATTTTATAGATTATTCCTATACTAAAAAAAAAAAAAAAAACATGCTGTTTTGAAAGCTCATTTCGGAGAGGAGGAAATCTGCACTGAAAATCAATTTAAGTACACAACACACAAGCAAACACACAAGCAAACAAATACACGGAGATCTTTACTCGACCAAAATTTTAATATACCGTTTGAGCTTCGAATACAGCCCAAATCTCTTGAGTACGGTGTTTTTATGGACTGATTGACAATGACTGATCTAGTTTATTGTGTACTGAGGGCAGAGGCATTTGTTATCAGTAGTGGTCAGATTGGGAATTTGATCCCTATCACTCCAGAAACCATCACTCTGTGATGAGGATGTCTATCCCTGTACAGCCTGCTCTTTTGTGCTCGTATTTCTAAACATTTTTCCTTTCAATTTTACAAGTTTAAATTATTTTTGTGCCGCTTGAGAAACAATCTTGTATGATTTATAGGCTGCTGCGATGGTTATGGGCATTCAATTACCTCTACTATTTGTCTTATTTAGCTTGTGGCTGAATACACCCATATCCAATATCATTAAAATTTGACAAGATGCCGAGATCATGTCTGGTACATGATGTGGCCTGTTATTGGGATTCGAAATCCATGCATATTGTTGTTGGGTCAGTGAGTACATTTGGCCGTGTCTGTGTGTCTGCACAGTTGCAAGGCAGAGTTGAATGATTACTGATGTGTGTATGTGTGGTGGCACTGCTCTTAGAAATTTCTAGAGAAAATCTGGGTATAAAACAACAAAACAAAACAGGGGAGTGGGTTACAGTAAAGCTTCAAGGTGTCATGTGAACTAGACACTGGCCTGGTTCAGAAGCTTTAACGCGTCAACTATGTGGTGTGGTTCTAGGTTTGTGCTTGATGCAAGCATTTTTATCTGCCAGCCAGCTTGCATTCATTACAGAGCTTTGCTCCAGTATGCACACAGCGAGGGTCACAGCTATTTGTCTCTGACATGCAGGCCGACAAAGACAAAATGGGGGATGATAGTGTGAAATAAATGTGTTTCTTCTATTTCTTTCCTGTCCTCTTTGCTTTTCTATAGTCCTCTTCCCCCTGCTTCATATTCACCTGCTGAATACACAGGGAAAAAAACGAAAAGGAAAAAAAAACAAAGCAGCTAAAGTAAAAAAAATAAAATAAATAAATAAACAAAACAGATTTGTTGCCATGACAGCACTTCCACCACCTCTTTTGGGGCTCTCTTGCATCATGCTTTTAATTTACGCTAATTTAGTGTTTTATCGCTCTTATTTGTTCAAGTGTTAAAGGCCTGTTTGTTATTGTGTTCCTGATTTGTAGAAGACAGGAAAATTATTAAGATTACATGTCTATCGTGTGCTTTTGGAGCTTGACCCCATTCACACTAGATCTCTCTTAAAATAAGACATTTCTGTTGTTTTAATTAGAGATTAAAATTAGAATTAGTAGATTAGAATTTAGAATCTAGAAATGGAATTAGAATCCGTTAAGAATGCATCGGTCGAGTGTTTCCGATGATTTTCCTTTTGTAGCATGTCTTTTCTGACACGGTCATTTAATTACGGTTTTTGTTCTCGCCATGGAAACAAAATGTCCTTATGAAGCGCCGTATCATTGCTAAAGCATGTCAAATTCCAAGTTTTCAGTTTGTCCTTGCTTTTGTGGTCTCATGGGATAATTTATTTGCAGGTGCGGTTATTTTAAGGTCCTTGATGATTTCATGTTGACCGTATTGTTCTCATTCTGCTTCCGTAGCAAACGTTGATGAAGCAGCAGGACCGGATCGAAGACCGAGTTCAAGATATCGAAGAGCAGCTCTACAAACTCGAGTCAGACAAGTGTCTTGTAGAGGTGTGTTTCCTCACCCTTGTACAACTGTTAAACAACATATGCTGTACGCTTCCTCTGAAAAACCACGTGTATAATTTGTGTGCATCAGAAAAAAGAAATGTTAGCCATGTTAGTCAACAGCCAGATGTTCTGTTATCTGATTAATAATCCTTAATAATTGATATTCCAGGAGAAGGTGCAGCATCTTAAAGAGGAGGTTCAGCTGCAGTATCAGAAGATGCAGCAGCTGCTGGAAGAAGATTTGGGAAAGACACTGGAGGTGCTGGATCAGGCTCATACCAAATTCTGTCAGGAGAACTCTACCCAGGTCTTGCAGCTCAACCAGAAACGGCAGGAGGCCAAGAAACTTCTTAGCTCCATTCAGATGGTCTCCGATAAAGCAGAGGACATCAAATTTATGAGGGTGACAACATTTGATTCTTGGTTACAAGTATTTTTTATATAGCCAATAATGACATCATCATAACGAAAAAGTAATTGTACATAAAACAGATGGCGTTAACAATAGAGATACAGTAATCGGTATGTCAAGTCAAGGCGTTTTTATTGTCATTTCAGCTATATATAGTTGACGCAGTACACAGTGAAATGAGACAACGTTTCTCCAGAACCTTAGTGCTACATAAAACAACATGTTCACATCTCACAAAACACAACATAGAACTGCGGACACATGAAGTAATATCTTAATAACTTTTGTGAAAAGCAATTGACTCAAAAAGTTTCCTTTTATATTTCACATTTCTGTGGCTCTTGATTTTAAAACATTTTGCAAACGTCTGGAAATGGTACTGTTTCTGAGCTACACAGCTTTTTGGATGTTTATGGTTAAATAATGGATAACGCACTTCCTCCAGAAATCCCACAGAACTATGTGACTTTTTTTTGACAGAATGACACTCTGATGTCATTGTACTTTGTCATCTCACCGCAGTTCCTCATTGCCGTCACTTAATCACAATTCGTGTTCAAATCATGTTTTTTTCCCCCCCAAATAATTTGAAGCATTTTTTTTTCGGTGAACTTTTTAAGCACTGGAGTCTGGGAATTAACATATTGTGTTGTGCTTTTACCTTTTTTCATTTTAGAATACAAAATCTGTGAAAATCTTAATGGATAGGTAAGTTGGCATTTATACAATTATTATTGTTTTATTTTAAAATTATTGTGTTATTAAGTGTTGCAAGAGCAAGTACATATGAGTCTGACACACTGCGTTTGCTTCAGGTCTCAGTCATATATTGGCAATACCTTACCTTCGTACAAAGTGGGGAGCCTCAATTCAAAGCTGTTTCTTTCTGAAATCTCAAAGAGAGAGAAAAACATGTGCAAAATTCTTGAAGGTATGTATATTTCTTTGTCTAATATGTTTTCAACCGCTGTTTTATATACCTATTAAAAGGTTTTTGTTTTTTTTAAGAGATATAATCTCTTTTAATTCCAATTTTCGCTTCTTGTATCTTAGCTCCTTTTAGTGCTCCTGCAAACTTCTTCCAGACTATTCCAGCCTACCTGTGTGCAGAGAAGCGCAGGCACTCAGTGGCGTTCTCTGAGGCTGGGGGCAGCAGTAAGGCTGGATCTAGTTTTATGGAGTCTTCCTCTTCTTCTTCCTCTGTACCTGCTGCTAAACAGCCATGCCTGAGTCTTACTCCAGCTCCAGGTTCCTCCTCCAGTGAGGGCCAGTCCTCCCAGCATGCTCTGGGGCCTTGCAACTCGGGAAACAGCAGTGCTGCCACCACCTCTCAGTCCATGCATCACTCTGGTTCTGTGTTTCCTCACTCTCATTATCCAAACAGCAGCACCTCACAGCTGCCACAATATGGAGGACGCAAAATTCTAATGTGCACAGTTGATAACTGCTACTGCTCGGGTGTGCCCTCAGTGTCCAACCCTAGAGGGCATCCCCCATATCCTCGATCCAGCTCCTTCCCCTGGCCGGTGAGCTCCCAGGAGTATTCCCATCAGCCCCTTCCCTCCACACCTGCAATGTCTCAGTCACTCCAGAGTCTGTCTATGCGGGACTGGATAGATGCCTCACAGCCTCACAGGCATCCTGACTTCTACGGCCTCTACAGTCAGTCTTCCAGCAAGCATTATGTCACCAGTTAACCCCAGTTCCAGTGACTGTGCTGTCAGTCACAAGATTGGCTAGGTTTTTAAGATGTGGGGATGTGAACGAATGGGAATTCTTGTTGTTTTTTTTGTTTTTTTGTACATAAGTTGGATCATTCATTTTAATTTCATTTGGTTCACTGTCGAAGTCCTTAAAACAGTAAATGTTACAATTTGAAGCATAACTTTGCACGTAGGAACCAATGATGTTCCCTTAACATGCGTTGCTACTTACTACGACAGAATAATACTAACCATTTTTCGGAATGGACAAAGAACAGTATGTTAATCTGTTTATCATCAGTAATGCTGCACTTTTGTGCAAGTTCCTATTCATTTAAACAATTGTTTACTGTATCCAAATCTACGGTCAGCTCTTAATGAAATATACTGTTAGGAAGAAAAGGTCATTATTACCATTCACACTATTATAACTTACTATATTTTATTTGCCTACTTATTTCACATAAGTAGTATTTTTTAATCAGTGAGGAATTGTTGTATAAGCAAGATATTTTCAAATTTTTACAATCATCTATGTTTTCATTTAGCAGAAGATCAACTGTCTTCAGTGTTTGTTTGTTTTTTCTACCCAAAAAGAAAGATATACTTATTTGTATAAGTTTGGGTTACTTATATATGTAACAGGTAATTTTGTATTTTTAGAGGGGAAAAAGAAAGGAAAATTTAATGATGCAATTTTATTTTCATTGTTCTGTTTTTTTTTTTGTGTGTGTACTTCCCTATAGAAGGTATCTTGATGGAAATTCCCTGCTTGGTGTGTGTTATCTTGATGCAGCTGTGACTAAATGTCCACGCTTTCAACAGCTGCCCAACATGGATCCACACACAGACAGTTCTGCCACAGAGAAAAAAAAATACCTTTATGAATGCATTTGGTTTCACAATCTATCACTGTTTACCCTATTCATCCAGAGCTATTTGGACCTGATTTTCCACCCCCCCCCCCACCAAAAAAAATTCAAAGGAACTCTGGAAGTACATTCCTTTCCATTTATAAGTAATGCAGTTCTTTTTCCTGAATCATGTCATTAATGGCAGCAATCAAAGAATATCTGGCTTCCTGTTTGTTATTGATTGCATGTAGGAACAAGTTTCCGTGCACTTGTAGTAAAATAATAAAACTGTAAGAAATTTGAAATTACTTTTGAAACAGGGAAGTTTTTTTTTTTGTTGTTGTTAATAAATAATATTCAGTAATGACAAGCACTGACCAATGAAACTTTAGAGTTGAAAGCAAGAAACTGATTATGAACTGTTTTTTTGTTTGTTTGTTTTGTAAATATTTTGTCAAACTAAAACAGAAGACTTGTAACTGGGTAACTGTTTGGTCTTTTTTTTTATAAATAAATAGTAATTTCAATAATGTCTTCCAATGGTTTAAACGATTAACTTAATATCTTACACTGTAGACCATTTTGTACTTTACTATGTCTGGGGAAATCGGTGTAACTGATTCAGTGGTTTATTAAGTTTGACATAGTTGTGTTGTGACTTAATGGATGACTGAGGATGTGTCTCGAGATCAAAGTTTTAAAAAGTGGCCTACAAAATTAAAGGGAAAAGAGAGATGCAGATGATGAGACAAATATCAGCAGTTCTTCAGTTTAGAAAGAAAACAAAAACTATAAGCATTCATGACTTTTTGGTTTTGCCCTCTCAGCTATTGGTAAAATATTGCCTCAAGAATTAAAAGAAGGCCTACTGTGCATAATACTAAGGCATGGGACTAATCGTACATTTTTGGCATTGCATTTCAATGAAAGGCATTCACTTGTCTACTGTCAACAAGTTAGGTTCAGGACAATTGTTCACTTGTCCTTCATAACAGAGTAGCTTATTGCTAGAAGGAAAGACTTCCTGTTTTTTTTTTTTTTTTTTTACTTTATAAATATGTGTGTATGTATGTATGTACATATAATGAACGAATGAATGAGACCCGGACAACAAAGGACAAATGAATAACAAAACTTCAGTCCGTGGCCTTCCCAGATAGTTTCAGCATTGACCTTTCCTCCACTTACCACTTGCAATGTTAGGATGGAATATAAAAGAGGCGATAGATGTGTTTTATTAACAATAAACACCCAGCGTCCACTGCATCCACTCACGCTTCCTAAATTTCCCTGAACTATGCCTACTAGCTGCGCATTCATAACAGTTATCAGCTCCTCACTATATTACTATATGTAACCTAAATGTATCACCAGTTTATATGGAAAGCAACCAAAACCGGAACATAATTCATAAAGGAGCCAGGTACCATATTTAACAATTAAAACAACCACTAAAAAACATTCAAATAACAAGAAATGAATGTAGATATATAACTATTAATGTGTGTGTGTGTGTGTGTGTGATATATCTATATATATATATATATATATATATATATATATATATATATATATATATATACACACACACACACACACACACACACATACTGTCTTTCTATGTGTTTTCCTTTTTCAATGTTTAAATAGCTTCTGTGTAGGGTCCTTCCCTTTACATATAAGCTTCTCTTTTTAGAGAAAACCAAAACCAGAATTCAGCTATGACATTTTGGGAACATCACAGGGTAACAGATTTACTATAATTTACAAGAGTAAAGGAAAGAGCAGACCGGAGTAGAAATATCCACCTTCTCTAAAGGGTATTATCCACTGCTCATCTTAGTTTAATTATATTGGTCCAAGGGTGGATGGAGAAAGCTCGTCACTGTCTGTTAAAATAGATGTTTCAGTCAGGTGCTAAAAACCTCGGATTATTTTCACTGTTGTTTTTTTTTTTGTTATCAGTAATGTTTGAGTCCCAAAGCTATGTAATGAAGTGTCAATTAATCTATTGGCTAAATTGAAAGCTTCCCCCCAGAAATAACCGTTCTTCTTAGTGTTTTTCTAAGGGTGGAAATAATTTACAAATATTGCTCACTGCCTGGCTGATTTAGACAAAGTCTTTGTATGTGTTGGCAGTTCATATGCTTTTTTAATGCTTTTAGTTGTATTTATGAGAAGGAAGCAGCCCACAGAGACTTTTAAAGATTCCCTTAATGTCTTGGAATGTCTCCCACATGGTTCAAAATGTATTCGCTTATTGATCTATTTTGACAGCAGTGAGTACAGGGCTGTGTGCTCTTTTCACAATGTATAACTGGCTGTTTGAGACCATGGTCTTCACTGTGCTGCTGTTCTCTGAAACTCCCCACTGTTCTGCTTCTGTGCAGCCCCTTTCCAGCTACCAAAAATGTGGGGGAAGGAGCTGTGTGTGTGTGTGTGTGTGTGTGTGTGTGTGTGTGTGTGTGTGTGTGTGTGTGTGTGTGTGTGTGTGTGTGTGTGTGTGTGTGTGTGCCTATTTGAAATTTCTTTGGTCATGTTTCAGAAGATCCTGTCTCTGGTGCCACTAAATTTATCTCAACTCTTTCTATGGGTCTCCTGATTCCTGATGTGTGTGTAAATGAGAGAGGAAGACAGAGATCTTATGGCCTGTGTGCCATTTTTCCATATGAATGAATTTGTGGAGGTGTCAGTGAGGTTATTTTCAACTCTATGGGGACAAAGAAAAAAAAACATTAGAAGCTGGCCTCTAAATAATCAGCCTGGTCATACCACAATGCCTGCTCCCACACACTAGCTCAGTCATCATAGTGAGAAAGACTTAAAAAAGAAAAAAAAGACATTCATTTTCTAAGTGAGAAATGTAAACATGCAGTTATACTTTAGGCTATTCTCATATAAATAATAAACAATTACTACATTACATCTTTTATAAAAATCCCAGTTAGCATGTTACCTTTGGCATAGTTGTGATTCACATAATAATAATAATAATAATAATAATAATAATAGCAATCATGGGTTTACATAATTAAATGAATTATGTATGTAGTTAATTATGTCCAAAATTGTATGACATCTGAACAGCCGTAGCATCAGTGAAACATATATTAAAAAACAAATCACATATCGCAAATTAGAACATTTCATATGTTTCACAAGTGTATAACTAGAGAATTTAGGCAACACGGCTGCATTTGTACGTTTGCAATATGTTTTGTTACACGGCTTGTTTTTATACAAGCAGCATTACAAAAAATGGTTAATTCCTAAGTGGAGTGTATTTCTGGTGAGGAGTAAAAACAACTATATTTAAAAACTACTTCATCAAAACTACTTCAAGAAAATAATAGTCAATTTAGTGATTTAAACTGAGTGAAATAATATTGCAATTATCCCAAACCACCAAATAATAAAAACAAAAATTTCACCCATTGTTTACCTTTACAGCATTTCGCAGGTGTTCTTATCCAGAGCATCTTATAACTGGGCAGTTGAGGGCCTTGCTCAAGGGCCCACTAGTGCTGCAGCTTTTTGGTGTGTGGATTTAAACCTGTCACCTTCTGGTCCAGAGCTTAATGCCTACACCACTGAACTACCATCTCCAGACAGTACAATATAGTATAATATAATACAACATATTATAATTTATGGTTACACAATTTTTTAAAATTTGGAATAAGAGAGAAATAGGTAACACAATAATTGTAAAACATCAATACAAATAATATCACAAAAATATATTTAGTACTATGAAAACATGTAACGAGATGCTTATATGTACCTAAAATATTTGGTGCACACACAACACCTGCAGCATAATTACTCAATCGAGATTAATGTAAGTCTCTCATCCTTCTTCTTCCTCTGCCACCTCCACATCATTATCATAATCATTATCATCAGCAGTTGCTAATCTGAGGTGTCTTTTTTCCCTTTTTTTCAAGGCTCTAATGGTCTTTAGCGATGTTGTTCTTTGCGATGGTCCTGAATTCATCAGCAGTCGGGTGCCTCCTCAGGGCAATAGAACAATATTTTTTTTAGGATTCCCTCTCTAGGTATTGTACACTTTTACTTTACAATATTATTTACAATAAATAACAGTGCAACAAAGTGAGGTTAAAAATGGCGCAGAATCACTGTTACTTTGCTTATCATTTTGTGCACACAAAAAGGTGATTAACAATAAATAAGCCAACAGTTTAATTCAACACATTTAACACAATAGTATGAATTATAATGAATAAATAATTGTAGTTCACTCTATGAGTGCAATCATTGAAAAAATCAGCAGCTTCCTTCCTATTGAAAGAATACAAGCAGTTGTATCTTATACATGCAGTATAAAATACATAGCCATCATACAAAATTTTATGTTTGTAGAAAATGTGCATTTGGTGCATTCCAAACGTTTTGGTGGTATTTGCATTTTATGGATTTCCTGCACTGTATCCAGGTCACACAGATTTTTTTCATCACACATTTGATTGGCTATTACGATGTCATGATGAATCAAAGTTAACAAATTTTGGTCGGGTCATTGTAAGTAAAATCAACCTTTGCACAATGACTACAGAAACCAAAGATTTCATTTAGAATTCTCCCTTCATAAGTTATGAAATGTAACACGTTCTAATATTTATTAGAAATTCATCTTCTTATTGATCAAGCCCAGTACTGAGTTGTACAGGATGCAGGATATTCAGCAAATTGATATTCCATTTATTTATCGGAGACGGGGAAGTGACACTGCCCAATCTATCATTTAAAACCATTTAAAAGGCTGTGTCTGTAGTGAAAAAGACGCCTTTGCTTGTCCCTTAGAAATTTGCTTTATTTTTTTAAAAAATAAACATACACTGTGCAAAAAATTAATCATTAATTCAGATGTAGATATGAATGAATCTTTGTAATGACCTTAATAAACCTTTGGTAGTTGTTTCCTGTTGTGCATAATACAGTGAATGTCTGCTCTATATCAGATCCTGGTGATGAGCTTCTCCTTCCCCTGTGTGACAGTGGAGATGCTGGGAACCCTGTAATTCAACACTCAACCCTCCCCCTACCCTCTCAGGGCCCACTGAGCTGTCACACACACCTGCCAGCCACTCTGGGTGTTGCCTCTGCTCCCTTTCTTCCTTTTCAGCATTTAGTAATCTCGGTCTATTTATCATCCCTGCCTCTGTCTAACACGTAATGTGGAAATTGTCTGTCGTGGTTGCATTAGAGTGTGTTGAGTCAAACAGAGAAACACTGTGTATCTGTTTAAATAAAGGAAATGTGTGTCGTTGTAGAGAAAGCCTTACAATAAGATATGAAAGACATTAATGACACTTAATAATCCAGTAGAGCACACCTTTTGAACATCACATTTTAAAAATATGTGCAAAAACAGAACCGACTCCAAGTCTATTACCTCATTAGGAATGAAAGCCGATTGCACTTATGCTTTGTCCCTTACTGCTGTATGAACTCTGATAGTTGGAATGAGGTAAAATGTACAGTTTGGCAGAAGCAGAGAGAGAACAACTGTGTAAAACGTCAAACAACACCTGCAGAACAGCTGCCCATTTTCTAGTACAAAGACACTGTAAATACAATCATTTCTGATAAGCATCACATACACACACACACAAATATATGTGTATATATATATATATACGCTCACAGCCCTTTAACAGAACCGTCATGGATACTTGTTCCTATTTTCACATTAGGCTTTGGTTTCTTATCCCCTTTCAACATTTCCATGATAATACAAACAGCGTCCTTTAAAAACATAATTTAAATGGTACATCAGTCATGGAGATACATCCTACAGAAGAGTTTCCTGACCGTATGGTGCAGAAGGCAGCAGTGTGGGTGTTGGGCCCTTTGTGTCTGGTTGAGGTGCATAATTATGTCTCCTCCACTGCACCCCTCTGACAGCCAGCATCTTAATAGCAGTCAATAACAGAGGTGTGAGTGCCTAAAGTGAAGCCAGGTTATGCATCTATTAACGGCATGCAAATTGCGTTTGTCTTCAGTACGACGCAAAAAGAAGACCATTTATCAGCAACGATTATTCAATAAATCAAAGATGTGCGCTTGTTATATAGAAGCCTTCTGAGAAAATGTATATAGCACTTCATTCCTAAGGTAGTTATAGAGGAGGTATATTTTTCACATGGTATTGGCAATCTACGATAGAAATAATAAGCAATAAGAAATCGTGACAGCCATGCAGTGAGAAATTAATGAGACATTTTAATGGACTTCTAAAAACGTAACTAGGTGCCATTGAGTTTCCATGGTAACATACTGAAAATGCCCACATAGATTAAACTGATGTATAAATGTTTATTGTGTACTGATGCTGAGTGCTGTAATAGTGCTACTGTTTATTCTAAAGTGTATACTGGTGCATAAGGCTATATGATGTTACCATTTTCACCTATGATAATTAGAAATCTTATTTGCATTATTATCAATTAAATGAGTAAATTATGGGATACATCTATTTTTTGGATGTACAAAAGCATGTTTGCATGCAGGTTTTTGGATTTGGTTCTTGATAAAATCTTGGACACGTATTGTTTATACAGTACATCAGGAGTAATATCAGGATGAATAGCAATATGTGGTGATTTGATGCCATTGTATAACTGATTAATACTTCATTCATTCATTCATTCATCTTCTACCGCTTTATCCGATCTTCCCTCGGGTCATGGGGAGCCTCAGGCGTCTATGGGCATTAAGGCAGGATACACCCTGGATGGAATGCCAACCCATCGCAGGGCACACACACACATTCACACACACATTCTAGGGACAATTTTCCAAAGTGCCAATCAACCTACCGTGCATGTTTTTGGACCGGGGGGAAACCGGAGAACCCGGAGAAAAACCCCCTGAGGCACAGGGAGAACATGCAAACTCCACACACACATGGCCGAGACAGGAATCGAACCCGGATCCTGGCGGGGTGAGCCGAACGTGCTAACCACTACGCCACCGTGCCCCACACTGATTAATATTTTGGAATTTAATTACTTTCAATTACTTTCTTATTAACCAAAATAAGCATGTCTGTGACAGGCTCTATACAGGTCTTTCTTATCAGTACTGCAGTATGTTTTGCAGCAGTTATAATTTGTGTTGTATGACTGTAAGATCACTGGTTGTTTATTGTAGGTGCTCAGGGGCAATAACTGTAAAACTGCCAGTCAAATATTTAATGATTTATACTTCTCTGTTATAAAAACTGTAAATGAATTTTGCCTTTTTACTTTTTTCCAATTCTTTTATTTTTTGAAGCTGAAACAGTGCAAACATAATCATTAATTAATCAACAAATTAGGGTAATTGGTTTGACAACGCCAACACCTGACAATTATTATAAAAAAACGTTGACTGAAAGATCCGATCTTTCCTCGGGTCACAGGGAGCCTGTGCCTATCTCAGGCGTCTATGGGCATTAACTGGAATGCCAACCCATCACAGGGCACACACACACACACACTCACACACACATTCATACACATTCATACACTAGGGACAACCCAGAGAAAAATCCCCTAAGGCACGTGGAGAACATGCAAACTTCACACACACATGGCCGAGACGGGAATTGAACCCGGACCCTGGCGGTGTGAGGCAAACGTGCTAACCACTAAGCCACCGTGCCCCTGCTTTAAATATTCTAAATATTCTAAATATTTATTAAGTATTTAAATAACAGGTTGATCACAAAGTAATGAAAGTAATGCCCCAGTCAACTGCCAGATCACAGTGTAATAACTTTTAGAGATTTTAATAGGCCTATTTGGGAATTTCATACCTTTACAATATACCTTAATAAAATATTTTTCACATTGAAATTTGATATATTTATTAAACATTATTTATTTAATATATATTATTAGATCTGGTCCACATTAATATATTTAATGTGAATAACTAACTGTAAATGGATGACAGTGGAATGAAATTTTATGATTTATAGGATATTAATGAACTGCTGTTTTTTCACTCAATAAATATAAAATGTACAACAAATGTAAGATGGCTTGCATTTCTGCAGTTATGTTACATGACTAACTGACAATAAACCTTGAACTTGAATCTCATATGCTTTCAACCTACTCCTGTTTAAGCGAGCACATACAATGTTCCTATGTATTTATTTTTCCACTGAAAGTAAAGTTACATTTAACTTATATAAAGATATACAGTGTTTAAACGTAGTATTAAACAAAGTATTAAATAAAGTATTAAAGATTTGTAACTGCAGTGTATTTGTGGACTGATTAAAAGGGTTCGTATGGCTTAAGGCTATAATTGCCATAAACAGTTTTAAACTCAAGACCCCTTCAATGAAAGGTTGTTTACTTCATTATATTTCATAATAGCTCAATGGTATAATGAATGTATATTTGGTGCCACACAGAAAATACGTGTTTCCTTTTGAGTCTGGTTCCTCTTAAATTTTCTTCCACATCCCATCTAAGGGGATTTTTCATTTTCCACAATCACCAGAGCTTTGCTCATAATGAAAATACTTCTGAAGATAAACATATAGCATGTAATGTACTCATTTTAATTATATATTGTAAGTAGCTAATCACCTGAAGAAAGATATTTAGATAATCTACTAGAAAAATTGAAACAGACAAAAACTTCAGAAATAGATTGCTACATGTAGAATGTGTTCTGGTATGGGTGTCTGTGTATTACTGTGTTTTGTCTGAAAACACAAAAAGAGTCTCAAATAACATTAGAATTTTTATGAAACGGACAAAATATGAATTATTTATACTGAGCAGTCGATCAAGTAACTGACCTGTAAAGTCACATGCCTCAGACTGAAGTGGAAAATGATTATTTAATAACTTCTTTTGTTATTTTGTTTTCTTTCTTGGTGCTTATAAAAATCTTTTCCCAAACCCAAAGTGTCACTACAACAATAAAGAAAATGTATGGAGTAATTAATATAAAGGTGTAATAAAAAATAAGGACGTTCCACTTTTGATTCACATTTTAAATAAAAAAACCCATTTTTAGCCACACCCATAAATCAAGAACATTGATCTTAAACATGTTTATGGGTATTATTTTGAGGATTTTTTTTCCCACTGTTATCCAGGTCCTGAGAACAGTCCTTGTTGCTGTTTGCCAGTCAATATGATGAATACAGTATATGCTAAAGTATTTATTTCCATGTTTTAAATGCATTGCTTTCAAGTGCAATGGTTTAATGACTTTTTAAAGGACAAAATGCTTTGATCCAGTAACCAGAATAGCCCATACTCTAGGTAATCTGACTCTTGGCCAGATATTTGACTTATATTTGAATACAAATTCCCCTCTAAAATGACTGGGCAAAGTCTTATTTGTTTATGCGGGTACACTGGTAAACTACACCAAAATCACCATTATTGTATGAACAATAGTTAAAATGTTGTTAGTCTTTTCTTAGTCTTTGATAGAAACTAGATAAAACACTAGATCAGAAAGTTCCCACATACATCCTGTTATTTTTTTTCCCAAACTCCTTTCCCCCCCCAGAGGCAATCCAGCATTGATATACATCAACAGAATCTCAGACAGCGTCCATCAAAATCAGCCTTGCTTCAGATTCAACCATTTGCTTCAAAGACAGAAATACAACGGGGTCTTTTCTTCAATGGGCAGGCTTCAGAATGGGTAGTGTACTATTAGACTTTTCATTCTTGTTTGTTTCAAGGGCAGATGGAAGGAAAAAGCTACAGATAAGAAATCTGGCTTGGTAGCAAGGATGCACAGGGATGTAGGGCGGCTTGCCTAATTGCCTGTCTCAGAGAGGCAGATACTGAAAGGATTTATTCAGGCTTAATAAAGCCTGCGTGCCTCACCAGAGTGCATGTGTCAGCTTGAGAATGTCACTCAAGGAAGCTGAGTGTGTGGAATCAGTGAAGCTGGCTGGGTATGTTCACATTCAGGCATTCTAATAACCGTGGTGATGGACTCCTGATTCATTTCAAGGCCTCATATAAAAGAAATTGTAATCAATATTATGATCAAATATTAGCAGAGTTACAGAATGGAATTTTGACGGCATAATAGTTTTAGCAAATGTTTTAGCGCAAATGTTGTTGCTATTGTATTGACTTGATTTTAAGACTCTGCTCCTATAGAAAAGGGACAGGTTTGAAGTTAAGAGTAGCAAAGACTGTATGCATATCGGATTTATTAAATGTATTCAACATTTTGATTTTACCACTAACTAACTAAACCAGACAATGTGTTAAGAAATAATAAAACTGGGTATTATATAAAATGAAAAGCTTTACATCATGTTTTTTTCCCCTCAAAGCAGTTTTCCATAGTCTCATTATTCTTCAATACAAAACATTTTTGACCCTATGGTGGGAATACTATAGATTCATAAACAAATTTTTTATTAGAAAAAAAAAACACCTCAAAATATTCCTCAAAATAGATATCCAAGATAAACCTGGTTTTGTTATTGGGTGGTTATTTCTTTTAATTATTACAAAGTACAATCAATACATAAGAAAACATGAAGGCTTTAGATGAAGTGTTCTGCACTATATAGGAAACCACCTGAGTTGTGTCAACACCATCTGTTTACTTGCTGGGGGATGGTAGCAAAGAGAAAAAGACATATGACCTCTGGAAGAGCAACAGAGAACAAAGTAACGCACAATGATACAAGTAGGATGCCAAATGATTTCACAGTACTTTATTTTATTTATATCTTTCATTATTACACGTACAACAGCAATAGATTTGGAGGTACTGCGGGAAGATGCGCAAACTGACATTATTTATAAATAACCATGATTCACTTTCAAATTCATGTTTTTTGCAGAAAATATTTTTGCTTCTTTTCCAAATTATGTACATTAGATAATTAAGCACATTTCATATCATGCCATTTTGTACAAGACTCATATACTTTGTACAAGGTTTTCCATGTCATTCTATGAAAAGTGATATTTCTATAATTCCAGTGCTACAAAAATATACTTCGAAAAAGAATTGTGTAGTTAAAAATATTGTATTTATAGGGGTAATGACAAGAACCGCCATCAGAGACAGACGTAAACTTGTAGACTTTGGAACGTGTACAGGGCTAAACAGAAATATAACATAGCATTGAGTTCTAAGTTGGTTCTGACTTTAAATATGAAGAGCGAATTGGCCATTGATTAGTCTACTAACATTCTCCCGAAACAATGCTTCTTGAAGTAACTACTATAATAAACGTATGAGGGATAAAAATGTAAGCCATAATGACACAAAAGCTGAGAGTATAAAAATGTTCCTTATATGGATAATCTGTTAGCACAGCAGAAATATATATTCATAAAATTTTAATAAATATTTTTTTTCTTGTAACCGAAATGTCTTAATAACCCAAATTATTTCAGCTGTACATATATGACATGTTGTTTATGCTTTTCCTTGAGCTTCATATGGAGTTTTCACGTCTACTTCCTTTTCGCATTCACACTTTTACAGACCCAATTCATGCCATCCTAATACACACAAACAAATGAACATTTTCATCCATAATTTTATGATGCATTTTATTCTGTATTAAAAAATACAAATTAAATCACAAATGATAAAGTATTATGAGTTAGCATATAACTAAGGGCTATAAAACTCTATGTTTTTTAATACTGTAATTACCTGGACACCCTCACCAGTGAGGGCTGAACAGGGCTGGATTTGCCATACTCTGTCACGAATAGTGTGCAGGTTTAGTCCCTCAGCAATTTCGGATGCAGGAGCTGCAGTGAGGAGATCTTGCTTATTAGCAAAGATGAGGACAGGAACTCCACTGAGCTTCTCCTCATCTAATAACTCAGCCAACTCCTGTAAAAGAGCAGCACAACAGCAACATAGCATTTTCTAAATTAACAGTACAAGAAACAGCAAGTCAGGTAAATAGTAATTCATAATAGTACCTGCCCTGTTTCTTCAAATCTTTTGCGATCTGCACTGTCAATAACATAAATCTGTAAGAAAAATATTATAAAATTATCTTTCAAATCTAAATGAAACTTAAAGTGCTGTCATGAGTAAAGAAAGATGAATGCAACAACACTTACCAGTAGATCTGTATTTTCAAAGTAGTTCCTCCAGTAGGGCCTGATCTTACGCTGCCCACCAATGTCCCAAACATTCAGTTTAAAACCCTGAGACTGCACACTTTTGATGTTGAAACCCTACAAGAATCATAACATATGCGGAAATAACAATAATCAATATGAAAAATAAAATCACACACACATCTATTACATTACAAGTTAAATTGTATTTGTTTTTAACTGATGTATTGGGATCAGGGAATCAAGGACTATGGTGTATAGGAGCAGGTCTGCTCTGTAGCTGACCTGTGTGGGTGTAATGTGGCTAATATCCTCTGAGGCCAGCTGTTTGAGCAGAGTGGTTTTGCCACCGTTGTCCAACCCAAGAAGCAAGATGCGGACCTCCTGGTCCGGAGTACTTTTCAGCTTTCGCAGAATTGATAGTAAACCCTGAAACATACATATATAAATCTAAAAATTTTATATATATATATATATATATATATATATATATATATATATATATATATATATATATATATATATATATATCTATACATACACAATGCAGAACACTATAACATTATACATTATGACCAATAAGTGAATTACAATGATTATCTCTTCATCATAGCACCTGTTAATGACCAGTAATTGAAGAATGTGAGCAAAACCACAAAATTTAACACACCTTCTCCCAATTCACTCCTGAGACCTTGTAACACAAATGAGTCTCTAGTGACACTAGAGAGAGAAAAATGGCTAACTGGGCCTACTTTGGACAATTTTACTCATTTTTATAGACATGAATGGCTGTGTGCGCATTCTTTTGAGGGGACAGCAAATTTATTTGTATACAAACTGTACACTTACTACTTTACATTGTTGAAAAGTGTCATTTCTTCAGTGTTGTTCCATACAAATATATAAAATATTTACAAAAATGTGAGGTGAACTCACTTCTGTGAGATACTGTAAATACAGTGCTTCTTGAAACTTTGAACCACTTGGGCTGTTCAGTCTTTTTTCTTGTTTTACCTTTCTTATTTTTATCATCCCCTGCTTTTTATAAAATAAACATACATTTGACATTTTATAAATGTCAGATGTATGTTGATCAGTTGCATATCTTTGTTTAGAAGGAATTTTACAAGTAGCCAAAAAAAACTAGATGAAAGATTGAATTATTGTATGTGCAAAAGTAAGTGAAGCCTTTTATTTAGTAGGTTGTGACACCTCCTTTTCTGTAACCACTGACTAGTCTCGCAATTTTGGGGATTTCTGCCCAGTCCTCCTTGTAGAACTCACCCATTTGAGAGAGGTTTGAAGGATATCATGTAACGCCTGCTTCAGGTCTAGCCACAATATTTAAATTGGATTGAGATCCGGACTATGACCAGGCCAATCAAGAATGTGACTCTTCTTTCTTTTAATTCATTCCTTGGTTGATTTGCTTAGGGTCGTGGTCATGTTGTATCACCCACTTTTGGACCAGCTATAGCTTTCTGACTGATGGCAGGAGATACTCTTCAATAATGTGTTGATATGTCTGAGAATTCAAGTTTCCCTGAATAATATGGAGTCGCTCTGGCCCGGAGGCAGAAAAACAGCCCCAGACATTCACATTTTCACCACCAAGATTCACTGTTGGGAGGAGGTTCTTTGCCTGGAATTCTGTGTTGGCTTTCCTCCAAACATGCCAGCTTTGATTATGACTAAATAAATCTATTTTAGACTCATCTGTCCAAAGAATTGACTTCCAAAAAGCCTCTAATTTGTCCAAATACTTAATGGCACAGTTGAAATGAACAGCTTTGTTCTTTTTTTTTTTTTTTTAGATCAGGGGCTTCTTTCTTAAAGCCCTCCCATAAATGTCATGTCTGTTCAATTTTCATCTGCTTGTAGACACATGCACATTTACCCCAGATGCTGCCAGAGAGGTTTGAAACTATAAAGGTGATGTGTGGGTCGGACTTTACTTCATTTATCATTTTTATGGTGCTTCTTAATGATAGTTATGATGGGAGTCCACTTCTAGGCACAGTTGTGGTCATGTTAAATGCCCTCCATTTGTAGATGATTTGTCTTACAGTGGAAGGATGGAGTTGGAATCTCTTGGAACCTTCATATAGCCTTACCAAGACTGATGGGCTGTCACCAACAACTTCTTAATGTCCTCGGATATCTTCTTTCGTTTTGGCATTGTTTGACTCGTTGGCACTAAAGTGGTTTGGATGGTTTCCTACCTATTTTAATCATTGTTGCCCAACGACTTTCCTAACGATGTCTACTTCAATTGGTCTGCTTTACTCAGTAATTAAGCATCCAAAAGTGTTTCACCTGAATCTGTTTCCCACTTGACTTTATCAATGTAGCTCCGGCTTCACTTGCTTTTGCACATACAATAATTCAATCTTTCATGTGGTTTTTTGGACACTCGCAAAATTCCCTGTAACAAACATATGCAATTGATCAACATAGATCTGACATTTATGTATAAAAAAGCAGGCGATGATAAAATAAGAAAATAAAGGCAAAACAACAAGCTCAACACAAATTCCACATAAAGCAGCACTATATGTATGTATATATACATATAGTGTGTGTGTGTATAAAATTATGTAATTAACATTAAAGCAAAATGCAGCTAGGCCGCAGGAGTAACGCACGAGCTCAGCCATAATGCTGTTAAACCCCATCTATCCATCCACCACTCATCCCTCCAATTTCCTTCACTTGCATGCTATCAGCAGCAACGAAGTGTACGATAATTTTCTTCAATACGATCAGATACCATAGTTCTTCCCCACTGGATCTGATTTTATAAGCCACCTGTACGGGTGGATAATGATGCTGCTTTGAGGCTACAGAGTTAGCAGGCTAATCTCAATTGAGATTTATCCAGAAGTGATGCTGATTAGTATTCATTCTGTATCTAATCAATGTACAAATAAACATTTATTCTCGTCAGCATCGTCCGATTAAGCTGCGACTATACCATCGTTAATGCGGTGTCCTATTAGCGCCATGTCTGCTCTCCACTGTAAAAGCTTGTTATTATAATGGCTTTAACTCACCATGTTGCGATTGTGCCTCCTCGAGACGCCTCCGTGTTACTAAGGGCTGCCGATGACGTAGCACGCAAGACTGGTGTACAAAGGGGCGGGGATTCACAAGCACAAGGCGGAAAAGAGATCCTAGTGTTTATGAGGTAAACTTTAGTGTGGAAAAACACATGGCTTAGGTAACACTACACTCATTTAGATTGTTTTTACAACTTATAATTAAGTTGTAATAGTACAGATTTACAAGAGCATTTTGGTTTTTTTTATTAATGCCAGGCATTAATACAATTATTTAGTGTTTAACCATAGATTCAAAGAGCACTTTAGAATAAATGATAACTTATACAATGCCACGGAATGTACGGGAATGTTAACGAACCTGCATTTTTTATACGCTCAACTGCAGACCATTGGTTTTAATGCCTAGCCATGAACCCGCCCAGTTCGGTGATTGGCAGTGGAAGTGCCACGTGCTTCGGTGAACCTCCCGGAACCTGCAGGGCCAAGCGCGCTGTTTCTACACTCAATCTGCAGACCCACACCACCGACACCCAGTCATACTGTAAGTCAATTTCATTTTAACATTTAAAACCAGGGATCTGTATGAGGATGAGTTGTGGAATGAATTAGGAGCTCAGACGGAAATTGAGCCTTGCGTGTTTACACTGTAATTCCCCGCAAGCGAAGTCTGCTAACCTTTCATCAGCTCTCACCTTCCTACCGGTTTTTATGATGCAACTTTACTGACAAACAAATCAGTTATAAAGATCGGTGTGCTTTTCTGGCAGCTGTGTCTTCGCAGGGTTATGTTATAAACAAAACAACAACAACAACAACAAAACCATGAACTCCTATTAAATGACCACTGTTATTCCTAGAATTGACACATATTCCCCAATAAACAATTTGTTTATTCTTGTGCCGAAGTATTCACCTGTGCAATGTATGTCTAATAAAATAAAATGTCCAGTAATAGAATTTAGGGAATTTTAGTGTTTATGGCGCTGGGCTACTGATCGGAAGGTCGGGGGTTCAAGCCCCGGTATAATCAAGCTGCAACCCCTTTGCTCCAGGGTCGGTGTATCATGACTGACCCTGCACTCTGACCCCGACTTCCAAACAAGCTGGGATATGCAAAGGAATAATTTCACTGTGCTGTAGTGTATAAGAAGTAAAGGCTATTCTAAAATTCATCTATAATGTGCTTGATAAACCAGTTTTCACTGTTGTGAGCTGTCACATTTTCATCTTGTAGATTTGGCTGACAATAAGACTTAATGTCCTGTAGGAACATTATATCTTATAAGATAATCATGTAAAGATTTTGTGATCTAAATGTACTAGTGAACACCTGAAATAGTACCCAAGCTGTTATTTCATTTGAATGATGTTATATGCATTCAAAACTAGAATATTTCACATGGATTTTGTAACACTAACACATTACACTTACCAATATATAGAAAAACAAAGTTGCATTTTCCAAGGCCTTGCAGTAACTTTTTCAGAGATCACAGAAAGCAGTTTATATAATCAAAATCCTGTCCTCCAGGAAGTAGGTTGTGCAATTGCTTCAGGGTTTTGTTGTTGTTGTCTTCAAAGCTAACAGTTGATTTAAATGAAGTAGTCACTCAAATAGAGGCAGTCACTCAATGCAAATTAATACACTACAATTCAAGTTCAGAAATGTGAGGGAATTTCTTCCTCGTTTAGCAGTTGTCCACGTGACTGCTGAACATATGAAATTTCTGAGTTTTTATATGTGTTAGAATCAGGTGAAGTAATTGATTTTACATAAAAATATATATGTATATATTTGGTGTCACTTGCTTTTTTAAATATATATTTTTAATTGATATCAAAACTATTATTTAAACTTTGCATATAGTACTTAAATCTACTAAACATATTACAGATGGTGATCAGATAGAGGTATTTGATACATGCTTGGGCAGAATATCTTCATTGAAGCAATAGCAACAAGACGACTCCTGAAGACAGTGAATAATAATATGACCTGGCTATTGATTTGATGATGGGATTTAATTTGATATTTAAATGAACACATTTGCTCACTCTTGTGGAAAGCAAAGATATGGCATGTTTCATTGGAATTGCTGATCAAACCTAACTGCAAGTATGCTCAGTCAGCATGCTGTATGCACACTCAGGTCAAGGTTCAGCTTTGTTCTTTTCCTGTGTGTATTTAGCTACATTTTGACCTGTAAAGTTTACTCATATAACTGGCTAAACTTATAAACTGTAACCAGCTACCACAGAAACCTTGTACTTAAAATGAAAAAAGGTCATCCTAACTTTGAAAACAGTATTTATATGTTAAATCCATATTTTTTTGCAATGTTACTCAAATAAATATTCACATAATACAATATAGTTTTTACTTACAGACTTGCTTTTGTGCACCAGTAAAAAAATGAAATATAACATGTATGTTTTTTATAACCTTTTTTTTTAAGCAGACTGAAGTCATGACAGAGTATAGAAAAATGGAGATAAAATTTTAATCCATGTGTTTACCAGAATTTGCACTCAATACAGAATTCTGTCACTCAGCCATGTTGAGAAATGATGCAGTGTGTCTTTTTGTGCTTTGTTGATTAAGTTCATACAGAGACGTGACAGCATCATGGTGGCTCTAAATAGCTTTGACATCGATGCTCCAAGATGGGATCAATCCACATTCATGGGCCGTCTCAGATATTTCTTTAACATTACGGACTGTCGCACTGCCCTCCTGTCTAATGCCAAACTGGATGAAGCAAAAGTTTTAGTGGACAGTTGCAGGTAGGCAAAAGCAACTCCAAAACCATATGAATAATGGAACAGCAATATTCCAGCTTATTATATTTCATAGCTCACTACCTATAGTAGATATTTTAACATAAAATTAAGAATATAAGTTTTTATTTTATTTTTATATAAAGTATGATTAAATTGATTTGTTACAGGGCAGCATGATGTTATTTTGGTAATTCCACTCACAATCAAGGGGCAGATAGTACATTTGTTTTGCATAAATTGCATATCACAGATATATAGTGGCTTTGGTAAAATTATTCAGACCTTTTTAGATCTATATTTTTACTTTATTCTTTAACAATTTATTGTGTTATAAATTTATATTTAAAATCGAATGCATTTTGGATTTCCGTTTACACACTATAAACTATTATGACAAAGCAAATAAAAGCAAAGTTTTCTTATATTTCAAGAAACCCCTGTCATTGTTGCATGTACTGATGACTTTTGACCACTTGTGTTTGACCACTCACAGGTATGTCCTTTTATATGGTTCCATTCATCATTGATTGGTCGTCCCTACTCCGACTTCTATGTATTGCCATAGGAACATTTACTGAGTAGTGACTTCTGTGTCTGCTTTGTACCATTAGCACACAATCAATGGAGAATTTCATAGAGGTTCTCTAATTTCTCTCATTTATCAAATAAACATTTTTCATTTTGTAATGATGGGGACTTCTGCGCACTTGTAAGCAATAGTCAGATA
This sequence comes from Kryptopterus vitreolus, assembly GCA_030449085.1. NCBI lineage: Eukaryota > Metazoa > Chordata > Actinopteri > Siluriformes > Siluridae > Kryptopterus > Kryptopterus vitreolus. Next base: position 27,942,658 of record JACRUU010000015.1, on the reverse strand, counting down.
AATAGTCGGATTGTATTTACAAAAACAGGTTTTTTAATTTTTGTCCATGCAGTGGAATTTGCCACAGTTCAAGTTCTTGAGAAATCTCAAGATAATCATAGCACATTCTCCTCACACCGCCAGGGTCCGGGTTTGATTCCCGCCTCGGCCATGTACATGTGGAGTTTGCATGTTCTTCCTGTGCTTCTGGGGTTTTTCTCCGGTTTCCCCCGGTCCAAAAACATGCACGGTAGGTTGATTGGCACCTTGGAAAATTGCCCCTAGTGTTTGAGTGTATGTGTGTGTGTGCCCTGCGATGGGTTGGCATTCCATCCAGTGTGTATCCTGCCTTAATGCCCATAGATACCCGAGATAGGCACAGGCTCCCCGTGACCCGAGGGAAGATCGGTAGAAGATGAATGAATGAATGAATGAATGAATGTGTATAACTGTATAATTGTGCACAAAAAGCGGATGAACCTTAATATTTCTGAAAGTCTGTGTTTGAATACTGTGTTTCATTAGAAGCTGTGTAGTGTATTTAATTTTTAGGGCATATACTTTTTACTGTTGTTTTCTCTTATTTTTCCACTCTCACTGTTGTTCCTCCAAACTGATCCAATCTCTCTTGCTATCCTCTTCTTGTCTCTAGAGCGGGCACAATCCCTCCAGGCACAACAGAGGAACAGCTGCGTTATGCCAAGAACCTCTATGACTCAGCATTTCACCCTGATACTGGTGACAGAATGAACTTGATTGGCAGAATGTCTTTCCAAGTCCCAGGGGGAATGGCCATCACCGGTTTCATGCTGCAGTTTTTCAGGTTCAAGCCTTAAGCTTAGGGTCATTGATGTTGCTTAATTTTTATTATACAAATTGTTAATTGCATGGTTGTCAAAAATATATTGTAGGCCTAGTTACTGTGCATTACATTTGTTTTAAGAATAATGTTTGTGGAAGTTTCAAAAGTTGTGTTAATATTCATGCTATCTAAATTAACTAGTATGGCTGTATGTGTTACTGCAGGACGGTGCCTGCTGTGGTGTTTTGGCAGTGGGTAAATCAGTCCTTCAATGCCTTGGTCAACTATACCAACCGCAACGCTGCCTCCCCCATCACAACAAAGTAAATATTTTGCATTGTATTAATCAGTGGATGAATAATAAATCTGAAAATAAACTCTGTTTTGGAAACAGGAGCATTGCAGTGGGCTGTGTCAATGTTTTCTTATGTGTCTCTCTGCCTCCTCCAGACAGATCGGTGTGGCTTATGCAACTGCTACAAGCACTGCATTGGCCACTGCTGTGGGTCTGAACCTCTACACAAAGGTATTCACAATCTATAAATTGTCCATCAAAAACATTGTAATTTTTTTAATTCTTTAGTTATTGCATACTGGTGTTTCTTTTCAGAAAGCACCTCCTCTGGTGGCTCGCTGGGTGCCTTTTGCAGCCGTGGCTGCAGCTAACTGTGTAAATATTCCTATGATGAGACAGCAGTGAGTCCTGTTCATTTTCATAGCTTGTTTCAATTGTGTTTTGTTTCAAATGTTCACATTTCTGTTTTTTCTTCTTTTTCAGAGAGATCTTAAATGGCATTGCAGTCACAGACGAAAATGGCAATAAACTTGGTGACTCAAGAGTGAGTAACACTGCTACTACCAGATAGGAACCTCATGATCACCAGTAGAATGTTAAGCAAAACAAATCTATAAATATATACCTAAGGACACGTTTCAACTTAATCTCTATGTAATATCTGTTTCCTGTTATAAGATTAAGAGTTAATGTAGTTATGCTTTTCTTCTTCAGTCAAACATGTATTAAATTATTGTTGTGCTGCATATTTGAATTATGATGATCCTGACCCCAGGAAGTCATGTGAAGCATAGCTTTGCCATTGTGGGAGTGTAGTAACTTTATAAATGGGCAATTTTAGAAGGGAAACAAATGGGTAGTCAGCCATTGCAATTTGCAATTAAAAGACATCCTCTGACTAAAATCTTTATTGTCTCTTTATATGTGTAGCCAATAGGTTACCTATTGATCCTGTATTAAGCAGGACCGTTCACAAATTTGCATGTTCCGGATTCTGAAAAGACCATTTGCTATCAATGCATGCTAATTATCCATTAAATAAATAAATAAATAAATAAATAAATAAATAAATAAATAAATAAAAAACTGGTCAACTATCAGATTATACCTTAAAGTGTGTAGTACAGTAGGTGGTCACATTCATGTATAAGCACCATGGATGTGTAATTGGATATATGTTATTCAGTATATACAGTGTATATAGGGGTGTAACGATACACTTATTTGTACAGAAATTTTTCACTACAGGGCTTTCGGTTTGGTACAGACATCAAATGTAATTCTTTTTACATGCAGAACTGAGTTAAAATCTTAGTTTCCTTAGGAATATAATTAAGTGGCGGACCGCAAGTTTGTATAGTCTCCATCTCGCACATTGAGTACATTTAAAAAAACAAAAACTATTATTAAACACGAATGATGCCAGGGGTATAAAAAAAAGAGACTACAGTGAATGCAGTGTTACTGTTTTGCACATGCATGAAAATGAAAAACTAAAAGCTAAAACATCCATAGCCCTAGCATTAGTCACTAGCCACTTCCTGGTTAGTAGCTAGCATTAGCACTATGGATGTCCATCCTCATTTAATGTACACTTCAAGAATATCTCCTAAAAGGAGAAAATCCTGAAATTTTGCATATCGAGGAAGTGAACGAATGAAGGATGGATGGAATTAAGGATAGTACTGAAATGCATAGAATAATTGAGTAGATCATATGGGTGGATCATTAGGGAAGTCATATCTTGGTGTTTAAGGATTTGGTCTCTGGATCGGAAGATTGCAGGTTCAAATCCCAGAACCACAAAGTTTCCACTAGTGGGCCTTTGACCCTCAATTGTTCAATTGTAAGTTTCTCTGGATAAATGCTGTAAAATGTAATCATATCTTTAGAAAATGAAACATTAAATGCAACATGCACATCTGTATTGCCCAAATGAGGTCTAACACATTTCATTAATTTCATTTTATTAAATATATTTAATTTGTGACAGTTTAATTGATTGAATTGAACTCAATTGAATAAAAAGGAAATTCATTGCATTTATTTATTTTTAAAATAAAATATTACTTTATATATTATTTAACCAAGCCAATGTAAAATGCAAATGTTCACAAATGTTAATAATAAAAATAACAATAATAATAATAATAAATGACAGTGTCTTTTTTTTGGTGGCTTATAAATGACTTACAAACCAAAATACTGTATGTATTTTGTGTACCTTAATGTATACATATAAAATGCATAAAAGATAAAAACTTTTTTTTTCTGAGCTTGAGCTTGTTTTCATGTGTTTACTTAACAACTTAACAAATGAGTAACTTGTTCTTTCCTTGTCCCACAGAAAGCAGCATCGAAGGGCATCACACAGGTGGTCATTTCCCGAATCACTATGGCAGCACCAGGCATGAGTAAGTAAAGATAAGCAAATAGCTTGTGGTATGTATGTACACTATGCGGACAAAAGTTTATGGACACCTGACTGTCACATTTATATTGGCTTCCCCTGACTGACTGTAAACTGTATCTTCATGGAGCTCTATTTTGTGCTGGAACATTGTTTGGTTGGAATAGGTTTGGGTTTACCCTATGATGTTGTTACTGCAACTTTGTTACTGCAACTTTTGTTCATAAATATGAAGTTAACATGTATTCCCTTGAAGATAATGAAGTGGTTAAATAAAAAAGCACGCATACATTTTATATGTATTGTCAACTTAATGATATTTTCTTGAAAAAAGGCATCCTGATTTATTTTCCTGTCTTGTTATATTTTTCTCTTTCCAGTCATCCTCCCTATTATAATGCAGAGATTAGAAAAGTACAGATTTATGAAGGTATGTGCAGCAAACAAGAAACAGTAAGAAACTGAGATTATACGGTGAGGATCTAAAGTTTGGGCACCCCAAGGTAACAATTTGCATTAATGTGCATAAAGATGCCAAAGAAAGATGGAAAAATGTCCAAAAGGCATCAAATTACAGATTAGGCATTCTTGTAATATGTCCAAAAAATTTTATTTTATATCTACCATTTACTCTTACAAAATAACAGAAAACAAAAAAATGGCATCTGCAAAAGTTTAGGCACCCTGCAGAGTTAATACTGCCCCCAGAGTTGTATTGCCCCCTTTGGAAAGTATCATAGCTTGTAAACGCTTTTTGTAGCCAGCCAGTCTTTTCTTGTTGGAGGTATCTTTGGCCGTTCTTCCTTACAAAAGTCTTCCAGTTCTCTGAGATTTCTGGGCAGTCTGTCACACTTCTCTTTTAAGGTCTGTCCATATATTTTCAATTACATTCAGGTCAGGAGATTGTGAAGGCCATTGCAAAACCTTCAGTTTACATCTCTTGATGTAATCCACCGTGGATTTTGAGGTGTGTTTAGGATCATTATCCATTTGCAGACTCCATCCTCTCTTTAACTTCAGCTTTTTCACAAATGGCATCGTTACCGTCCAAAATTTTCTGAAATTTTATTGAACCCATTTTACTTCTACTTGTGAAATGTTCCCTGTGCCACTGGCTGCAATACAACCCCAAAGCATGATTGATCCACCCCCATGCTTAACAGTTGGACAGAGGTTCTTTTCATTAAATTCTATGCCCTTTCTTCTCCAAACGTACCTTTGCTCATTCCGGCCAAAAAGTTCTATCTTAACCTCATCGGTCCACTGAACTTGTTTCCAAAATGCATCAGGCTTTATATGTTCATTTGCAAACTTCAAATGCTGATTTTTGTGGTGAGGATGTAGAAGAGGTTTTCTTCTGATGACTCTTCCATGAAGACCATATTTGTACAAGTATCTCTTTATAGTGGAATAGTGTACCACAACTCCAGATCTTTCCGGAGGGATCGTGCAATCAAATGTGGGTTTTGACTTGCTTCCAGTGTTCCTGATGATTGCCATTTCTTAATTACGTTCTGAGCAGAGGATAGGGGCATCTGAAAACGCTTTTCAATCTTCTTATAGACTTTTCCTGCTTTGTAAGCATCAACTATTTTCAGTAACAGTTTTCATGACAACTGCTTAGAAGAACCCATGGTGCTGATTGTTGGGGCAAGGTCAGATGAGTCTGGGCATTTAAAACTTTTGAGACATCACCTGGTCTTTCCAGACGATGACTGACAACAATCCATGACACTGTCAAGTCTCAGTTTTCCAAAGGAGGCGGTGCATACTATTAACTCTGCAGGGTTCCCAAATGTTTGCAGACGCCATTTTTTTTGTTTTCTGTTATTTTGAAAGTGTAAATGATGGGATATAAAATCTAAAAACGTGTCTAATCTGTAATTTGATACCTTTTGGAGATTTGCCCGTCTTTCCTTGGCTTCTTTATGCATATTAATGCGAATTAATGCAAATGTTTACCTGGGGTGCCCAAACTTTCGAACCCCACTGTACACCTCTAAATATCTGAACTTAATTGAAAGTCCTTCTCCTAATGCTGCTCTTTTACTTATTGTTTTAAATATATGTATATTTGGATATGTTTATTTTCTATTTCTAATGCAGAAAATTACCTATCTACATGCGCCAATGCAAGTGATGATGGTTGGAGTATTGTAAGGACCATTCATATACGTTATAGTTATATAATTGGCAAATTGATTTTTACTGAAAAATACTATGAAAAACAAATCTTTAATCTTTTTTTTGTTTTAGCCTAATCTTCATGGTGCCTGCAGCATGTTCATTGTTTCCACAGAGATGGTAAATATGAAGATTAATGTGCATTAGTATTTAACCACAGGCAACAGGCCGGATATAGTAACAGATCGCATAATATCAATCAGTAACTCTGTAAAGATTGCGTTGGACAAAACTTGATCTCATTGCTCTTGTTTCCTAGCTCTCTGCCTGTGTCCAAACTGGAGCCCGAGCTCAGGGAATCCATCATCTCGCAGTATGGTGACAGCATCACCCATGTTTATTTTAACAAGGGCTTGTGATGCTGTTTCACAGCATATATTAGCCTGGAGGAACATTGTATGATCTTGGCCAAATCTGAGTAAGACCAATGTGAGTGAACAGTCACCCACATTCATGCCCCGAGAAACTTACTTGACACCGTTTGGGGTAAAAAGTTGTTTTCTATTAATTGGAAGTTTTGGGCCTACTTCTGAGTAACCTCCAGCACTTCTTACTTATTTTGTTCCAGTTCCTGAGTAAGGCTCAGCAATCAGCAAGTGATTTGTCAGCTGGAATATAATACAGTGACAATTTAAATAGAATGGGTTTTAATTTGAGCAAAACAGGTTTACAGAATTAAAAATGCCGTTGTTTGATAATTGCTTGTTTAGATTGTTGTAGTTTTTATTTTACAATATTGAATTGGCCATTAAGAAAACTGATCAGTGAACCCTTGGCAGCATATTAGAAAAATATTCTTAGTGAATCAGAAGAGGGGACCTGTTGTCACAAAATGATCTCTCAGGAATTTTTCTTTTAGTACTTATATGTTTTTTTTTATCATTCAAACACATTTAATACCCGGACACAACGTGTTATTAATTACATCTATTTCTGGAGTCAATGGTTGAATGGAGTCATAAGGGTATGCCGCGGTAATGTTGTGTTGTTTTTCTGCGTGCCTTATGTACAAAAAAAACCCCAAACAAACCCTTGGCTGGAAATTCATTGGTCATTGTTCCTCCCACAGAATCTGCCTCACTATCTTATTTCTACTCTGTAATATTTAAATAAACAAAATCTTATACACGGAATAGATTGGGCGTTCTGTGTTTGTATACGTGTACAGTACTGTTCGGTTTATTCGATATTGCGGAAACTGCAGTGTTGCACTCTGGCCGCTAGATGGTTTATTTTCCTTTTTTATGGTTAATGTGATTTTGCTGCTGTCAAGTCTAAAAAAAGCTTTTGGGAAGCAAATAGCTTTTCAAGCTAAACGTTTACACAACGGAGGAGCATTTTAATAATCCTGTGGGAAACTGTTTCTTCAAGAAACAACTAAAAGCTGCTAGGACCAATATTTGTAGTGTGTGACTGGATGTTTGAGGCCGGTAACAGCTGGTTTGGGGGATCAGAGGGTGGGACAGTGATGTGTGCTTTGTATTGGATAAGAGAAATCTGCATACGTCATGCTGCTTTGGCCTGCGTGCTGTGTGTAATTAACCTGACATGCAGGCATCAGCAAAGTTCTCATCACATTTTACACAACCACACAGCCAAATGTCCTTTAAGAGTTTTATTTTTTGCTAATACTGTAAATTTGCCCAACTAGTGAACATCCACATAGGAAAATACACAAAGCATCAAAGACATGCATAGTCTGGTTCTCATGATACAACTGCTCTCTCATATGGTTCGCACACAAGAGGTCCTGCATTACTGTACTTTCAGCAAATCTTTAAAGGAAAAGGCTGGTAAAAAAATCATATAAAATAAAGGTAATGACAGTAAACATAGCAACAACAAACATTTAAATTAGGCTGTTTATATTTCCTAACATTTAATACAATGCTGTAATGTAGATATAGCATGATGTATATTAAACACTGCCAACACTATTCTTACATTAGAGTCATGTAAGTATTTATACGTGGTCAAGCATGTTCATGGCAACTTATAAAAACAGGTTGAAAGAAAATATTAGTGTTAAAGCTTTTTTTTTTTCCATTTAATGCGGTTTCTCCACAAGACTGTAACGACTGTTTCTTTAACACTGCCAGCCTTTAAACAAAATGTAGCTAGATCTAGATTAGGCATCCATTCGAGTACCCTTTGAAAGCTCGCTTGTGTTTGGCAGACATCACTGTGTTCACTTTCTACAGCTTTAGTACCTTAAACAAACACACAAAATAGCATTAGCATTAAAGCGTCAATCATCCCAACCCACTGAAAAAAAAGAAATGATTATTCTCTTCTATTCCACAGTGGTCTGCTCTCCCTACTTCCCTCCCTCCTCCTGTCTCAGTCTCTCTCATTGTGCTATGGTTCACCCTGTCAAAATGCATAGCAACTACTACCCTCACACCTTTTTTGTTCGGTCACATGACTTGTCAATGCCCAATCAGGAAACGGTTACACAAACATATTTCACTCTGCCTTCCTTTCAAGACAGCCTATAAACTGTTTCTTGGAAGCACTGAGAACAGACTCACTCTCTCTCTCTCCTAATGTAGAAGAACGTGTATGTTATTCAAATGTGTCTGCATTTTAATCTAATTGGTCTGATGACTGAAGGGTGAAACAGGGGTGTCCCCATTACCATGGCAACTAAATTCTTAAACAGTCCTACTTCATTAAACATTCTAGTGGCACACCAATTAACAAACAGAGGCTCTGACGACTTCTAAATTCAAAGCCAGTAAATTCCTATCAAGCATTTATTTCTTAATGAAAAATTAGTACCTTGTGTCCTGCAGGAACATCATAAAGTCATTCGCAAAAAAGCATAAAAGGCATTAAATGGCATTCTAGAGACAGCGAGAAGACTTACAAAACCTGAAAGGAGGATTCAGTTCTGTAGCAGTTCCTACAAAGTGCAATAAAAAGTTCAATAAGGATCAAGAGTGATTTCCGAGAAATTATTTGTAAAAAGGCAGATTATAAAAATAGCACAGACAAGACAATAGGTATACGTGTTGCGAGAGAAATAGTGTTAAAGGGAAATGGAACAGAATGAGATAATATCAAACAAGTAAATAACATAGAAATTAACACACTAGGTAAGTTGACATATTTCTTTTACACAATACAATATACCAAATCATAAAGAAACTAATAATATTGTGATAAGCAGTGTCAAAATGATTATATGGTATTGCCTTATCACTCTCTTATGTTCCCTAATAGGGACGATCTGATTTTGTGGCTAAAAATAAACACAATACAAAAGAAAGAAGAAAGAAGAAGATGCAACTTATCCCTAAAGCACTAGCATTCTTAAATTTGGTCAGCAGCAAAATATAAGCTTCTTTGCCCACCCTCAAATCAATGAGAAATGACTTTGGTCTCTAATTTTCAACCCATGCATGCTTCTTTCAATAATTGTCATTTGATCTCAGTCAAAGTTTTAATTCTCTGGGAAGTCCTGCCTCACCATGTATGACTTGACTAATTAGCAGAGATCTGGGAAACAACATTAAAAAACAAAAAAAACATTTGAGCTGTCTATTTAAAGAAGAAGAAAAAAGTTAATGTGAAATGAGCTTTAAGTCTGCAAAAGTTTGCAGACAGAGAAGCCATTTCGGTCACAAAAACAATTAAGCGCTTTTAGGGGCAGAATGTATTCATAAATAAGGATTGTCCATTATGTAATGCTGATGACACAGAACACAAGCTATTTGAGCAGTTACACTGACCTATGTTCTAATTTAACTGTAAATCTAATCTAAGGTTTGTTTGGTGCAGTTTTTGTTTTTTTTCTGACTAATCGCATTGTATAGAGCTGTACATGAATATATTATGGGTCTTCGTTGTCCAGAAACTCCTTCTTTGGTGGAGCACTTCCACGGTACCAAGCACACGAACCATCTCCTCTCTTGATGCAGGAGTAGTGTTCGGACTGGCGACCATGAATGAGCTTCTCTGTCACCCAGTCTGTCCACAAGCACTCCTCAGGGCTGCTGATCTCGCACGGGAAGGCAGCGCAGCGGGTGATCTGATCACGGCAAAAATAAAGTCAAGCTGACAATAACGAAATAAAACTGTGCTAATTAGAGCATGAATATTGTTCTTTGTTTATTTCTGAAACTATCCCAATGTAGGGAATCGTAACCTGGGTTATAACGCTCGGCAATGTTGATCATTTGAAACCCGCGACAATTTTAAGCGTGATGTGTGAGACAGAGCTGTTACGCTGGTCACCTTGCAATCGCAGCCCATCTGGTAACGCTGGCTCAGACTCTTCTTCTGGGTGGCACTTGTGGACTCCCAGGGCATGATGAGATCACACAGAGTCACATGCATCTTCCCACTGCCATCTGCCTTTCCTGGAAAGTGCATGTCAGACAAAACAATATGTAGACATAGCAGTAGGTGGAAGTAGCAGCTGTAAAAATATAAAGACATAACAGCTGTCCATAGAGTACACAGTAAACAAAGATAAAACTTTGCTCGACTTAGAACGAAAGCGCTAGCATTTTTGTGTCAGCGATCCCATTTGATGCCGTTTAAGCCAACTAAAGCTCAAATGTTTGATTAGGTAGAAACACGTATAAATACATGTATTATGGGCAAGATATAGAAAAGGAAAAAACATCCGTGTACAAGAGCGCAACATTCTGGTTACAGTTCAGTAGCAAACTGTTCATTTGTTCTTCAGATAAAATTTCTGAGGTGATACAAACACTGGCCTGCAATTTTATTTCTATTTAAACCACTGTATTTGTCAGACTCTTATAATAACTTGGCTGTAATGAAAAGCGGTATATTACTTTGCTCATTCTAAATGTGTTAATTATTTCGATAGTAGCAACACATTCACAGAGGATGCTTCATATCATCTAAACTTAATATAAAGAGAAGTTTTTTTAAACAGATCTTTATTTAACATTTATGAGTCTACAGTGTCAACACAGAGATAAAGCCCCTCCAGGAAATACTTCAAGGAGAAGGACACATAAGCAAAACAAGATTTTGCTAGATACGCGGATAAGCCTTGTAGATTAAAAGATAGTATGAAACGAGCTTGTTATTACTGATGTACAGCTGACAAACTTGCCATGAGAAAAACTGCTTAATGATTTGATGCTTTTGGGGTGTGTGTGTGTGTGTGGGGGGGGGGGGGGTTCATGGATATTTTATTCCAGGATATTTATTTCATCAGGAGGTCAATATAGATAAGTGATAACAGCAGAGAAAAGTTTTTAATCCAAATCTGAGAATATAAAAAAAAATTGATGGCATAGTTGCCTTCGTTCTATTAATTGACAAACTGCTTTTTAATATAGTGCATGCACTCTTTCCACAGTTTGTGTGTTTGAATAATAGAGTCAAAAAGCCCTGTCTTGGCAAGATGATTTTAGAGCTCCGCGAAATAAATTTCAACAACAGTTACATTACATATTGTCAGTTGGTCCACGTTGTTGAAAGCAGCTCTTTCCATGTGTGATATTATTTCAAACTTTTCATCATATTGTATTTTTTTATATGCTGTATTTGCACATTAAGTATGGCATGTGTACTTTGAAATCACAACCTCAGCAGTTGCTGCGAGCTTCAAGCCCAGTTTCCCTCATTATGTTACCCCCTCCTTTCTTAAACCTTCAGCTTTACAAGGCAATTGCTACCTTGTGCAGCCCTCTGCCTCGTCCACTCTGTAATTTGGGCTATGCTGAATCAGTCTAAAATGGAGAAACCAGAGGATGTCTGTCTTCATACTTCCATGACCTTTCATTTACTCCGCTGTTTGATCAGCAGCTCATTCGGTTCACAGATGAGAGCAATCAAATCTATATATAAATCTAATATTGTATCTGCACTCAGCCAGCAGTTGCCCCTTTTAACCACCAAGCACCAAGCGTCCATGAGCGCTCCATGGCCACTCGGGAACTAATTGCACCCTGCGGTTTGAGTTTGCTTGTTAAACATCCTGAAATGACATAGTATACCTTCACAAAACACTATGAATTTCACACAGGTTACCTGAGATGAGGTACTCCTTCTTTCCATTGGTGTCCATGGTTACCCCGCAGACAGCCGAAGAGGGTGCAGTAAAGATCATATCAATGTGCTGGTCTGGTCCTTTGAACATCTTGGGGATGAAATACAATTTTGTGTGGTAAGCAAAAATAGTTTTAAGAAAAACCTCAGAAATCATCGCTCTTTTCTATACCTTAATTTGCTTGATGTCATACTGGATCCTCTTGATAGGGTTGCCATAAATATCATTCCCGGCAGTGATCTCGTTTCCTCCTACCACCTTTGCTCTGATTACTATTAAAGTAAAAGACAAAAAAAAAGGATATAATTATTTTTTATAACTGTACCTAGTCCCATACAATGTTCCCCAGATGGTCTGGATCCACGGTGACCATAACCAGGATGAGGCACTCTAAAGCTGAATGAATAGATTCCCACCTTTCCTCATGCCTAATATGATTATTTAAATAAAGGTCATGTGTGTATACACACCACAACTTGTTAGTTTAGGTCAGGCATATCATCATAGTACACATGACTGGTTTTGTCTCTTGAGAGTTGCCATTTATCTGAGACCTTGCCTAAACAGCATAGGCTTGATTTCTCTCACATAAAGAGTCATGCCCCCATCCCAAATCCCATTTCCTGCAAACTGAGTGTTTGCAGCTGCCCTGGTGTCTTAAGCTCTCTTTGTCAGATCAGCCAACATGTGGGAGTTGAGCCTGCAAACGAGGAGCTGACACATGGCAACCTTCCGCTGACTCCTCAGTTTTCTTGCTTTTTATATCCCGCTTTATTTTTTCAAAGGTTCCTTCATAGTTGTCAAAAAAGCTGTTTGAAGAAGTACGAAATAGTAGCAAATTTGAACAGCCAAGCACTAAAAGTTCCCAGTCCCACCCTCTGTAACATCAGCACATTCTAGCTGATGTGTTATGAAACCTGTGAACAACAGTTTGAGAACACAGCACTCACATCATTATAAACAATGATGCAACCCAACAATACATATACAAGCACTTAGTCTGATGAAATGTGGGGATCTGTGTGCGCATGCAAAAGGTAATGTTTGACTGTTGACAGTTTTAAATGCTAATAATAAAGCATAGTATTCTTTATAGTACTATATTTAATCTTTGTATTTAATGCGGTCAGGAAATTTTGTTCGGAATTCAGTAGAAGTGATGGCCAAAAAAAAGTATTAAAAAGATTTAAGATCCCACTTTTAAAAATGGACTGATGGTGCAGCATCAAATTGTTGTTTTTTGTTGTGTCCGGATGTTAATTACTTGGCCAAAGATACATTCTAAATAATGCTGATTTCTCATCTGTAGCTTTGACAAGAATGCCATGAGGCAAATATATTGCAATATATTTGTTGGATCACATATGTTTAGTTTGGAACAAATGTAGTGGGGGATAAAGTGAGGGAAAAAGTGGAAAAAAAAGAAGCCACTAGTGCCAACCCAGTGAAGAATCATGGTGCTAATCATAAGTATGCTATTCTTTATACAGCATTTGGACAACTGCTATGGTCTTTAGTAAAAGCTGACAGCAGGGGGAAAAAGCGATACAAAATTGAACAATATATAACCAACATCAAAGGACATCCTGGTAAAAAATATCCTCTATATTTTAGTGAAGCACCTGCAGATGGAAATAGATAGCTTTTGCGAGCAGGTTTTCATCAACATTCTAATGACTGTTTACCCAAATTACAGACGTCTTCCAGGCTTCAATATTACAGCATACTCGACAAAACACAACCCAGATCAGCAGATGAATTGACAACGAATTAAGACATCAACTGAGCCACTTCTGGACTCTCCTCCTAAGCATCACTGTTTGCCAGCTGAAAAGATTTGCCACGTGTTTTGGCAATAGCTTTTTATTTTAGTAGAGAGATATTGACGAACATCGTCAACCACTAATGTAAAAAAAAAAAAAAAAGACCAAGAAGGAACACAGATGGCTGGGCAATGTTTGATTGTAGGGCAGACTGTATTACACAAACAGATAGAAGTGATACAGGTCATTTGAAAAGTGACAAGGACAAGTATAATGAATGAATACAGAGGTGGAAGAGCAATAGAGTAGAATAGAGAAACGACTCCATGGTGTGCAACAGCTGCTGTTTTTGAAGGTATTTGCTCACCATGGAAAATATGAGGCCATGGATATAGCATGCAGAGACAAAATAACCCGGTGAAAAAATTTAATCTCTTTCTCTGGCTTGCTTGCTCTCTCTCTCTCTCTCTCACTCTCACACACACACACACACACACACACACACACACACACACACACACCACACGACAACCTCTCATTCCACAATAATGGTTTCATTGTATTTGCTAGAAAAGACATAATTTTTAAGAGGACATGGCTCTTTAAATGGAACAAAGTTCCCTCTTAGTCACATGTTTTTGTGTTCTGGTCACCATTTTCAATGACTACCAATTTAGACTATATCAAATATACTAACAGGTCATACACAGTGAAGTCCAACCAATATAAGGCATATATAACCTATTTTTGCACTGATGAGTCATTCAATTGCATTAACTGGCTAAAAGAGTTATAGACAGATTTACACCAACTTGTCTAAACTTAGGGGCTATTAGTCTTGCATGTGGGCAAGACTACTGCAATGACAAAACAAAATAATTAAAAATGTCTATCAAATATGCGTAATGAAATTTTAATGAGCAAGTCTTCATATTAGATATGCGCAACATCAGGACCATGCTGTATTTTTCACAAATGTTCCCTTTTCAGGTCTATTTGATGTGTGAACATAAAAGCATTGTGCCTAGTACATGATCTTTTCTCTGACTGACCTACATTTCTGCTCTCTGATAATCGTGTTAAAACCCACATTTTCTTACATATGCACATATCATAATCACAGAGTCATAGTTTCCATGAAAGCATACCCACCATGAGGACTAGCCACATCCTGAGGTTGTTCCATTGCACAGCTTTTAGCAATCATGACCAGTTCTGGGCCTCAAATGGCTTCATCCACTCCTACCTTTATGTTCAGCTCTCTTAGACACCAAACTGTTCCTTGGCAATAGTGTACAGGTGAATTAAACAGCATCATCTTGGTACATCAGTACAAAAGGCAATTATTGGTCCTAAAAATTACAGAATATATACTAATAGAAAAATGCAGCATTTATGTTTATTCACCTACCAGCCAGAAAACACACTTCTGAGAATCTCCTCTCAATCTCTATCTTACTGAGACTTAAATTCAAGGACTCGTGGATCCTGACACAACAAAGCACAGTAATTCAATCTCTCTTCAGCACTGTGTACTTGCCCTTTTCACAGTGTGAATTATTGCCGGCTCATTGCCAGTCACAGCATCAGAACTCTTATTTGTGGTTTGCTCATTTATTGTCTCATGTACAAAAAGTTGCTGTATATAAGTTGGATTAAGAGATAAGCCAGTTATTTGGTTTGTTGTAAACAAGCATATTATTGTTTGGAATGCTATAGGTTTTGTTGAAAATTTGATTGCAAAATGAATTTTAACTGTAATTATACCAGCATGTGTGTTCTCTTTATGTCTAAATAATAAATATAATAATTAGATTTGTCAGAGCATATTTAGAATATTTCAATTATATAAACTGGTGATTACATCATATGTGAAAGGACAAACGCTTTACTAAATGCATCTATGTGGAACTTGAATTGCCGTAAAATCTAGACAACTCAATACCAATGCTTTGTTGTCTTACTTACTCCTTATGTCTGATCAAGTATTTCACTTATTTTGGTTTGTCACATGAATGGCCCTTTTATTGCTTCTATATAATCAAATACAAAAATATCTTTATGCTGTAAGGGCTGACTTTGTAATACATGAATCACTAACATTGTTTTTCAGCTGTCTTACCATTGTTAAAGCTGTCATCATCTACAAGAAAAAAAAAACAAAAATCATTTTACGTAGCTCTGAAAAAGCTTCACAAAGGAGGATGGTCTGAGAGCTGCTAAACTGTTTGACTATTATCTGGCTAGAGTTGAAAGGCTGCAGGATGACTCACAATGAGAAAGCAGCTCAATGGTTTCATCTGCATTGTCACTGTGGCTCCTGAATAGAAATCTATGGGTTAGACAAGCAGGTTTCTATGACATTGGGGTTAACCGCCATGGAAAATGACTAGACAGGACAACTGATGGCTGGAGACTGCCCATGGCCCAGGACAAACAAGAAGAGAGGATGTGGAAAGACAGTTAGTTAATTCAATTTGGGATGACAAAGTCTCAAATACATTTCTGAGTCTCTGCAACTGCACATAATATACAGGACTGACATAAAATTAGTGATCTACAGCTAGATAAACACATTTTCAGTTATCTGCACAATATCACACAGTCTAGTGGATGTTTCTTGACTTCAAGTGCAGCTGGAATAAACATCTACACTAACTAGCACACTGCGTTCAAGTTTTAAATCCATTGCTTGGACACAGTCACTGAAACAGTGATTCCAAATGAAGAATATAGACATAAACATTGCAGTATTTTCCATTTAATAATTAGCTGCTTCATTGTCAGTTTTCCATTTCCCATTGCCAGGTATAATTAGATGTATTAGGCTTGTATCTACAAAAATGCTTAAAGTAAAAGTGAGAAGCCATAAATCAATTGTGGACTTTTGATTTTGCTTTTGCTTCTTCAAATAATACGATTTTTAGACATAGTCACACTTCATGGTTTACTGATGGCACTCTCGCACTCTCTTTTTTTAACATTTGTATATTTATCAAAACTATAACTAAAATCAGTTATATTAACAGTGCCTCAATAGCGTATGTACCACTGAATAAGAAGATTTATCATTTTAATTCAGATCTTTACAATTTATAAATATTATCTAGATGTGATTCTGAAAGACTAGGTACCTCTAGCCAACAGAGAAAAAAAACTGAATATGACACCATACTAAACAGCTATCTAGATATGGACATAAAGAATTTTTTGTGATTGCTTGAAAAACACTGGCACGAATATTCTTAAAACATAAACAAAAGGTCGAGGAAAACAATTAGGACCACGTTATATAAAGAGGGGTCTTTACTCATTTTCTCCTCATATTTATACAATTTAGAAATAAGTCAGTGACAACTCCATTAATGATGATAAATGTTGAAGAAATCATGACCTGGATGTACAACAATGTATACTGCTCTGTATAATAAAAAGAAAATTCAATCAACATGCAGCCTTACTGCAGGTTTTTCAATGACGCATCAACTATGTATTGCAAAGTGTGCATTCCATTAAAATAAGCTGTGTTTTTCTAATGGGTTTCATTTGAAGGAGAACCAAAAGTTAATCGGGCTGCAGTGATTCTACAGTGCCTTCTTGCCCATAAACAGCATGGTTCATTAACATTGAGGTCAGACTGGAAGCAATAATGGCAACAGGACTGAATGACCTCAGAGGGTAGATTAATAGATATTAATGAAGAACAGATCTATATTCCTGCAAAATATGACACTTGGCACTGCTGTTTGCCTTCTAAAGTCATGAAACTAGTATCCTTTGTAGAAAAGGCCTTAAATTTAACCTCTCAGAAATGGAGAAAATAAACACACACACCCACTCTTAATCCAAAAACTCCAGGTTTAGAGCCAGTAAGCTGATGCAAAGCTGGAGCAAAGAGAGGGAGAGGGCTATTCTCACCATTTGAAAAATGCCTTGCATATTTCTGAAAGCTCCTTGACTTTCATTGCTTTTTCCTCTCAGTCACATCCAAAACTGTCAGCCAGATGTCAGAAACTCTCAGACAATTCCACTTCTTTTAATAAGAGGGGTGTGGCACTAATCAAACTATGCCCAATGAGCCCTATAAAAAACACCATCTGAGAGAGCCTGGCTGTCTGCATTTCCCTTCTGTTATTTTACCAGCTCACAGAGAAGCGTGGGTCCTGTTCCAGCTGCTTGTATCAAGTCTCTGGACATGCTGTCCCAATGAATTAAGCATGAGACTGGTGGGAAAGCCCCAGTGGGACATAAAACATTCCTGCAATTCTTCAGAGTTTATAAGCAGTACCTTTTAGCTCTGAAAGCAATCATCAGCATCCAAAAAAAAGAGGGAATGTGGATTTGGTACAAGACCTTATTCCCTAACTAGGACAACCTTCCATCTATCCATCTCTCTCTATGCACCAGAACATCCAGGTATCAACTGATGCCTATGCTTGCAATCCACACAGATGATTATTACTCATCTCAGATAAAATACTCTTCAATAACAAAACACCACATTTGACCACGTTTGTGATGAATTGAGTTTGTTTATTCAACTAGAGAGTGTGAATAAACAGACCAGCAGCATGGTGTGAATGTGTCACACTGTTTGGGTGCTAGTTTTAGACTGCTATTAAAAGAAATCTCAGTCATAATCAACTGAGAACACTGTAAACAAAAGAAACATTAAATTAGTTTAATATCCTCACCTTCCAAGTTAAATATCACAACCTTTCAGATCAGGTATCTTTTTTTTATTATTTACTACATTCTCTAAAAGAGATTTCGGCCATGAATCAAATGTAAAATCACAAATACTCAATTATATAACAGCAGAGTTCATAAAATGTGAGCTTGTTTGGTCATGGCAGTGGGTAGAGATGACAAAGCCTGTGAATAGAAAAGGTGTTTTAGGTGTGTGTATGTAATATATATATATATATATATATATATATATATATATATATATATATATATATATATATATATATATATATATATATAACCTTGGCCTCAGGTAAATGATGAGTCAAAGGGATTTGCCCGTGTGCATGTCTATGTGGGTATACAACGAAGAAGAGTCAAAGCAGCAGAAACCCAGTATAAGTACGCACATGCACACATACATACATACATACATACGTACACATACACACACAACCCCGTCGTCGTAATCAAAACAGCCAAGAAAAGATCGAGTGGTTTCCGTGTAGCCATTACCCTTTGCAGCGCGGCTTGTTTCTTGTTCTTTTCTCTCCTCTCTCTCTCTACTTACCAATGTCGGCATTACAGAACGCCTGTTGAGGATGCACAGGAGAGCAGCTGCACGCTTCTGCTATTTCCTCCACCCGACAGAGAATCAGCAGCAGCACGGTGGCCACCAAACCGCTCACACACGCCATCTCTTCGCTTATTACAGCCTTCGTACAGCGAAAATCCCAAACAAACACAAATAAACACCCAACTGACGGCTGAATTAACCGCCCCGATTCCGTCAACAACAACAAAAACAACAAAAAGTAGAGCGTCCAATACGCGGCCGCGCTGCACCTCTGTGTGTACAGAAAATAAACTACGGGTTGTTAAATAAAACTCTGGACGGAATCGGTTTGTTGATAATAAAACACACTTTGCTACACTATAACCTTTCTGTTTTGCTTCACGGTTGTGTTTTAGACTGAGGAACCCAGAATCATCATGCTTTTAGTCAGTATGTGCTCCTCCTCCTCCCTCTTCTTCTATGACCAGAGGTGGGCGCTTTCAACACACTGCTGGAGAGGGAGAGGGAGAGAGTGAGAGAGAGAGAGAGAGAGAACGTTTTTTATAGTCAGTATTTATTTCATATAGATCCATTTAATAGACATTTGAGGCAAATATAGTAGTTTTACCATATACGCCACCACACTGACGTGACAATAAAATTATTCTGTGCACTAGCATGCTTAGGGTTTTTAAAAACATCAGTACCACTGCTGGGTGGAAAAACATCCAACTGTGCAAAAGCAGCTGCAGTGGTTGAAAACTGAAAAAGACCTACAGACTATAACAAATCAAGGCACAATTCACACACTAAATTGTCAATTAATCTTCATACCTGTGGAAAGAAACTATACAGATTTGGGGCAAATATGTGAATTTCGCTCACAACTACACTCACAGGTCAGTCTTAAAACCAAGATCTTGATTCACTGAGGAATACTAATATTAAATACTAATACACCAACCGCAACAATAGTGTAGCACCCAAAGTAAATCAGATCGATCATTTCTTGTATTATACGAGTGCTATCTAAATTGTAATGAGTGTATGCAGGCCTGATCAAAGTGAACTCCAAATCGTAATGGACGTCATAGATTAGTCTGCTGTGTAGAATTAAGTGAATAATCAAGTAATCAAAATAAACTAGTTATAGAACACATTCCATCAGTCCGTAAAGCATTAAATTGTATTACCTATAATTCCTCATTGGATACTAAAACTCAGTCAAATATAATTCTTAAATTAATGACTGGCAGCAGAATATAATTGTAATTATGGGAAAATAGACTTATTACCACAACGAATCTATAAACATAATGCAAAAAAAGAACCTTTGATTGAAAGGTATTTCACACTTTACATGAGTTGAATTTTTTCTGTTAAAGATCTAGTTCCTGTTCACATAAATGCACAAAAGCACACCAGAGACATGGGATTGGTAATAGTATCAACTATCACATCAATGAGGAATGTGCCCTCGCTGTAATAAACCTACTGAAATTCATTTTATTGTATGATTTCCCACTCAAAGGAACAGTAAAAAAGCTCCCACTTGTCCATAGCTTGCCAACAAGGCTGGCTCACTCTCATTATTTCCACATTGACATAAGCAGAAGCACAAAAAATTCAAAATGTGTATTTTGGTGAGGTTGGGGGAGGGAGGGAGGTTGGAAAATTTCGTGGCAAGGCTCATGCTCTTTACAACATTAGGCTTCTGACATAATTTCCCTGACTATGGCTGCACACAATCTCTAGCTTCAGCTACGAACATATTTATTTACTAATGTTTTGACCCGGATTCTTGTATTTCTGTTTTAGAGATATTTATTACATTTATTCAGTTAATTTCCTTATGATAATCCTAACAACATTGATACTGAAATGGGAGTCTCTCTCATGAATGTACAATATAACCTAAGGATAAATTCAAAGAAAGCTAGCCTACAGCAAATGTACTCGTAAAATTTGATAATTTCTATACAATCTACTAAATTAGACAAAAGCAAATCCAAAGCTAACTTCACCCTGACCTCTGTTAGCCTTAATGATATATTGTTTCAACATTTCTAAATCTTTGACTGTGACTTTAAAAGTGTGTATTGCTTGTTGAATGCTATTGTGTGACATACGCGAAAACAATTTATTTTCAGCATAGATGCTTAACGATAGAAATCTGATATCATAATAAAATACAAAGTCACTTTTTCTATGTCACTTTAGAAAATGTAAACGAAGACACAATTTATATAAATGGGCTAATATACCATATTTTATATTTCCTATTGCATCATGGTCTAATGCAGTGTATTTACTCTTATATTTAGATATTTCAAAATCAAATTCAAATTCAAATTTTATTCGTCACATACACAGTCATACACAGTACGATATGCAGTGAAATGCTTATATTTACACCTATATCCCATAACATCAAGACATTTTGTATGTGCTTCACTGAAGCAAAACATAGATGCGTTTATCCAGAAGTATCCAAAAGTGCTATAGACTGCATCAGAAACATACGATCATGCTGGAATAAATGTAAGGGTCTAGGAATTCTATCAAGCTGAAACTCTATGACTGAAAATTTTGTACAGCAGGGAAAACATGCATATTGGGCTTTTCCCCTTGTTTTTTGTGTCAGATGCTTGGGGCAGAGGTAGATGATCAGTCTGAAGACAGTTAGTGACTAAGCTGTCTGAACATCCAGTGGAAGTTCATCCCACCACCTGCATGCCATTACACAGTCTTGATGCACTTGATGAGCTATACTACTCTGATTTACTTCAGACAACAACAAAAACAACAAAAAATAATTTGTAATACAATTCAAATATACTGTTCACTCATTTGATTATTAGAACTCACACACTATAACATGCACTGATGTGAATCCATCGAGGCCTTGAGTAGGCTATTTCTTCCTTCTTCATTATTAGTATATTTCTTTTCTTTCTACTTCCAAATGCAAATACCAATATTTAGCCTGCGAAGGGACAACGCGTGGCTGACACAAGAAATATCTACTTTTTTCATTGTCTTAATTCAACAATAAACTAAACCATAAACCAAAAATACATTTCTGAAAAATCCTTTCACGAACGAATCCTGATTTTACCACTAGAGGGCACGATTACACAAATGTAGTTCATCGTATTGCTATAAGTGCGCCCCCTGCTGGACAATTCAAATCAAAGCATAATTCACACTAGGGCGATAACACGATGTCCTGCGTCCTGTCCTTGTGTAATAGGACACAGTTAATAAATTAAACCAGTAAATCGCTATCCGGCCCAGTTCCAACCCCAAGCGTATATTTCAGAGACGGGTGACTCATAGATCACTCAATGCTTGGCACTGAGCAGCGTTTCTTATACTGTCGCGGCGCACTTGCACACGCAGCAGGCTGAGTGGATGTGCGCGGCCACGTGGTTGCGGGTGGGATGGAGGCGATGAGGGAGTGAAGCGGTACATGAGCCAATGTTCAGAACACGAGGGACTCAATAAAGCGAAATATCCCTTCGTTGCACAGAGAAATAAAACGGGACGATGGAGACTGACATTTACGGTAAAGTGCGATATTTCAGAGGCGTAAAATTCCAGCTTTATGCTCCTAAACAAGTATGGAAGTGTTGTGTAGTTTGAACTTGGATGATGCACAGCATGAACATCAGTCTATACTTTCTGTGTAGAGAATTACATGACAGTTAGTGCAAATGTTATATATAAACAGAGGCTTCTGTGTATTTGTTAAAGCCAACTTAATATACTTTAATCTTGGTTTGTTGCAAAGAATATCGTACGTAACAGGTACGTTCTATAGGGTGACGACTGAAATATAAACTCTATATTTATTATCATCTTTCTGATAAACAAAAACTAAACAGTACTTTACTTTTTGAAGATGACTCCCCCGTGGAAGGAAACGTCCTACAGTGAGCAAAGGAGATGCAAATGACATTAAATTATATACCTATGAAAAAACAAAGGTCAATCTTGCTATTGCTTCCCTTACTAAGAGTGAACATTGCCTGTGTGTCACTTCCCCTTCGGTACATCCTGCCAGAAAATATTAAAATGACTATATAACAAAATGGATCATAAACAGTGCGAACACTATTGTGGTTTTTAATAGAAAGTCGCAGGAATCTATCTCCTGATAAGAGATTTTTATCATTATTACTCTACTGAGTAGTATAATCCGAGCGTTTCTACACTTCAGTGATTTGTCTGTTTGTGTTTGCGAGATTGGGACATTTACATACACTTTCACATGCAGTGCAAAGAACATGGTATTTTCTTTTTTGTTATTTTACTTTTTTAATTCTATTTTTATGTATTATGTATACACATACAAGATAGCAGAGTTTGGACAAAGTTTTATATAAAGTCTGATGAGAAGCCAGAAGCGAAATCAGTATTGGAAATCTTTATTTGCTGTTACTGTTTTGTCTGATCTGTGTTTTTGCGTTATGTGGTGCTTCATGAAGCATCAGACAGGCAGAAGCAGTGTAACAGGATTTCCTGTCTGAA
The DNA here is from genome assembly GCA_030449085.1 of Kryptopterus vitreolus. Taxonomy (NCBI): domain Eukaryota; kingdom Metazoa; phylum Chordata; class Actinopteri; order Siluriformes; family Siluridae; genus Kryptopterus; species Kryptopterus vitreolus. The sequence continues at coordinate 27,919,410 of JACRUU010000015.1, read as the reverse complement.
TTCTTAACAAAGACACAGCAAAGCCACATATGTGTGTCTGTGTGTGTGTGTGTTTGACATGGTATAAATACTGTAAATACTGTGGGCACCTTTTTTGGGTCATTTGTGTTATAATGAGCCAACGTATATGTATTTGATAATTTACAGAAAAGAAACTGAACAAATGATTTGGTAATAGTGTGGGCCAGATAGACAGGAAATAAGAAAAAAAACCCTCATCAACGACAGGAACTCAGAAGTACTCCACCCGCTTCCAATTCACACATGCCAACAACACCTGACACCATTGTGCAATGTGCATTATAGTCATTTTTAGTAAAGTCACTTCTGCTTTTCTCTTGTCATTTCCCTCTTATGAGCATCTTATATGCTTTGCCAAGTGCAAGGAAGTTTTCTGGATACATTTTCTAACAATATGAAGTTTTGTGTTAGCATAAGAAAGGACAATGAGGATTAGGTTACATATTTTTGTTGTTTTTTTGCTATATCTGATCCTTGTTCACTGCAAATTTGTGGTTACAGAGATATATTATCATAGAGAATGATTGCTATTCTAGGTATGATGGTATAAATAACCATAAAAAATGGATTACACTTAATATCTCTTCCAGCTTAAAATGGCTTTTTGCATTGAAAACATTAATTCTTTAGAATGCCCACAGCTTTAAAGTATAATTATAAATATGCACATACAGGTAACTCTGGGCTCTCAGTACTGCCACAGTTGCAGCTGCAGACGTGGCAATGTGTCACATCCAGGAAGAAGCCAGACTCACAGCAAACCTCTGAGCTTGTCCTTATTTTACCTCATCCAACTGTCTTTCAGATCCCTTAACTCCTCCTGCTCATGCTTGTGCACAGCAGTGTCCCTTCAGTAAATATTCTCTTACTTTATTATTCAAGAGATTTGTGAGAAGATTTACAGGGACAGCTGAAGTGATTAAGTGTAGCATTTGGTGGTTTTGCTTCTTCTCCATTGGTCTATGAAACTAACATCTGCATTGTTGCTGAATCATTGTCTTTAGCTAAGCCATAAACACGTGTGAATATAGTACAACTAACTATAGTAAAACTATTTAAAAATAGTTTTTGGCCAGTGTGATTTAATATCAAATTGTTTTTTGTTGCGTCATTTCTATGCATTTTTTATTTTGAGAAGTTCACTGTGGTTCACTGACAACACTTGCACATTCACAAAGATATCACTAGAGGGAGCTCTGCTCCAAATGTCAGTGGAATGAATTGCATAGTGAATCGCATCACACGAGCTAGACTCAAATGGCAGATGCTGGCAGATTTTGTACTGTGTACTTGTATTTTATGGCTTTAATTACTTGTTAGAAGGAGTGTAAGTAAAGATAAAGACAAGCCATTCCAGCCATATATAGCTGATGCAGTACACAGTGAATTGAGACAATATTTCTTCAGAACGCTGGTGCTTCATAAAACAGCACAGAGTTACATGACACAACATAGAGCTACATAACAGAACACAGAGTTAAGAACTAAAGTAAGTATTCTGTGCAACCTAGTGCAAGACTAAAGATAACACACAACAGTGTAGGACAGATACAGAAAACACAAAATAGGATTGACCAGTAAACATACTGTATATTGTTATTCCGCACAATGTGCAAAATAGAAACTGTAGACAATAGTAACAATTTTGTGAAAAACACTGTTATAAAAAAAACAGAAAGAGAAGCAATGGTGAGGTGTGAAGACAGCATATAAACAGTAAATATGATAATAATATATAGTTGTGTTGAAGACATGGATGTATACGAGTTGAAATTAGTATTGGGTGTGTGTTCAGTTATGTGGTAACAGAAGCAGACATTTGAGTGTGTGTATGTCTGAGGGGAACTTGATGATATGGTCCGATCTGTGCATTGCTACCCACTTGTGAGTCAGCAGAGTGAACAGCAGTAGGCTAAGCAGCTGAGTGGTCCAGTGCTCATTGTGGTGGAGGTGGAGATGCTGTTCCTGATCCAGACTGACTGAGGTCTCCCTATCAGGAAGTCCAGGATGCAGGAGATCAAGCACAGTAGGTGCAGCTTGTTGATGGGCTGCTGAGGGATAATTGTGTTGAATGCTGACTTGAAATCTATGAACAGCATTCGATCATGTGTGTCCTTGTTGTTGACTTTGATTTGTTGTTGATTCAGAAACAATGGTGCTGCTCAGGGAGATGTTGAAGACATCCGCTAGCTGTTCTACACGTTCCCTGAGAACCCTGTTAGGAATGTTGTCTGGTCTAGCAGACTTCCATGGGTTAACTTTATAGTCTTCCTCATTTCAGTCTCGCCTCTCTGATACCTCGGAACAGTTTAACCCTCGCTGTTCTTTAAGGCCCCTGCTCTAAAGGTGGAGTGCTGGTCATGGAGATGGGTACACTTCCAAGGCAGATGCTGATGTTGCTGGACACTTATGATAAGTACTTCTCCAAGTTGATGAAATCATTATTGGTAGCAGACTCCCTAAACATATCCTAGTCAGTGCAATCAAAACAGTGTAGTCAGATCTTCATTCATCTTCTACCGCTCTATCCGATCTTCCCTCGGGTCACGGGGAGCCTGTGCCTATCTCAGGCGTCTATGGGCATTAAGGCAGGATACACCCTGGAATGCCAACCCATCACAGGGCGCACACACACACTCACAATCACACACACATTCATACACTAGGGACAATTTTCTAAGGTGCCAATCATCCTAGCGTGCATGTTTTTAGTCCAGGGGAAACTAGTCAGATATTATATATATATATATATATTAGTCGTGCACATTAATCACTTAGTTTCATTCATTCATTCATTCATCTTCTACCTCTTTTTCCGATCTTCCCTCGGGTTGCGGGGAGCCTGTGCCTATCTCAGGCATCTTGGGGCATCAAGGCAGTATACACCCTGTATGGGGTGCCAACCCATTGCAGGGCACACACATACACACGGGACAGTTTTCCAAGGTGCCAATCAACCTACCATGCATGTTTTGGGACTGGGGGAAGGCGGAGAAAACCGGGAGAACATGCAAACTCCACACATGGCGGAGGCAGTAATCAAACCCCAACCCTGGAGGTGTGAGGCGAACATGCTAACCACTAAGCCACTTAACTGTAACAGATGTTATAATTAATTTCTCTCAAAATCTCTCACTTTAATAAACTTGTTGATTATTTACTATTATTTAATATATTTTACTCTGGAAATTATTCTTTTCATATTAAGTTCTTGTAAATGAATTAATTTGTTGTTAATTTTAATATTACTTTTTAGTGAATGTTTCAATTGTAAAATATGGGACGTGGCTCCTTTAAGAATTCTGTTCCGGTTGCTTTCTATAAAAACTGGTGTTTAGGTTATACAGAAGCGCATTTTATTCACAAAAGAAAAATTTGCTACCGTAATATGGAATGCAATGTGCTTCTGTAAGGTTTCATACCGTAATGTATGACAATATAGTGAGTAGCTCATACATTTTGAATGCGCTACTAGTAGGTGTAATTCAGGGTAATTTAGGAAGCGTGAGTGAATGCACTGAAGTTTCTTTATACATTTGTTCTTTTTTGCTCTTTGTTGTCTGAGTTTTGCATTCTTTTAGTAAGGATTTAATATTCACTACTCTTCAACCTATGCTCACAAGAACATCTTGCATACCAACGAATAAATATAAATAGTATCTTAGACTCCACAAGTTTTTCAATAAAATTGTAATTTGTAGAAGCGTATAGTCCTGATTTGGGACTTTACCCCCACTTATCTCATTCCCAAGACAGAACAGTTGAGGGTTAAAGGCCCACCAGGGGCAGGACTCATGTTAGTTGTTAGTTGTGGACTCATGAGCTTGAACCCATGAACTCTAAACAAAAGTCCAACACTGTAAACACTGGGCTACCATTTTTCTGTTAGGCTTATTGGATTTAGAACAAATGGAAACCATGTCATAATAATAAAAGAACAAATATCATAGCAAATGTAGAATGAAGCAAATATGATGCAAAATATTAAACAAGTGATAATTATTAATGTAACCCTGGTACAGAATGGAGTATTCATGAGATGGCCGTTAATTGCAGAAACAGGGGTTTCTAACATATAAATGAGACACGATCATTGAATGCCCTTGCATTTTATGAGCCTCTCATAATAAGTGATCACTGTACATGCAATTACTTATAATTTCATTAGCAGTGTTAGCGTGATAGGGAGAAGTGAGAGACAATCATCTGTACATTTCATTTTTATATGTGAAGGCTTTGTTGTGAAGGAAACATTGACATTTTGTTGAAATAGCTTTATTTTTTATGCTCTGTTAGTGGAAAGGTTGTCCCTGCTGCTGTTACTCCCTGTTGTCAGAATAGATGAAATCGTAACGCTACATCAGACATAAAACTGCCAGCCAATAGTGATGCATGTACTCTCCTTATTTTCACATCTTCATTGCCATAGTAGCAGTTATTTTTAGACATCTCTGCATTATAGAGTGTGTGTGCAGATGTTAACAACACTTTTTTAATGCTGAATGCTTGCGCTACTATTAGTTCTGTGGAATAAATAACCACTGACACTGCATTATTATATTAGACATGCCAAGAGCAGCTCACAGCCTGTAGCCCAGAAATACCAGGCTGGCAACAAATGGTATTTATAGCTGATAAACAGATCTTCTGTGCCCTATTCAGCAAAATAGACACTATACACAATGCTATTCCATTGTTAACAACCAATATGGACAATTTAAAATAACAGAAGTTTAGAGAGAAGTAGGAAATGAAAAATTATTAATGACAGGCATTAAGTTTGCCCTATGTAAGCTGTTTCGGATGGAATGAAGACATGTAGAAATAAACTCACAAACGACATATATTGTGCTTGATGAAGAGGGCAATCCTATGTAGAACATGACATACAGTCATGTAAATGACATGCCATGAACTATTCAGAGCAAACGAAGAAAAATGAATACAAGATCTATCTTATTGAAACTGTGAACTATAAAAAGTGTATTTTCATTTTGAAGAGAAGGCGGGTTTGAGTTCTCATGAAATAGAAGACTGTTGTTGTTTTTTAAATTTATAACATTTCCACGTTCCTGAAATCCTTGTGTCATGGTTTTGCTCTTTAATAAGGCGTATGAAGAAGAAATAACACTGACGGGCAGATGCTGACTGAGAGGAGTTTTGTTGGCCCTTTGGTTGCTCAGCAGTGATCCTCCATTAATCTTCAAATCCTGACAACGCATTAATCATTGTTTTTTGTAATTCTCTTTGAGGACAAAATTTGAATGTTGATTATTAATGAATATAGTTTTTAGAGATGTAACTGGTTTCAGATCCATTAATTGAAAAGCATAGTCTGTTCCAAATTCATACAAATAAAGATATGAATAGGCTGGTTTACAGGGATTCTGCGTGAGGCAGATGATGGAATTTTGTAATACACAGCCAAAATATTGCAAGTAAGAAAAGAGTATGTTTACTTTTATGTAGGCAGGAATGTCTGATAGAAAACTTGCAGGACAATCCTGCACCACCGTGTGATGAATCTTTTATAACTCCTTTGGATTGTGATAATAAAACTTACTATTTTTTTCTACTAATTACTATTTTGTTTATATGTTACTTATATTCCAGTTTGTTAGCCTACCATTTTATTTATGTTGGCTAGATATACATAAATTGATTAAAAGTCTCTAATTTTCTAATTGAAACCAATTATGAACCGGAGTGATATACTGAAGGAAGAGAAGCCATCAGAATTCACAGATAACGTTGGTTTCATTGTAACAGCAGATAAAAATAGGGAAAGTTTAGGAGGGATGTGATTTGTTCTGGGTGGATTTTCCTTCACAAATTCAAATATCAACTTTGATATTTGATATTCAAATATCAAATATTCACAAATTCAAAATTCAAAAATGTCCTAACTATCAGTATATCACCTAACTTTTACTAGCTTAGACTATTAATCTTTTGCAAAACACAGCCTTTAAATAAGGTATTACCAAAATTTGTAATGCAGCTTTAAGTTGTATTAAACTTTGGTTATTATTCTAATAGTAAGATCCAGAATTTATGATGGACAAATTAGCATAATCCTTTGATAACAATGACAGAACCTTTTACTGAATTTTATTAAACTTTTTAAAAGAAAAAAGCATTTTTTTTATGTTTTGGATTTTGGCCAACATGGTCAGCTTGTTTAGTGAGGAGTATTAGCATACAGCACGCATTCCAATTTCTGTCTAGAAGTGTTCACAGGGACTGAGGGCCTTGTTCACGCTACTCAAATTGCTTGAGCACAATTATTGCAAACTGTTCTTTGTGCACACAAGCTTTATTATGGTGGAAGGGCTTGGACTCAGCGCATTTGAAATGTGTATGTTTTGTTTTGTTTTAGTACATACGCTTTTCCTCCCATGAAAACTCACCTTATGATAATTTTAAACCAGACATGATCCCATTTTAACATTTGTTTTTCAGAAAATCTGTTTTTTTTCATTATTTTTCATGCTTTCTCTTTCACTGGTTCATATAAAGTGACACAGGCTAAATTCGATTATTCATCTGGATGACAAAGTTGTTGACCTATAAAAGAATATGCCTGTAAAAATAGCTGCACACTTGAAACCGTTTAGTGTTAGGTTGTTGATTACTGGAGCTGTACTGTAATCAACCTGGAGGAGGACAAAATTTTTTCATCCTGCCAATACACAATGAAGAGTTAATAGGGAAAACAATCTCCTAAGATTATGCTTAGATATTTGCAGAAATTTCTCCAAATCTGCAATTAGATGCTATCTCATAGTTAAACTATATTGCTTTGGAAGTTGTATCAGTAGAAAACATTCACATTCATCAAACCATAATCTGGTGTTTCAGAATATTCAACTAATCTAATCCCACATCACGTTTTTTGTCAGACGGAAGATAATAAATCAAAGGCAGTTTTTATCACATTAGTTTTATGTTGTTTTTTTTTTTGGCTTTATTTTTATTAGAAGCACAGACAGCTGGGCATTCTGGGCATGCACTGTATATATATATATATATATATATATATATATATATATATATATATATATATATATATATATATATATATATATATATATATTTGTGCAGTATGGAATCCCATCTAATAGGATTTAGACTCTCTCTCTCTCACACACACACACACACACACACAAGATTTATATATACACTGATATGCACCCTTGCATTACTTAGATGCTCAGAATTATGATGCAGTTACACGCTGTCTAAAGTGGCCTCTGTGCACTGTGTGGGTGTGAGTGAAGAGGTGTGGTGTGAAGTGTGAGTGTTCATGCGTATGTGTATTAAAACCGACTGGCTCCAGAATTATTTCAGTGTAGGGAGGCAACAGATCCCACAGTACAAATATAAACTCATAAAGTAGAGAGGAGAGACTGCTTCGCTGCAAGAGAAGCTCAACAATTGGGGAAAAGCTGTAGTGTCAGTGATGAGAAGAAAGCATAGGATGGATTTAATGAGTGGGAGGAGAGGAGGCACAAGGAGACTCGGACAGACCGAGTGAGAGACTGATATACAGCACACACCGGTGTGAGGCTGCTTGGTGCCGAGCCTCATGCGGTTCGAGTACACATCTCTGTGAATGTGTACTTTCATTTGGAATCGCTACCTCACGAGGAATATATCTGTGCAAGTTCCCATTTCTGCTACAAGGAATAAAAAGGGAAGCAAACTTCATCTTTCACTTTAGCTGTCTTTCTGCAGAATTGACTGCTGTGCTCAGTGAACTGTGAGCTGTGTTTGCATTGAGTGAGATTGCTCAAAAGTGAGATGGGGACAGTGAGCGAACTTTGTGCTTCCAGCTTCCAGGCGTTCTTGTGTCCTACTGTGTGTCCAGCTGCATCAGCAGGTGGGTCTGCGCTCAATGTAGTTGAATATTTATTTTTAATCTGTCATTTTTTGTTTTTTTTGTTCTGTGTTGTTTTTGTAGGTGTCTGCTTAATATTCTACCGTACATATTTAAAAGTGAGAAAACAATGAAAAGGTCCTTGGCATTCCACCTCTGAATCACTCTCTTTGTAATGTTAGATTGTTCGATCAGCATAATGTTGTTACCGTGGTGATAGAATCTCTGCAGTTTATGGAAATGTTTTGTGTATGTGAGAAAAGATAGAGTATTATCATATACTATATTCAAATCAGTGATTTGAAGATATAACGAGGTTACCTAAGATGACTTGAGCTGAACAAACATTTTATCCTGCTGTAATTATTTTCTTAATTATATACATTTGTAGAAATTTGAGTTAAGATATGTGATCTTGAATATGAATAAATCATGTGTTGACTGCGAAGCTGTAAGATTCATAAGAAACACAATTCACTCTATAAGATGTTTACTAATGTTTACATGCACAATCATTTTTTCATATGGGATATATAACAGGATTATCTATAAGAATTTAATTTTAATTAAAAATTTTAAAATTAATTTACTTTTTTTTTTTTTTAATGCTCTGAAGGAGTAATATGTTTGAGACACTTCTCTGCTCTGGTAATCTTGGGAATGCATCATGTATGTCAGTGTCACCTTCACTGCTCCTAAGTGATGAAATGGTCAGCAACACACTTACTGTAATTTGATGAACACAGTAGCAATGTTACACACCAAAAATTATTTGTGCGGTCATGCTTGACGGGGTTAGTATACCAGCATTGGCTCTGTATCCACTGCAACACTTAGCGGGATTAAATAATTACTGATTAATTGTAATCTGCTGCTTTGTGTGACAATAAGCAATTTATGCAGGAATTGCCGGATTTTCAGGAACAAAAAAAATGTGAAATAAATTAGTCAAGTGAAATCAACACACATTATAATAGATCTTTTGATTGGCATGCTAATTTATGGCTTCACTAATGGTCCTGTCACTGTCTAATATATAATATAATAGTATATCTATAATGCTTTAGCGCCATGGTTGTCTATTCAATATTAGTATCCCACATACCATTTACAGCTTAAACACAGTGCATTTATCATCACATTCTCATTGATGTGCACTGAATGGTAGCAGGCATTTTGACACCTCTGAATACACTTTTGGCTCACTTGTATATTCCACTGGCACAGTGTTAGAAGCACTTTTGTAAATGAATTTTATGACCCTTGAGGATGACATTTAGCCTAGTTTTGCAGTATATCATTACAAATGTAATATGAGAACATTTAGGATATTTCATGCATTCACCTCTGTATGTAATAAACCATATGCTTGTCATATGATTTGCTCAAACTCATGACTTGGCTTGTTTTATTTAAAGTCTATGTAAAGAAAGGAACCTTTTCCTGCTTTGCTGTAGGTTTTCATTCTCGTTTTTTTACCCCTGGGTTCTGCTTACTACTGCATTCATTTCAAGGAACAGGAAAGAAATGTTTTACTGTTGCATACCAAGTCATATGATCTGTCACTTTAATTAATAAGGAACTTGTGACTTAGATGAGGCAGGATTATGTTTATAATCAGTTTATTTTTGCCAAAAGGCAACAGTAGCAGAGATAATGTTTAATTATTTTATTGATTAATATAGTAAGGATATATGGTGATGTGGGTGAAGACTCATGGATGATACAAATAATGGTTATTGATGACCATTGCTCATGTGTAGGCTGGTTTTATATGGACTTTATGTATAAGAATATTTTCTGTTAAGGGCCCTGGGAATGTACATGCTATATTCTATTGAAGCTCAACGTGACTCTTAAAGTATCCCAGACTTTACATATGGCTGCTATATTGGTCATCATACCATTGAGTCAGATTTTGTGGGTGGCATTTTTAAATCACATCCATAAAAAATGAGGGCTGGATGATGCACATGGTAGCCACCTGTTCTGTGGGTCTCTCTTACGGCACCATATTATACCATGACGTGAAAACGTTAGGGACTCGCATTTTTAAATGGCAATATTTCTACACTGGGCTCAAGGAGGATTTCAGTTTCATATGGTATAGCAGTGGATGGTACACCCTGAATCTCAGATGACAAGAAAACAAAATAATAACACAATGAGAAGAATGGTGTAACCTCAGGAAACAACACGTAAGAAAAAAGAACAGAGTAACATGACAATGGAGAACAGAGAATCAGATAGTAGGGGAGGTGTAGAATGGAAATGTCTAGAGAGGTTACACACACACACACACACAGACACATACACACACTCTCAAGCTTACTTTCCCTTGTTACACAAACATACACATACACAGGAGTTGCTTGTGATTCAAATGAGATGGTGGGCACTTAGAGCTAGGAATCGCTAATACTAATGATGAGTTCTAAAAGGGAGGATGGGAGTTATAATCATCTTGTTATCTGTGTGTGTGTGTGTATGTGTGTGTGTGTGTGTGCGTGTATGTGTGTGTATGTGTGTGGGAGATCGAGAGATAAAGAAAAATATATAGGTTTAAGATAATCGAATCATTGACAAGTGTGTGGCTGTATCAAAATAAATGTGGGTGATGACACTTGGCATTGTGGCTTGTCTATTATTTAGTTTTCATTTAAATATGCAAGAATATTTTGAAGAATATTGTATTCGTGTTATTTATCATAACAGTATATACAGTATTTTGAAATAACATTTATTTAATGATAGCATTTTGAGACGGTTTCCTCAGGGTTCGCTGGTTTCCTCCTACTTCACAAATGCGTGTATGGTGTAATCTATAATTTTGCAAATGTGTGAGACTGGCGTCCCTTCAAGGGACAGTATTCTTGCCTTGAATACGATGATAAACTCCGGATCTACATTGATCATAACCAGGTCTGAAAGAGTTTTACTTGTATACGATGCAAATTCCTTCACATAATTAAAGATTTTCTGGATAATAACCAGGGCATTCATTTATTTTTTCACTTATTTATGCTAGAAAGTTTATGAGGCTCGGTTGATTACATTATTTTCATTATTGCATTATTTTCCCACAAGCTCTCTGTGTTTCATTTTTGTGATGGAGGGTACTGTTGTCTTTTCTCAGCATGCTAATTGTACGCTACAACACAGTCATGTCTTCTTCACGCCCACTCTCCTTGTTTTCCTTTATTATCTCTACGTTTGCTTTAAGAATATGACTATTGCTCACCAGAGCTATGGTGACAAGAACGAAAAAGAACTTTGTTTTTTTTCCTCTAGTACACAAATTGCCAAGTCTTGCCAAGTCGAAATTAATAAGCTGATGCGCATAGCTTTTAAAAAGCAGCATAATGTAGGAGTGAAATAATTTATTGGGGCTTTGAGTTGCCACTAGTTCTTTTAACTGTTAAACCAAAAGCAAAATTGGGTCTGACTGTGATCTCAAATCAATTTGTTGCCTAATAATCTGTAGGTGTTCATACATGTTCATATAACAAATCAGAATATTAGAGATATTTAATGTGGAAGTAATGTTTAAGAAAACCCAAGTGACGAAAGGGACACATGGTTTGACTGCAAGTCACAGATTTCTTGTGGCTGACTAGTCATTATGGATCTCCTGTGATGCCTGTGTGGTGGCCTGCTGAGTAACATGAACATCTGAGGGAGTTACATTCTGTGACTAGAAAATGCCAAATCCCACCATCACATATTTATTATATTTTTTTCTTTTCTTCTGTAATTACTGTTGTGTGTGTGCTCTGCTGGCCTGTTGTTCTTTTTGTATAACACCACATTCTCAAAAAGACCTCTACCTCTCATATGCTTTGTATTGAATTTGATAAAGGAATTGTAGGCTTGGTCTGATTAGGTTAAAACTCGTATCAATATATGACATTTTCTCAGAAGTGTAACTTTTGCAGATTCAGCTTTGTAATTCTTTATGTTGATTTACTTTATACTTACTAATTAGGAGACATGATGATTAGTCTTGTCAGCAAATCCCAAACGGTTACAGCTGTTGTTAGGTTCTGGTACTATTCTCTTGGTCAGGAGTGTTTTTTTATTGTTTCTATCTTAAGAAGTTCCTGTAAGAAGAGTATTTTTTTACAGTTTATGGTGGTTGCAATTTAATAATGTAATTTAATATTGTTTTATATTAAACAAAATTTTTAACTCGCATGATAAGTCAGTTTGTTTTCTCAATAACGACTTTCCAGTCATCTTTAGTATCATATTAATGAGAATGAGTGCAGTGTAGTGGAGACAAATGTTTGAGTATGAGTTTCAGAATGTAATGCAGCAATATATCATATCTTCAATGATTTTTGAAGCCACGCTTAGATGCAGTATAATAAGTTGGTGTAAGCATTAGCATAAAAGTTTTAGTATTTTTTAAACTTTTTTCATCATAAGTAAAAGGGAAGAAATGAAGAACTGAGAAATTAGGAGCTAGTTATTGACTAAAGCGCTGCTGCATTATTCTCTTTGGTTAAAGATGAAGCAGTGGATTTATCAGCTCTATCAGCAGGTAGTAGAATATAATAACATTAAAACATTTCAATACAATATACATGCTTGATAATGTTGGTTTTTAAAGCTTAAATTATTCCTTATTGAATACGTAGAAATGTGTATACTGGCATGCTTTAGCTGAATTGAATTCCCATGGATGGTTTCTCTCGCTTTATTCTCAGGTCCATTATCTATTTTTCATATAATTTTATCTTACCCACTTGAGCCTGGATGAATGATTCACACTAGACTGGCATTTCATCTTACTTTATCTCTTCTTTATTAATTGAATACATACAGTCTCTGTCAATCCCAAGTGCACACTGCTCCTCCCTGTGTCTTTTGTTGTGGTGATGAAAATAAGAGCGTAGGTGTCCTAATACGTACAATAGTTTGTCAGGATTTGCTCATGCACCTGCCAAAGCATTGAGCAATAAACTCATGAAAACACGCAGCCTTTGGAGCTTTGTTTCTGACTCATGATTCTTTCCAGTCTGAAGGGGAGGTTGTCCACATCCTGGTGATTCCTTGGATGCAGTTTTATTTGAAATAAATTGAGCATGTTTGTTTGCTTAGTACATCTCATAAACTTTGTGCAAAATTCTGTTCTTGAAATGTGGCCAGTGTTTCTCAGGCCAGTGGAAGATAGACTATATATATATATATATATATATATATATATATATATATATATATATATATATATATATATATATATATATATATATATATATATATATATATATATATATATTTCTTAATTGTAATTGTATAGTACATGTACACAACAATGATGAACATTGCACACGATGAAGATTGCAGGTTCAAATCCCAACACCTATAAGCTCCAACTCTTGAACAAGGCCCTTAACCCTCAATTGCTCAGTTGTAAGTCGCTCTATAAGGGCATCTGCCAAATAATGTAAATGTAACTATGAGTTTAACACAGTGGTCTTTCTAACACATTCTATCTATCTATATCTATTGTAAAAGAAAGAAATGCTTTTTAAGACATACAATAATGTAACTCATAACATCTGTTTGGGGCCTTCAGCATGATTCCCTTCTGCCTTGCAAAACAAAAATGAAGCAAAATGGTAAAGATATTAGGAATTAACACGTGATTTACTTTTGTCAGCATTATCATAGCTTCACATTGTTCTCCTAGTTAAATCAGGTTCAAATAACCTAGAGAGGGTGGAAACATTATAGATCTCAGCCTCAGACTTCAGAGGCAACGTGGCATTGTGAAGAAGAACATTTGAATAGAAATAAAGTGGCAGTGAATAAAGGAATACTGGATGGTTGTAGTGCAACTATATTTCCATGAGCTTAGTCTAAGACTCGTTCAGTGTAAAATAGTGTCCCAACATAGTAATGAGCTATTGTACAGTGTGATCACTGTTGGTACAAATGACCATCTGTATTTCTCTTTTATAGCAGTCTTGAATGAGTCTTCCACTAAAGGAGCTCTGCTGTTTCAACAGTCGGACATGAAGGGAATGCTGTTTATTTTGCAGAATAGCTTATTAAATGTACTTTTTACCACCGTCATCTCAAAGAACACACCAAGACAGAAGTCTTGATCAGATCTTTTTACATCCATATCTGATGCCACCTTCTTACTATTCTGCTGCAAAGAAGACTGCACTGGCTACCACAGATTGGCAGAAGATCCATAATGTATAGGCATATGTTATACAGGCACATAATACTATTAATAAAACTATATTATTACATTAGTTTATATAAACAATAAATGGCCTGCTCTTCATCAGGAAATAAATTGTATCCATTTATTTACTGTACACAGTTTCTGCTCTGACGTTCCAGTATAACGTAAGCTTTATTTAGAAGATCATTTACTTAGCTGTTTAAAAGCATGCTCATTGGCCATCCTTGCCTTTTCTCCACTTCCATTTTTCTGGTTTCACTATTTCTTATTCACCCCACCCTGGTCTCTTTCATCTAAATTGAGCATTGCTTCTACAGTGAAAGTATTAGTATTAGGCAAGAGGGAATGTGTGTGTGTGTGTGTGTGTGTGTGTGTGTGTGTGAGAGAGATCTCTATTATGTTGATGGTAATCTAAAGAAATCAAGTTTTTTCAATCCCTGATAATTTTTTTTTTCATTGCATGAGCTTTAGATTGATAATGATCTCTAATCTTTAAGTGACGAGTGATTTCTTGTTTTTTATTATTATTTAAAAGCTATCACATATTGGAATATTAAAAGTGTACATTTAAAAGAACATCGCTTCACTGTCAAATCCTGATTTCTGAGTAAGGGAGTAAGAGCATTGTCTCTTGAGTTTTCCATTTTTATGGGTACAAGCTTTGGATTTTACCATCTACACAGGAGGTGGGTCAATTTCTCGATCACCATAGTTACCATAGCCATTTCATAGAAGCTTCACCTCTGATGCCTACTCCCACACATTTGATTACATTTTAAAACGTCTCAGAATATTGTAGCAGAGCTGTGTCACAAATTATGAATTTGCATATGTTCACATAAAGATATTCTCTCTCTGGCAATTCATGCAATTAATTTTAACCAGCAACAAAAAGGTGTGAAAAAAGTAGACTAGTATAAATGGACAACATATCCATGCTGTCCAAGTAGAATTCCATTTTGGAGTGTGTTTGTGGAGATTTTTGCTCATTCAGACACAAGGTCATTAGTTAGGTACTGTTCTAAGGAAAGGAAGCCTGGGGTACAGGCAGTATCCCACATTTATCCCAAGTCCCATAGGACCAATACAGTTAAATTCAGAGCTCTACTGCAGGCCATTCAAGATCTTCCATCACAACCCATACAAATGATATCTTGCTGAAGCTGGTATTGTTCACAGGGTTTTTAATGATGATACAGGCTTTTGTCTCCTAGTTCAAGTGAATTTGTTTTGAACCTCATCTGAAGACTCCTATACAATTGATTGCCTTGAGTTATTTGGTAACAGATTGGAGAACATCTACATAAGGATGGAAAAATCAAGGTGTCCAACTACTTTTATCCATAGTCTATATCTGTTACATTTGTCCAAATACAAAGTCTAGTGTCACTTATATTCAAATGAATGCAGATATTCTTCTCATTCACATGCACACATCTGTTTAGCCAAGAACACTAAAACAAAAGCCTAGTGTATTGGGTATACACACACACATACAGACACACACACACACTTTGCCCATTGCAGTAAATATTTCTAATACAAGATTTTTACCCGATTACCTGTATTGCATTTTACTTTGTCTTGAACATGATATATGTATCTTTTATCTCAATATATTGATTTTACTTAAAATTTATTTTATTTATTTGTATACAATGTTGCCCAAACAAATATGTAACAAAACCGCTAACTCGTGCTGTTATTAATTACTGACTGCTTTATTTGTGCCAGGTCTGTTGTTTATATCACAGCTCTGAAGTGAACGTCTGGACTGAGTGTGTCATCTACTTGCCCAACAGAAGAAAAGCATATATTCACATAAATAAACAAGACTCTGATGGTAGACAGAAAAACGTGTTGTTAACAGTTTAAATGCACAAGATCTGTTTGGACAATGTGTGTTCTGTAAATTAAACCAAGCAAACTCCAATGTTACTGTCATTTTTGTATTGAGCTGTACTTTGTAGCATTTTTCTGAATTAATTTAGTTGTTTGTGTGTCATGAATCAGCACTCTGGCCTGATGGAAAAATTGTGTTGTTTTCCTCAGTAAGTTGTGTTGCTTAAACTGCAGGTGAAGGGAAAGAGGATATTAATGTTTCTATTCTGAGGTAATGGTCTGCAGTTGTGTTCTGTGCACTTTCTTGTATTTCAGAGGAAGAGGTTAGTAGAGGTTTAGGTACACGCTGGCTCCTGTTTTTCCTTTTATAAAGGCTCACCGTAGGCTGTAATCAAGTGTTCTCTGCTGTGCGAGTATTAAGTTTGAGGTAGTCTAATGGTATAAATTCAAAATAACAAAGCAGAAAGCACAATTTAGTCCAAAAGTATGCATATCAATAGGAGAGTTGTTTACAGCATGCACTAAAATGACTAACCTACAGAAGACAATTTATTATTAGAATTGTTTAGAAAATTGTTTAAGTAACCATTCATGATATTTTCCATCTCTAATGTAATAACAACAGCTTAATTAACTCAGTGAACTAGATTTGTTTCAATCATGACTAATTAATCCTTGAGAATTTATCACTGTGTTACTGTTGCTATTGGTGTTATTAATAGAGAATAGAGTAAAAAATATTTTGAACCCAAACATACAGACACACATAAATGACCCAAAATCCCAGCCCCAAAACAGAACTATTTAAACCAAAGTTATATATTTATTCACTTTTAACAAGACGTCATTTTCAGTCCCTAATTGTAGCATTAATGTGGTGAAGTTGAAAGGCTTCTTGCGTAAAATATTAATAAAAATTTGTTATGAAGGTATTGTTTAAAAGTTATTTTGAAATGTTAAACCTAAACTGTCTACATATAATTGTGATTGATGTTATTTTAACCTGCTTATGTTTTTGTGTAAGTCATGTGTGCAACATCTTATTTGTGTTATACTTGAAATAAATAGTGGAGATTATTTATAGCTTATAATTTTTTAGCTCCTGGCACCATGGCAACAAAGCTACTTGATATGTTTGGGCCAATTTCTTTGTTTAACAATATCCTTAGAACACAAATCTGTTGAAGGACACACTGTTGGATGTCTAAAATATTTTGAACAACTGTTTATGAATGTATTACCATTATTAAGTTTGGTTAGTCCTAAGATTTTATTTATTCATTTATACATTATTTTTTTGTGTGTGTGTGTGTGTGTGTGTGTGTGTGTGTGTGTGTGTGCGTGCGTGTTGGTCCTAGATACACAAACTTTTTTCCCCTCACTTTAATTAAATTCTAGTTTGGGAAAAGAATAAGGAAGCATTTATTGCCATGGAAACAGTTTCAGAACACAGCTGAGAAAGCAAATAGATTCTACTATGTGCGTTTGACTGCATGCAGTGTGATGACATTTAGAAATCTTGAACTCTTTATTGTTTTGCCCATGGTGATGTTTGAGGCTTGTTATTTTTAAATGCAAATCTAAAACCTCAAGATGCTAGTTTGCTATGCCAAGATACAATTAGCACATTTATTTTAGCAGTAGAGCTACAAACATCTTCCTTGTTAGAAACTGGAGGGTATGGGACATAAAATGTGGTAGTAAATACGTGTTTTGCGATGCTAAACTAAACCACAAATATTAGTGTTAGTAAGAAATAAAATTAATATCTTAGAGGCCATTTTTGCTACATAATAGTTTGTATGCCATACATCCATGTTTCATAATCCCAGGCGCCCAAATCGAGAAATGTAAAAAGTTATGGAGTCTGACATCTACTGACCTTTTCGGGTAGTGCATATTCCCTACTGTCTACAATGAGCTTTCTGTCTTAATTATGCTGCGGGGTTTCAACGAGTCCCCCTGCTCCATGCCTGAAGATATGAATAGAGACTGATTACAGTCTCTCAGATTAGTGTCAGGCTTGACCTTTTATTGGTGCTAGAAGCACGAGGCTACTATGCAAAAAATTATTACTTTTATTTGTACTATTTATACTCATATTTTTGTCAGGATACATTTTCAATAAATGCTTCTTATATCAGTAGGTTATTTACAAGTAGTGCTTTAATGAAATACACTCTTCTAAAATGTTTTCTAAGAAAAAGCCTTTGTTTTTATTAGTGCTTAAAAAAAATCTAAAATAAGAATTTTTTGGGGGGATGCACTGGTTATTTTCATGACCACACAGCTCTGTGGTCACTGATTTGATCCTGCGGCTCAGGTAAACATTGTGGGGGTTTCCCATGGATTCTCCATTTTGGATATAGGAGGAGGATATATTGTTTGGCTTAGCTAAAATTTGAATGAGTGGGTGAGTGTGTGCATGGTTCATAGTATTTCATGTCAGATGGATAGTTGCACTGTTGTCCGACTCTAGTCTAGATACACCATGGCCCTGATCATGATAAACCAGGATAAAGATGATGTTTATTCTATTCTATATCAATTCTAAATCATCATTGTCATCAAAGAAACAGATTTTACTATACATTAGATTATTACATAATATATATTTTAAAAAAAAGACATTTTAACTATAGTTCTCATAAAAAATAAAATAACTGCTGGTTTGAGTATCTGATCAATCTCTTTAACTCTTATGACTTTAACTGACAAATTCTCACATAAAGGCCTAAATATTCATAAATGAAATAGATTTTCAAAGGAAAGTCTGAAATACTTTACTGTATCCCCTGGCCAGAGGTTCAGATGGTGGTGACAGGGGCAGGGTGTGAAGTGTACGTGAGGTGCGAGTGGGGGATGAGTTTTGTATCTTTGCGCGTGTGGGAGCGCGCGAGCGCGCGTGAGTTCCGAGAGGGGCGGGAGCTTCTATAATTCAAGTTAGGGATTGGCTATCGGAAATGAATGACTGTTAAACCGAGCTCTGCTTACTTACTTGAAGTGAACTGGTGGATATTACGAAGTGGTAGTTTGAAGTGGCTTTCTTTTTTTGTGGTAAGAGATTTTCTCCGTTTGAAGTGAGTCACGGGATAAGAAGTGAAGATTCTGAGTTTTTCTACACGGTAAAAAGTACAAGTTAGAAGGAGTGTCAACAATGGTACTGAAATCAGAAGCTGGAGTCGGTGAGTGAGATGCTTTTGTATTTATTTTTCCGCATTGCTTGACTTTTTTTTTTTTTAATAAACCTAACATGTCTAGCATCTCAGTGAGACTCCAGATGCTCAGTCAGTGTGGACTTTAGATAATAAAATAACCCGAACAAGAAAAGGAAAAAATGCTGTGCACAGATAGAGATAGCCTTACTCTAACCAGTTCTGGTTAGACAGTGAACGGGGAGTAGGGATCTCTCTGGTTGTGCCAGAGAGATTCTTTTCTTTTTCTGGTTAAATGTTATTATCTAAAGTCCACACTGACTGAGCATCTGGAGTCTCACTGAGATGCTAGAAGATGTTAGCATTATTGATCTGAATGGCCTTAGGTTGACCTCTGGTACAGAATGCATAGCAGTGATAAACACAACAGGTCATACTGCGTTGCTTCCAGTCACTCGGCTATGGATATTGAAGCTATAGCATTTTTTTACTTTAAACAAATCTTAACAGTTGTTTTAATGTTATATTTTGTGCTCTCTCTCTCTCTCTCTCTCTCTCTCTCTCTCTCTCTCATCTCTCTCTCTCTCTCTCTATCTCTCTCTCCTCTCTATATATATAGATATATAGATAGATAGATAGATAGATAGATAGATAGATAGATAGATAGATAGATAGATAGATAGATATGTGTGTGTGTGTGTGTGATAGATCAGGGGCTACAGTGGTTGACATCACATTTAGGGCAAACACTTGTGCATTTGCTATTTTTAGGTCGTCCTTTTCTAACTAAGCCATAGGCATTCTGCTAAAAGGGTTGCCATGGTGTGTCAGAGTAGAAGAGAAAGCATTTCCCCATTTTCCTTCCCCCTCCCTAGTATGATGGCCGAATGATTCAAGCATGTCCAGCAAATTAAGTGTAATGTGTGAATGTGCAAATTACATAATAAATAAGAAAAGTTTTGAAAGTTTTTTTTCTTTTTAAATTGTTGTAGCTGTTCTTCAGGCAGACTGGAAAAAGAAATGAAAATGTGGTTTAGTTCATTGGTTAGCTGATTCACTCTTGGTTGCCATCACATGCAGTGTAAACAAATTCGTCTGTTTTTAGAGATTTTCCCTTCTATTTCTCTTCCATCATTCCTCTTTCAGCTTCTTTGAAATCACACTAAATACATATATAAATGTATGTATGTATGTATATATATATATATATATATATATATATATATATATATATATATATATATATAAACTTAGTTATAAACTTAGTTAATGCCATTGTCTGTACATCAGTGCAGAAAAGTTTTCTAGTATGCCTGGACTTTCACATTATAACAATGACATTTGAATAAAAAAACACAAGTTTCATATTTATTGCATCATTAGCCAATGTCTTACTCCAGATATAATTGGTCACTTGGTTTATCACTTGCTTCACCTAAATTGTTTTTCTTGAGCCTGTTCAAACTTTAGATGATGATATGGTATACTGTACATGGTCCATTTAAGAACTCTATTTCCCTTTGCTTTTACTTTGATTTGTGATTATCTTGATTAAAATTGATCCTTCTAATCTTATTATTCTCAGAAGCGTGTACCACACTTGAGTGTTGGGGACACATGGGGTCACATCATTATGCAAGATCCTTTATCTTTTCTCCAGTCAATATGATATTACTTAAACATAAAACACAAATCCTTATTTGTTTAACAATTTTAGCTTTTTTCCTCAGGTTGGTATTTATTATCCGATGTCTAAAATTATTGAATTGCAAGTAAACCAACTTATACAAAGGTCAGCAAACAGTCAATAATTCAAATTGTACCCTACAGATAGTAGGATACACTGGTCATTCAGGATAATTCTAAGTATATGTGATATCAAACACGAAATAAAAAACATTAAATATGATCTAGGGATCAGAACGATACATTATTCATATCAGAACAATATTTTCTTCATAATATAACTTATTAAATATTGATTAATTAATTAGGTGAGTTGCCAACCATTCATTTACAGAAATCTGCTTAATTGAACAAAACTGTTTTTCACTGCAATTTTCCAAATGTGGAATTGCATTTTGCCGACCAATTCCCCCCCGCCCCCCCATGGTGGCATTGGTTTAAGTTTTTGTATAATTGTATTAATGTACACTGATTTTCACCACAGGGTTAAAGCACAAAAGGTATCAAGACTGAACAAAAGTGATGTCTGTTGACTGAAAGAGTAAATTAGATGAGAGCACATAATACATCATCCTGACTAAAAAAGCTTCTATAAAAGACAGGCTTGTTTGCTCTCTTTTTAACAGAAGAGATAAAGACAAGTGTACAATGGACGCACCCTACCTATGCAACTCTTATGTTGAAGCGTTGTCCTTCTTTAACATTTTTTTATTGTTTTGTTCCCCCCCCCTTGTTTTCTCTGGTCTGCCGCACCCTGTGAGGCTCCTCTAATTTCATCTCTGCTTAAAACATTTCACAGTTAGTGCACAGATATTACCATTAGGTGGAGCTGAGTGTTCTTCTGACTGTGTTTCTTCTGTAGGGGAGGAGACTAGAGGAGCGTGTATACTGATAAGTGATTTTGCAGATATATTACCGAGAAAAGCGACCAGCTGAAGTAAAGCTTTTTTTGCCTTCAGTGCCAACCTCCTCTACTCTTCTCCTCAATCTCCTTCCTATCCTCCACCCTCTGCAACTAGGACAGCAATCTGTTCTCTTAGTATCAGTTTGGAATGATTGAATGGTTCACTATGGATTACTAAAAGACACTGGGGGGTCCTGGTTTTGTTAGTGGGATGCTAATCCTGATCCTCAGATCTGAGCAGAAAGGCTTATTGGATCAAAGCTTACCATAAAGAAGTAAAGTAAGTGTCCACTGCAGTCTGGATCGAAGGACGTACTTTGTGGTGTCAGTATTTAGTGAAGCTTTAAAAATGTTTTAAAATGGCTATACCTTTTATTTTTCAAGCAAATATTCACACATTTGAGGGTCGAGCCCAAACCAGTTATAAGCTATGATAAGTCTTTTCTATATATATTGTAATTGAAGTTTTGTGGTCCATTTCTAAATTGTTTTATTTTCTCTGTCCTATGATAGACAACAGGTTGTTTGCATGTTTGGTTTTCACAACAATCAGTGAAGTATTTGGATTAGTGTAAATCCTGACTACATGCTTATTCTAATACAGAACGTATAGTTCATTGTTGCAATTAATAATCATGTGTTTCTTTATATATTTTATGTCTTATTCTTTATATTAAAACACGATTTCATACACTAAAACATCATCTTAATAGATAATTAGCCAATGGTTGGCTTATTGATTGTATACTGTACTGATGTATGAAAAAGTCATACTGTATTCAAGTTACGTATTTAAATTAAGTTGTTTTGTTTGTAATGCACAGACTGAACATGAGCCATTATGTGAACGGTAAATGTTGCTTTTGTTTGTGGAACTGAGGAACAAGGTACATTATCAGCTGGAATACAGTATTCTGTATTTGGTTTAGTGTTTCAGTGGTTCAAACTCAAATCACAAACTCTTTATTACGTCTTTGTGTATAAAGGATTAGATGTCACTTGTCGTTGATCATTTTATGCTTTTTTAAAAATACTATTATACAGTTTACTGTATAACAGCAAAGCCAGTCCTTTTATTTAGTTACTTAATGGTTAAACATTTTCCCTTGTAGAAGTAGAAATGAACTGCTCCTGAATTTCCTTCTGGTAGCCTGCATTCAACACACTGCTTCATGGCCACAGATTTGTAGTGCTAAAAATACCCAAAAATGTCTTTCACTGATCCACACACACCACATGCACTTACAGACTATTGATTCTCTGGTGTAGAACAGCATCTGTGTGGGAATGGGATCCAATGTGATTTGGTTTTGGCTAGGGTTTGTGATTGAAGTTAATAATTAAAAAAAAAAAAATTAAGTAAGAAAATGGAAGCGTCGGGTGATCACTAGATGATCTGGCGGTCTGTTTCACACTGTCAAACAGGCTGATGTGTGACATTCTGTTACATTTGGTGGGCACGTGGTATTATAGGCAAAGCAAGTCTTCCTCTATACCAATATAATTAATTGAATAGTTAGATTATGTGTGCTATTTTCTCTGCTAATGTCAGTGTGATAGCAGATTGATATCAGGTGCATCCTGAGTAAAGTTGAAATTGATTTTACTGTCCGATTCTGCGTTTATTATTTCATTTTCTAATCTGCATGTCAATGCAAAGTTGTTTTATAAATGTTCAAATGACCAAATGAAAAGGTCTGATTTAATATTGCAGTGATAAATCTGAGCCTGAGACTTGAGAAACAAAACAGGTAATATTGGTAGATTGGGTTCTAGTTCTGATTATTGAGCCCTTTAACAAAATGTGCAAAAAGAAAAACACATAAAAGACAACTGTCAACATTTTCTCTTAAACATAATTATAAATGATTACTTAAAGTTCTAAATAAATGTGTTTTCAAGACAAAAATTATGCAAAAGTTATTTTAGAAGCAGTGAAGAAATCAGTTGTCTGTACCATAGCAAGCAGTTATTACACTATAAGACATTTGTGCCACATGGATTATGTAGGAAAGTCCACATTCAGATTAGTTTAGTGAGTCTTAGTGTAGTTGTGAGATGTCGGAGGTGGGGTTGGATGGTGTGCGAGCCCTTCTGCTTATTTTCACAGACCTGCAAGGCAATTTTAGCCAGTATGTTACCATAGTGCTTAGCACAAAGTTGTGTACATATGTGCTTGTGTGAATAAGGCCTTGACGTTTGACTGTAGAATATTTAATTCTGAATTGTTAATGATCATTTCAAAACACATGGTTGGCATGAATGACATACATTTGTATACTGCATACCTATCAGTTAAGTTTTACTGCCCAGCCTACCAGAGAAATCGTACTTTACCCGATTATGCATGCCCTTTAGCTCATCCACTGATTGTTGTGTTGTTACTTCTATGTTTGCAATTAGTTTAAACTAGGAGGTGGGATTTTGTGACAATCACAGAAAAGAGGAGTGATGTACAGAGACTAGTCACACTAAATGTGTGATTACTTTTTATATTTTTATTTATAAATATTATTACATTATTATATGATTAATCAATACATATATTTTCAATAAAAACATTGTAAAAATGTAATAAAAATAAAATATCTTCTAATAAATACTCAAATTCACTTATCCTCTCCATTTCAAAATTAAAATTAAATGAAAAAACAAAAAAGTTAAATTAAAGTGGAAACCTGTATCAGTGTTGGCCGAATCAAAGGTCATCACGGACCAACTTTGGCCATATCGACCTTTGTGTATGAACAAGTTTGTAGAGGTCTCATGTGACCAAGTGTGTGCACTTGTCCATGTAGCATGCATCAAAAACAAACACTCGTTTTTTGATGGACAGTTTTGTCCACAATTTCAAAAGTCATGCCCAGAGTCAGCTGCACTTTCTGCATGTTTACTGCTATAATTTCCTATAAACAATTTCATAATTGTCTCTTCTCCTCAAACAGTGCCAGATGACCTGACGCCAGAGGAGAAACAAGAGCTGGAGAATATACGACGCCGAAAGCAGGAGCTGCTTGAGGATATCCAGGTGTGGAATAATTGTGTAATCTTAAAGAAGCTCTATGCTATTAGGATCTTATTTGTACTATAAAACTCTCCTAGTATTTCACACATCCTTGTTATCTGTTCTGCTCAAGACTAAGGCATATAGATACACTGTTTTTTACACTGTTATATTGTTTTGCCTTTTGTGTAGCTTATTATTTTTTTATATATAATTTAAAGGGGATGTAGTGGGCTAAGTTGTAACTAACTCTTGTCATTGTTAGAATGTTTCTGTTAGAAATTATCTTGGTGTATTTAATTTAATGTATGTATGTCAGACAAATTAGGAAAAGCACTTGGCATGCCTGGAGGAAGGTCTATTAGGGAGAATTTGTTTCTGTATTTTTTTTTCTAGTAAATATTAAAAAAAAAAACATTGCAGCAAGCCTGTCTTTTGGTGTGGCACCAATAGTATAGTAGTAAGTATGTGCAGGACATATCCATCCATCTGAAAAACAACAGTGTGTGTGTGTGTGCAGATGATTTTGCAGTTATTGAACATTTTCTACCTGCCCTTTTGTGCTGAATGTTATTTTTTCATATGCAGACTGGATAGAAATGTGACATCCCTGCACATAAACGTTGTAAAGCCTGCTTATTTTTAGGGCAATTATGAGTATTAACAATGCAATCATTAAAGGAGGAAAACCTCTCTATACTCATAGTGTGTCACACTGAACATCCTTTCAACAAACTTTGTACTGTTGACTTCTACAACTCTATACTGGTTTATCCACCCATAATTCAGTTTCTTCATATCCTTTGAAGGAATTTTCATTGCCACTGACTTGCTCACCAAGGATCCGAATGCATATTTGAATTTCTGTTTTGTAAAAGCCTATTCACAAATGTGGTGCATAAATAAAATTGCAAATTGAATCATTGTTAGAAAGACAGAGTGATGGAGAAGTGTAGTTCACCCAGTTTGTCTCTGTTTTCATCATTTCACTCGGGCAATCTGAATGGTGATCAATACAGGAGAAAAGGGCTGAAGCCAGATGGACAAAAGCAAATGGGCAGCTCAGTGTTTCCATTCTAAAACACTCATTGCTTAGCAACTATGACACAGAACATTTTTAGACATGCTCTTTTTAGTTCGGTTTCAGCAACACTGCTTCTAATCCTTTAGTAATTACGCCCACTTCTCCATTCAGAGCAAAACAGGCTCTTGCAGAATTTTCTACTCAGTCAGCTGAAAATTGATCAATGAATATATTCATAAAATGCAGAGAGCTTGATGAGCGATACAGTGTTTAATTGCTTTGTAAAGCTTGTCCTTATGTCGTTATTTTGACGGTTGGTTTATAAATGTGGTTTGCAATGTTATTAATGAATTAAGGTACTTTTCCCCATTGCACTTCCTCCACAATGGAATGTATACAGCCCTTTTAGGAGCCCTTCTAAGGCCCTGGGCTACTGATCGTCAGTTCAGGGTTCGATACCCGGTATCGCCAAACTGTCACCCTTTGGTCCTGACCCCAGCTTCCAGAACAAGATGAGATATTCTAAGAAAGAATTTTACTGTGCTGTATTGTATATGCGACAAATAAAGGCTATTATATTCTGTTTTTTTTCCTTTCAAAATAGGACCCCTAATTCAAATGTATTATTTATTTTGTGCTACATAATGCCTACCATGATACTAAAGTAAGGTCATCCGGACACACACACCAAGTAAAAGGGAAAGTGTGTGTATTTGTGTTCTGAATTATGGTGTTGCATGAGTAGTATTGATCTTTGTCTGAGCTGCTGGAAGATGTTGAATTTATAATGCACTTTGCTTATATTATGCAAACACACGCTTGTATTCTCCCACATTACAAGCTATAAACAAGAGCACATTAAGGAGATGTTTCCCTGCATTTATGTCAGTGGGTGTGCCCAATCCCTGGGATATGTGGGTGAGTTGTATATGGAGAGGCAGCAGCATAATTCAGAGTATGCTGCAATTGTCAGCAGCTTATTACAGATTAACTCATTACTCTGGATTGTATTTTTAATTTTTACATTATTTCAGATGCACCGTGTTTTTTCTTTGGTTCCTTGGCCTACTTGTTCATACCTTTCTTATTCCTTGTTTGGGCCAGACTTGGTGAAATGTCTAAATGAATATTAAATGAATATTAAAATGTCATACTTACAGTGTATTGGAACCTGGTCAAACTGACAATAGCTTTCTGAGAGATGCATGTTTAGCTTTACCCATCAATCGCTTCTTTTTGTCTCTCACTCTTTCCTCTGCAGAGGCTCAAGGATGAGATAGCAGAGGTGACAAATGAAATTGAAAGCCTAGGCTCGACTGAAGAAAGGTTTGTGTTAATGTCATTCCTTAAAACATTTATTTCGATGAATGTTTATTAACAGAACAATAGAGAGACAGAACATTATTAAACCCCTGCAAGCACATTTAATTCTGCATTTTAAATTCTGCCCAAATCAATAACCATATTTTCTCACATAAAAGTCAACATTTGCTGGTATAATATACTCCACTCTTCTGGTAAGATCCAATAAATGTTGTGTTCTGTCTGGGACATTTGTGTTTATTTAATCACATGGACATTAGTTTAATCAAGTACTGATGGGCTGCCATCAGAGGTCCTCTTCCGGTGCCAAAAGCCAAAAGTCAGATCTCATGATCTTCCATTTCAAGCCTTGCAAACTGTCTTCATGGAGCTTGTTTGGTCCCTCCAGGGAACTGTCATGCTGGAACAGATTTGGGTCTCTAAGTTAAAGTGAAGGGAAAATGTAGTGCAACAGTATCCAAAGATACACTATTAATTAACATTAAAGAGGAATAATGTACACAGTGGTTAAAAAAGTATTTAAGCAAGTATGAGCATTGATTAACATTCATGAATCAGTGTCAGGCTTTTGTACCCA
Organism: Kryptopterus vitreolus; assembly: GCA_030449085.1. NCBI lineage: Eukaryota > Metazoa > Chordata > Actinopteri > Siluriformes > Siluridae > Kryptopterus > Kryptopterus vitreolus. The sequence goes on along the minus strand of JACRUU010000015.1, from coordinate 27,891,793 downwards.
ACCCCCGTTTTCATTTCTGTACCAAGCATTTTATTATATCAATATAGCCGCTAATCCATTGATTAAAAAAACCCCAAAAATTTTATAATGTATTACCAACTGCTCAGTGGGAAAGCACCGAGATCTTGCGGTTATTAATGATGTCATTTGGATGCCATGACATGCACAGTGTGTTAGGACGAATCATACATTAATAGGTTCATGCAGCCAGGCCTCTGCACTCTCTTACTGACCTGTATTGGCTGAGTTTGTGAATACTTAAATGGTTGTCGGAATGTACTACTGAGATTTCTTCCATGCTTTATATTTTCACAGGAAAAATATGCAAAGGAATAAACAGGTGGCCATGGGCCGAAAGAAATTCAACATGGATCCCAAAAAGGTATAAAGCATGTCTGTGTTCTTTATACCTGTGTAATGGTCATTTTGAATTTTAGATATATAATACCTGCCTTTATACACGCACATGATGAATAAATGAACATTTATTTTAGGATTAATTTATATATATATATATATATAGATCATCATTTAGTATCTATCTATCCTATTTATCTATCTATCTATCTATCTATCTATCTATCTATCTATCTATCTATCTATCTATCTATCTATCTATCTATCTATCTATCTATCTATCTATCTATCTATCTATCTATCTATCTATCTATCTATCTATCTATCTATCTATCTATCTATCTATCTATCTATCTATCTATCTATCTATCTATCTATCTATCTATCTATCTATCTATCTATCTATCTATATAGCTATCATCTACTATCTCTATATTTATATATATATATATATATATATATATATATATATATATATATATATATATATATATATATATATATATATATATATATATATATATATATATATATATATATATAGATATATATATATATACCAGTCCCCTGACAAAAGTCTTGTCGCTTATCTATTTTGTAGAAACACCTGCTATTAACCTTGCTATTATTGACTTTTAATTAATCAATTGGTGTTAGAAATAGCTCGTATGAACAGCTAAAACCCTCCCAAATGCACTGAATATAAATTAATGCACTGAAATAAATTTGTTTCACTGAAAAAAGATTTATCATTTAATCAAAACAGAAAGGTCAAATTTTGGCAAGACAAAAGTTTTGTCGCCTATACAGAAATTGAACAAATTTACTGCAAATACAAAAATATGTCAGCAAATTAAGTAGTGGTGCTGTGAGATCCAAATTTAATATCTTGTATGACTTCCATGAGCTTGAAGGACTGCATCCATGCGGTTTGGCAAGGATTCATACAACTTATTGATGAAGTCATCAGGAATAGCAAAGAAAGCAGTCTTGCAAGCCTCCCAGAGTTTCATCAATATTTTTTGGTTTAGTCTTCCATGCTTCCTCTTTCATCCTACCCCACATATGCTCAATGATGTTCAAGTCTGGTGACTGGGCTGGCCAATCCTGGAGCATCTTGATCTTCTTCGCCCTGAGGAACTTTGATGTGGAGATGGAAGTATGCGATGGAGCACCATCCTGCTGCAGAATTTGGCCTCTTTTATGGTTGGGAATATAAGAGGTAGCTAATGATTTCTTGGTATTTTAGACTATTGATGTTGCCTTCCACCCTGCAGATCTCTCGTACACCCCCATACTGGATGTAACCCCAGACCATGATTTTTCCGCCACCAAACTTCACTGTTTTCTGGGTGAATCTCGGATCCATGCGGGCTCCAGTAGGTCTCCTGCAATATTTGTGGCGACTGTGGTGTAATTCAACAGAAGATTCATCTGAAAAATCCACCTTCTGCCACTTTTCCAGCGTCCATCCTTTTAGCAGGCTGTGGGCCTTGGCAAATGCCACACGGTTTTTCAATCGTCTTTTGTTTAGTGCTGGCTTCTGGGCACTGATTCGACCATGGAGGCCATTTCGAGATAGAATCCGACAAACTGTTCTGGTTGACACGGGGACTTCAGGTGACCAGGTCTCGTGGAGCTCTGCTGCAGTGGAAAATGGGACTGGCCTTGGATTTTCGAGCCAACAAACGGTCCTCTCGAGCAGTTGTCTTGCGGGGTCTGCCTGACCTGGGCTTGTCAAAAACGTCTCCAGTCTCTTCAAATCTTTTTTTTATCCTCTGTACTTGACGCTGAGACACATTGAAGGTGTCTGCCACATCAGCAGTGGATCTGGTCTTCAGCCTCTTGATAATCAACACTTTAGTCTCAGGGTGAATCTTAGGCATGTTTGCAGAGGTCTAGTTGCAGTTGAGGTGAAGGTCTAGTGTACTGGGGTTCTTTTTATACACACCTGAGACCTAATTGATCCATTATTAGTCACAGGTGAAGCTCATATGACAAGGCGACAACACTTATGTCTTTGCAAAAATTGGACTCAATGGGCTTTACCAAGCTGTGAATATTAGAATACTTTTTGACAGTTTCGTTTTGCACTGAAACATTATTACAAAAGCTGTTGGGATTAAAATGAGCCATTTCTTGTAAAAAAAATCTTGATTAGAAATATATTTCAGCGGCACTTCAGGTCAATTTGACAAGACTTTTGTCAGGGACTGTGTATATATATATCTATATATATATATATATATATATATATATATATATATATATATATGAGTATGGGAAAAGGGGGGGGGGGGGGGGGTAGATGAACCAAAGTTTTCTGGTAATATAATATCCTGAAATAAAATAAGTTTTGCAATGAGAGCTGTGGCAGTAACATTTGAAAATTAGTGTGCTGTAAAACTGTGCTGTCTTTTCACAGGGGATCCTGTTCCTCATAGAGAATGATCTGCTAAAGAATACCTGTGAGGATATCGCTCAGTTCCTGTATAAGGGTGAGGGCCTCAACAAAACAGCTATTGGAGATTATCTTGGTGAAAGGTGAGAATGACATGATTTCTCAGCTAAATTGATGCCAGTGTTTTCCAGGCTTTAGATATTAATGCCGAAATGTATGTGTCAAAGTGGATTCTATATGTTATGTGATTATATAGAAACAAAATGAATCATAGTAACCTTTCATTCTCAAGTAAACATGCTTGTCTTGTACAAACATGACAGGCACAAAAACATTTGTACTGAGAGAGCGAATGTATTTTCACTGGGGTGTGATACTCGCTTCTACTGTTCCTTGACTCGATGCCCAAGGGAGAATGACATCGTCTGTCATGCATGCGTCCTCGCTAAGCGCCCCACTGTCTGGTAGAAGTAATAATTCCTATTAATCAGACTACTCAATTAGTTCTTATTTCTATTAGATATATTTGTTTGATGTGAATGCATAGTAAGCACCAAGACAATGAGGATGATGTCAAAACAAATAAGAATGTTTTCAGTCTCCGGTGAATAGGCCGGGACCTCTATGAAGTCCAACCCCATCTTTTCATATATTACATTTCTCTCTTTGGTCTCCCGGGTATTACTGAGCACACTTATGCAAGTGCAGACATACACCATTGTTATGGTCTACGCCTGACCTGTGGAGACAGCTGATGCCATAAAGATAAAATGCAGCGAGCAAACAAGCTTGATTTTTTAAAAAAAGGATCAAATATGCATAGAGCATAGAGATAGAGCATTGAAAAACAAACCATGCTAGTTAGTTGCTTCTCATTCTTTTTGTACAGAATAAAATATATTTCACTTATTTCACAGGGCTCTGGTGCATAGTTCTAAAAGCAATCTTGTATTTAGTTAGCATCTAAATTATTCTTCATCCTCTTGCTTTCCCAGGGATGCGTTCAATATAGAGGTACTTCATTCATTTGTAGAGCTTCATGAATTCACAGATCTCAACCTGGTCCAGGCACTCAGGTAAAATATGAAATAATAATCATTGTTATAATTATCCTGAATATTATATGTTAAAGTTTAAGACATGGGACTTAAACAGGATGTTAATTGGACAGATCATGTTATAAATATGCAGTTATGCATGCCATTTTGTTGCTTTAATACCATAATAAACGTATGTGTATTCATTGTACCATGAAGACAATTCTTGTGGAGTTTCCGGTTACCTGGTGAAGCCCAAAAGATAGACCGTATGATGGAGGCTTTTGCACAGCGTTACTGTCAGTGCAATCCTGGTGTCTTTCAGTCCACAGGCAAGATTATGCTTATTTGCTTGCAATTGTAATATTTAATTCTACAAAAGATAATTTAACATTTTCCTGTCTGAGTAGTACAATAATTACATCCATCTGCACTCTCATTCCACCTACACAAGAGCCTTTTGCTCACCTCCTATAAGCACCATGCTCTTAATGAGGCTGAAGTGCTTATGTATCTGGAAGTGTCACTGTTTTTGGCCTGTTCTGATCCGTTATGGTCATTTTGCTGTTAATATTTTACATGCATTTCAAATTGACACAAGCTAAAAGATTGCCTCTAATTTTTCTGCAGATACCTGCTATGTTCTTTCATTTGCCATCATCATGTTAAATACAAGCCTGCACAACCCTAATGTAAAGGACAAGCCTTCAGCCGAGCGCTTCATAACCATGAACAGAGGCATTAATGATGGTGGAGACCTACCAGAGGACTTGCTTAGGGTCTGATTTCATACTTTCTTTTCTTTATGAATACAAACTATCATTACTGTAGTTAGATCTCTGTAATAGTCATCAAATAAAATAGTGTAGTTCGTGTATATGCTTTTGGGAGGTGGTATACAAGGTACAGGACCAGAAGTCACCACCAAGCTGCTACTATAGAGGGGAACTTGAGCAAGGCTCTTAACCCTCAGTCTGTCCCAGCCATTAGGGTTGCACAAGACAGTGCATTCCTAGTGCCGGTCCCCAGCCCGGATAAATGGGAGGGTTGCATTAGGAAGGTCATCCAGTGTAAAATATGTGCCCAACCAAATATGTCGATCAATACGAGGAAATAGGTGATGATGATGATGATGATGATGATAGTGTGTTTGCTTTCTATTTATAGTGTGTTAATTGCCTCTTTCATGAATGTCATTATCTTCAGAACCTGTATGAAAGTATCAAGAACGAGCCCTTTAAGATACCAGAAGACGATGGCAATGATCTCACACACACATTCTTTAATCCAGACCGTGAGGGCTGGTTATTGAAATTAGGTAAGTACCAAATGTTGTTTTTTTTTGGAATAAAATACATTGATACTGTGGCTCATGCTTATTTTACCACAGAACATACAAGACATTACAACTTACAAGACATAATGTTAAAGATTATAATTTATTCATTTTTTTAACGTGTCTTAATTAATTTTTTAAAAATCATATTCAATGCATTTGCTAGCAATGTGCATGTTTGTGTCAGATCAGCCTGTGTCAAACCTAGCCCACCTGACAATCACAACATACAATATGATTAGAATATGATATAAGAAATATGAACACGCATGACCTTGGGCTAGTTTTTTTTTTTATCTTTTTTTTTTTCTTTCTTTGGTTGCCATCTTCTGGGGATTTATAGAAGTGTAATATTGATATTACAGCCATTGAGATAAATATTTTTATGCTATTAAATCCTTTATTGTTCAAATATAAAGTTTGATTTATTATCAGTGTATTATTTGTTATAATTTCTTTCCATTTTATTTTGTTCTTATGTTCTCTTTCTCCAGGAGGTATGTACACTGTTTTTCCCACTAGCAACATGCTGTGCTTCTGGGTGCTTTATGTGGTGTGCTTTGCTCTCATTATTGCTTATCCATTTTATTTTTTTAAACCAATACTTTTTTATGCAATAGGTTTATGAGTTCCATAACACTAAGTTTCTGCTGGAATGTGGCATTTCCTGCACATTGCTGAATTATTCACAATGTGAAGCCTCATAATAATTCTACTGCTATGTTCTTGTCTAGCCAATCGGCTTTAACTCTGATGATGCTGCAGGTTCTTTATTCTCTTGCTCATTAGCATTACATCAAAGGTTTTAACAAAAATGCATTAAAGTCTCATGTTCCGCAATTTATTTTGTTAAGCTGTCACTGATCTGTCACCACAGGTCTGTCCTTTACTCCTGCAATCTGAGCCCAGAAATACTTTTTATTATTTTTTTCTGCCTTGTTAATATGTGCTCTGTATGATTGACGTTTGGGGCCATCAGACAACAGGAAACATCAGTGCTTGCATTCTTCTTATGTAACTATTTGCCACATCATACTTAAAAATAACACTTTTAAGCTTGCGTTTTCAGAGTGAGTATAAAAATAATGCTTCATAATTATTGTGAAACAAAGTTAACCATGTGTTGTGAAAACCACATGTAAATGACAGCTTGTGTTCATTAGTATACTTAAAGTTATTCATCTATATTTCCATATAAATATTACTCCATATTTCTATGGCCATTTACTATTAATTGTATATATATATATTTTTTTTTTTAAACTGATAATGAGTAAAACAATTATAAGCCTAAATACTAATGTACCATAACCGTGCACATATGTCCATTGCAGTGCTCCAAACCTCATCCTGCATCATTTCTCTGTTGCCGTCGTCTCGTCCGCTCTCTTGAACGTTAACCCAAATCTTGCCATCAGCTGCTACTGTATCCTTCTTAACTGGACTGTTTTTTTTTTCACAGGGGGGCGAGTAAAAACATGGAAACGAAGATGGTTTATCTTGACAGATAACTGCCTTTATTACTTCGAATACACTACTGTAAGCATCATAATTTGGGTTGTTATTTTTAATTTAATTTAATGTTTTATAATTCATTCATTCATCTTCTACCGCTATATCTGATCTTCCGTCGCGTCACGGATAGCCTGTGCCTATTTCAGGCGTCTATGGGCATTAAGGCAGGACACACCCTGGATGGAATGCCAACCCATCACAGGGCGCGCACACTCACATTCAACACACACATTCATACACTAGAGACAATTTTCCAAGGTGCCAATCAACTTACCGTGCACGTTTTTGGACCGGGGGGAAACCGGAGAACCCGGAGAAAAACCCCGAGGCACGAGGAGAACATGCAAACTCCACACACATGGCCGAGACGGGAATCGAACCCAGACCCTGGTGGTCTGAGGCGAACGTGCTAACCACTAAGCCACCGTTCCCTCATGCTTTATAATTTAAACCAGTTATTTCTTCACTGACAAATATAGCTGTTTTATTTAGGATTTATTGTTAACTTTAATTTTAGGATAAAGAACCAAGAGGGATTATTCCACTGGAAAATCTAAGCATTAGGGAAGTGGAGGATTCAAAGAAACCAGTATGTGCACTTTTCTGCATTAAACTTAATTTGATCCTTGAACACGTTTTACTATTTTCATAATGGTTTGAATATCTGTCTCACAGAACTGCTTTGAGCTCTTCATCCCAGACAATAAGGATCAGGTGATCAAAGCCTGCAAGACTGAAGCCGATGGTCGGGTGGTGGAGGGAAATCATACATTCTACAGAATCTCAGCTCCAACCATTGAAGAAAAAGAGGAATGGATCAGCAGCATCAAGTGAGTGATCTTCTTGAACGTACCAGGGGCGATACTTGTGGAATTACATGCAGAGGAATAAAAGGAAATTGTTTTCTCCTGCCAGAGCCGCCATCAGCAGAGACCCTTTCTATGAAATGCTTGCAGCCAGGAAGAAGAAGGTGTCATCTATAAAGAGGCAGTAGGACTTTTTTGATGCTCCGAAACTTCACATGTATACATGGGGTCCACATGTATACAAACGCTCACGGTTTAGTGAAGAACACCTCAATTCAGATCTGGCCTGTGATTTGGCAAGTGGAAAATTTGGCAATAAAACCTAGAAGCCATAACTGTGGACTGGATAAGTCCTACTCAGGAATGCCCTAGTGTTTTTAAGGGGAGAAAAGGTTAACTGCACTGAGAGTTTGTATGAGCCTTAAGTGACACTGCTTTAGAACTTTATGCTTCTTGAGTAAACAAAAGAACATCAAATCCTAATTGGCTCTATAGAAGGATTATAGCGTTGCACAACCGAGGCTCTCAAACTACATATGTTACAAATTATGGGTGTAAATTCACTCAGTGTACAGTCTGTATCAATCTATGTATATCTTACATCAGCAGGTCTGACTACAAGGCAACTGAATTAAAAGCTGCTGAAAAATATTTGTCAGTTTGTATTTGTTTGTTTGTTCGTTCAGTTCATGTAAAGACAGAAAGATATGTCATTTAGCTGCGTATCCTCTTGATCCATTGTGTTCATGTTCAACTTCCATAATGACATTCAAGTGACTTTTTTTGCTTGCTTGTAGTTATTTGCTTTGTATTGTCTCTGGTGGTATTTTGAAGCTACTTTCAAAATTAAGACATTTAAATTTCTAATAATCTAAAAAGCTATTTTTATATTCCTTCATGAATGATGCAGTGTATTGTTTTTATACTGCTTTGTCAGGATTATTGTTCACAAAGCTGAAATGTCCCATTCTAACAGTGGCCTTACATCCTGTAATTAACAGTATAGATTACACATTTTTATTTTTTTTCTTTTATCAACTTTGCTTCAGTTCTTTAGTTTGACCAGATACAATGATAAAGAATGATTTGTCTCAGCTCAGTCGGCTTGTGCAGTATTTTCCTACCAAAGCACAGTCGTATGTTATTCCCTACTGATCTGGATAACCTTGTGGTCTTTTGAAATAAAGTTGTTATTGTTGCTAATATTAGTAATAAATATTACTACAGGTATTGCAACTACAATAATACAAATAATAATTATATAAATTATAATTAGGTGATTTAATCAAGTGTGTTGTTTCTAAGTGTGCTGATAACTATGATGAATGGCGATGCTAATTTATCAGTTCTGTACATACTTAAAAATAAAAATTGTATTTTTTCTGAATGTTTGTATAAAAACATGTGCTTTTGAAAAAAAAAAAAAAAAAAAAAAACATCGTTTTGATTTTCATCATTGCCATGTAATCTTGACCTACAATAAAACTCCCACTGAAGACACAAAAGGAATAATAACGCAGGCTGCTCTTGGTTGTCTCTTGTACTGCAAGTTCATTAGTAAATTATATTTTTAGAACACACAAGTAAATTATTTTACGAATGGATATTTACTCTACAAATCAAAGCCAGTGGAGACAAAAAAAAATTCCATTTTCTTTGTCACAGTCACCACTGGTACACTCATTAGGGACAACCACTTTAGGCAATAAACGTCCACGTTATATTCCTGTTATATAAACTCTATCTCTGTAAAGATGTTATGCCCCATTGTTAACAGTCCAGAAACAGTAGAATTGAAATCACCAATCAATATATATATATATATATATATATATATATATATATATATATATATATATATATATATATATATATATATATATATATATATATATATTGTTGTTTTTAATTTGATCTAACATATAATATAACTTTATAAATATGATTATAGGAATTAACCTTCCTGGTTAAATGAAAACATGTTTATATTTTAAAAAGCAGGTGATAATGTAGCTCTTTTGATTTTTATGTTATTTTATGTTGATTTTTATAATATCATTCATTTTGATGCTATATATCAAGGAGCACATAACTTATAAAGAATACACTGTGACACACTGAATTAATTAGCTACATTCATAACTGACATCTGGAGAGGACAGATAGCACTGCTGTCATCAATTTAATATCAATAGCTAAAGAATCATTCTTACCTGTCACCTAGATAATCTCTAATGACTACCTTGTTGAGGTTTTTAAAGAAAAAACAGTAATATCCTCTCAGATGTTTATGAGCAGGACCAGGATCTGCTCTTTTACAAATGTTACTACCACATTTGGTTCATCTATTTTTGCCCCATCTTTTATTTAATTCTTCCACTGAGGATTGTATTTTGTACATTGTCATGTGAAGAAATATTGAAAGATGAGAAAATGGTGAATTCAGAAATGCAGACCCAAAAATATTTCTGTGGTAAAAAAAAATGCCAATGCAAAGTATTTATATGGTAAGGCAGATATGATATACCTTATTTAAAAAAAATACCATCACAGGGTCCAAGGCAAACAATAAATTGAGAATCGTGTTAAATTTCATTCGTTAAGTACTGAAGTAAAACCTGTTGTAAATTCCTAAAACCAGGTGACAAAATCAGTCAATATAAGTCAGTAAGAGGGTGCAGAGGCCTGCCTGCATGAAACTGATAAAGAATGATTCCTCCTCACACACAATGCATGTCACAGCATCCTAATGACATCATTAATAATAAGGTTTCAGGAAAATTAATTGATGCCGACATTTCAGATGAAAAGTTCACTCGACTCTTCCAGACACATACAGTTCTTCCCATACGCTGTTAATGCAAAGTCAAAGGATGAGGAGCGCGTATAAGATTGGCCACAATTCACGGACTGAAACCAATGCCTGCTTTTAGTTATAAAGAGAACAGCAGCTCATAATAGCTGGTCCAGGATCAGTATTTTTCACAGTAATTTAAAATGAAACTTCCTTAGTATACTACGGAACAGGGTATTTAAATTAGATTACCCATAACGAAAATTAGGTTGAATCATCCTTGCTAATAACTGATGAATCAACAAACAGATTCCTAAATGGATACTAGAAAAACAACCTCCATGTTAAATAGTAGAGTACACCTATTAGTACTACTACTAGTAACAACAACAACAACAAAAATCCAACAGGAAGAGTAGAGTAAGAGTGTAGTGGAGGCAAATAGTTTTTAATAGGGTGCTGAATGTGAAGCTGGAAGTTGAACGTGTGATGATTGTCACCAGTGTTTACCCATTGGATTATGGGATGATGTATAAGAGTGGAGGATTGTGCACACAGGTGGACTATATTTTATGTATGGGATGCATCCTGGAAGAGATTGGAGAATTTAAGGTGGCGGCAGGGGTCAGTGTAACTAGACAGCATCGGATGGGGGCCTGTAGCTTTGGACGTCAAGAAGAAAAGGAGAACGAGGCCTGAAAATGAATTTGGTGGTGGAAACTGAAGGAGGAAGATTGTAGTGCGAGATTCGGGGAATGTCAATACTGGTGAAATGATGGCGGATGATTGGGCAACTACTGTAGAAGTGATAAGGGAGACATTTAGGACGGTACTTTGTGTGCCCTCTGGAAAGAGAAGGGAAGAAAAAGAGAGGTGGTGGAGGAGAAAGTGCAGGAAAGCATAAGGAGAAAGAGGTTGGCAAATTGGGACCAGCAGGTAGGTGAGAAAGGTAGGCAGGAGTGTAATGAGATGGGGCCTCGGGTGTAGAGGGGTGTGGCTAAAGCTAACGTAAAGGTACTAAGGGAAAAATGATCTGTACTAGTTAGCCAGGCAGAAGGATAGTGCTCGGGAGGATGTGCGCAAAGCAGTGACTCATGTTTCATTGCAAAACACGCGTTGTTGTTATCACGCGTACATAAAGCAAATATCAGTCACGTGACTACATCATTTGGGTATGGAAGCCAACAAGTATTTACTAATATGCCTAATTTAGTAGTATGCGGAGATAAAGAACCAACGCAAGTATCGATAACTGTTTCCAGTCACGTACTGGTTAAACAAATACCGGTTCTTAGTATCTCAGGCTACAAGGTTCAAACAAAACTTGTGTATTTGTTTGTTTTTCAAGATTAAAAGGTGTTGTACAAAAGACTCCACCTTGAAACAACCTAACCGTTATGTAGCTGCCGTTTGGCATCCATAAATGAGAGTTTCCAAAAGCGCGCCAATTGAACGCTTGTTGTGTTGCACCGTAAAACTACACAAAAACCCCAAATAAACCAATGAATACACAGACAAGACGGTAAATAAAGTTCACTACAAACGACAAATCGAAAAGCAGAGCTCAAAAACCAACATACAGTACATAAATGCTGTTAGACTGCCCCCTTGTGGTTGTGCTGAAAATATAAATAACACCATAACACAATGAAAAAGTGAATAAGGTTTTGATTATATTTGCATGGAAGTTTCTTCTATGCGAAGATCAGGTCAGTGCACTTAGACACTAAGAAGCAGGCATACTGATGCCAAAACCCACTTAGTTGGCTTCTCTTTCGTTTTAAGATTAAAGGTCCAAACATAGGTGGGCCCTCGCATCCGTGTTTTGTACACTGGACACTCGTAGATATTCTTGGTCTCCTGGCGGTCGACTGGAATGGCATTAATGAAGATGACGGGCATATCAGGAGTCAGCTCCTTTAAAAGGGAATCAGCAATTGCACCCGTCTGGGTATCCCAGCGAGCTCCTGTAAAAATGTTCCAGACAAAATGATTGTTGTAATTACTGAGTTCAGTTTTGGGTAAAAACTCATGAGAATTAAGTTTACTTGAATGATGCAAAGCAGATGATGATGGACAGTCTACATTTTAGAAAATACGGAGATTTAGGAAGTCAGGATCGAGTGCATACTACAAATTATGGACCGTTGGGAAAGTGTAAGTGGATGGTCTAAATATGAAATATATTCTTATAAACCAGTGGTCAGTAGTTATTAAGACCATTCGATTAACAAACAATTGGTGTCACATTTTCTATGCTCTATAGTTGATGTGGATTTGTCGTACAATGCATACATATTTTTTTATTAATAGTTTCTTATCTGAGACTACATAGTAATATAATAAGACAGAGATTTTGACAAAAATGCAAACTGTACAAGCGTATTTAACACAGGTTAAAGCTAGAGAATGTTTGGAAGCAATTTCATTACAGCATGTTTGGTGTCAGTTCATACATTTCTGTAACTGTTTGCCTGTTTTAACTTGCAACATTAAACATTGGCATGTCAGTAATTTGTCGAGAGGCTTCATTTAAAATCAGAATTTTGTGTTGTGATGGAAAAGCAAAAGTGTTTTTCCATTGTTTCAGTCTTTTAATATTAGATTCTATGATTTTCAATTTGTTTTTGTGCCAGTTGACCAGTTATTTATTTATGAATTCTCCATGTAGTCTGGCTGCATGTGTATTATTTATTCATATGCTTATTATTATCAGTATTAGAGTTTTTGGCTCTCTGGTGTGTCTGAAAAAAAAAGTGATGTGGTGTGTGTTTATTCAATGTGCCAATGTTAAGATGTTTAATTTCAAAGAATCTTACCTTCCATGAAAAGACCATGGATATTAGCACCGTCTCTGGGTGCAATGACCACGTCCTCCCGTTTCTTTTTAGTGACCTCTACAGACAGACACATCTTGTCCAAAGGCCATTCGTTTTTCCTGGCTGTGGACTGCATGATGGCAGTAAGGAAAGACTGGGGGTTGAAAAAGCCAGACAGCCAAACTGTAGTAGGCATAGCAAATTCAGAGGTCCATGTCTCCAGTTCCTATTGGTGAAATAAGTGTAACACAGAAAGAAATGATTTGTATATGAATTCAGGAACTTCATATTCAGGATGAATGTGTAGTAAGTATGGTTTTTGGCTACACAAGCTTGTGAGTTTGGACTATTTGGCAAGGAAATTGTAAAAACCTTTCAATGACAATTAAGCGATATGTGCTCAAGGTGTCAACGAAATCGATTCAATTATACTTTATATAACTTTTTATTTCATTACCATTTTGACATTTCATTAGCATATTATTATAGGGGGAGAGAAGAAAAGTGCTGTGGATATGCAATAAATAGCCCACAGACTGAAAATAAAAATCTGGTATATCTGTTTCACAAAAATGTACCTTTATACATGACTTTATACAAATCATGTTTTCTCTCACCTTGATTCTGTGAAGTAGGTCTGTATACCAATCACCCAGCCCTTGTAGAGAAGGGTAAGCAAGCTTTGTCCAAGATTCTGGAACTGTATCTAAAAACAGAGAATTTTCCAGCTCTTCCATGTCTGTAGTGATGGTTAACTCTCCCTGAAAAACGCAAATGGTGCATTTAATTGACCTCATTTAAACCAATTTCTCTGGGCCAAGCCAGACGCATCAAATGAAATAGGTGCTTACCTTCAGTCCTAAATTGAGTTCATTTAAGGATCTTGAGATTTCCTTGGTAAGTATATTCATCCTCTCACATTCTTGGAACACAACAATGATAAACGGTGTTTTCACATTCACTTTTGACATGATCTCGGTCATATTAAATTCTTCTGGCAGCTTTTCCAAAATCTCATCTAAGCTGTCCTTCACCTGAAATAGCAGTGCATCGAGTGTCACTCAAAAATAATAGAAATACTGGACATTTGACAAGAAAAAATATGAGCAAGTACCTTTTCTTCTCGAGACGTACCACCAGCCCCATCTGAGACAGATTCTTTAGGCTGGAGCTCCAGCACAGTACGGAAGAGCTTCTCAGAGGTAATGGTTAAGATGCCAATCTCAGCATTAGGATGCAACCCATACAAATATGGGCTCTCAGGTGGCAACATATCATCAATGTACATGTGATAGCCCTAAATTTATAAAAAAACATTCAAGTAATAAAGCAAACGCTGGCAATACATACGCAATACATTGTAATATATCCCACATTTCTCCCAAATATGATCTTTATGACATTGACTTGATGAAAAAAGTTACAGAAATTATTACATAATCTCAAAGATACAAAAAGACAGGGAAAAAAAGGAACGCATCCGTCACTCGTTGTTTTAGGAAGAGATCATTTATATAAAATAGTCAGTTGACATAAGTAGAGTCTATTAAGAGTACATGAAACTAACCTTGTAGTCCAGGTTATGCGGAACAGGAAAGCCCTGCACAAGCTGCATTTCATCCTCTATCATCTCTGGCTGCATATATTCCTGAAGATACGTCCTGCATAATCTTCGGTCCCAGTCATCAGTAATGTGGCCACCGTACATGATCTCACCAAACAGGTAGCGCAGATCATCCCAGGGAACCTAAATAATTGTGTAGCAAGTACACGATTATAGAATGTTTCACTATAATAAATCTATTTATAGAAAATAGTTCATGAAATCCTTTTTAACCTCTGGATTGGCCTCTAGGTAGTTGTAGAGGACACTGATAGAGATAGTAAGGTCTCCATTGTTGAAAGGGTAGCCCCTGTTCCAGCCTTGTGCTCCAAACTTGCGTCTCTCAGCCACCACAGCATGAAAATAACACATGGCGAACAGAATGACCTGGAATTCAGACTCCTTTGTGCACATCTCCAAAGTATCCTAAAATATTACATTTGCACAGTGACTTACTCATTTTGTGACACTGAATCAACACTTGAGTTTGTCCAAATTTAGCCAGGCCAGACATTTCTTTTTTGATTACCTGATTGAAGAGGTCTAGTGCCTTATGCAGATTGGCTAGCATACCGGTAGGTGGTTCATTGGTGATTTTGATAGCGTTTTCTAGTAACCCTTGTGGGATGATGTGGGAATCAGGAGTGGGGGCTGGCTCAGCACTCATAAACACACGGAAATCATCGTGGCTCCCGATACTGTACTTCTCTATACTTTTATCCAAAGTGCCCAACCATTTTGCGACAAGGTGGATGTTCTAGATATAAAATACAATCTATATATTAGATACAATCATTAGATACAAACTATACCCAATCATCATGCATCCATTACATTATTACTAGTTGCTAGTTTAAATCTCATTCTAAAATACATTGATCTTGAATAATAATAATTACTTAATGGTCTCAAAACTAGCAGAACAGCTATATGACTCTAAAGTATTATACAGGAACAACTTATGCTCTTAATTACCTGCAGAATGACCCAGTGCCCCCCCGTTGCTGCCTGGTCCAAAGCAGTCTCAGCCACTATCTCCTGACCCTGACCCAGAGACACGTTGTGAAACTTGCCGTTGTCGGTGGTAAAGCCCATCTTCTTGCCTTTGGGAGCAAAAGGTTTTAAACATTTTAATCAATTTCAGTGCACTCACGATTAAAAAACAGCTACTGTTAAGTGCGTGATTAAGGCCTTGAAGAACAAACACTGCAATTTGCCTCAACCTCTTCTTAAGTAAGCATAGAGGATCTTTTGTTTTAATACATAGAGCACAGCTAAATTAAGTAGTAACGTTCAAATATTCAGATTCTTGTTGAGCCGAACATTGTAAGATTTTATTTAATTTTATTACTAAATGTAATAGTATTTTTTATTATTATGCAGGAATAATAACAAGTAAATAGTCATAGCATTTAGATAATTGTCTCTGTATTGCTAGAGCACAGTTATTATAAGGAGTACAGGACGGAGTAAATGACTCTAACTCTGTGATATATATACAGACCTAGTGCCTCCACGTCTGTTAGTGGGTCAACTCCAGGAGAGAGGATAAAGAACATAGGTGTGGATGAGCTGCTCTCTTCAAAGGACACAGCAAATTCTACGCTGCGGCCATCCACGTACTTGGTCCCTAGCGTCGCCTCAACAAAGTTTCTACGGAGTCCAGAAAGTATGTTTTCAGTAAATGTTAAGTTTTAAAATGCAATGCTTGAACATTAAATCTTAATGATGCCATAGAATGAGATGAAATTATGTAATAAAAAAAAACAACAACAAAAAAAAACACTTGAAAATATGCAGGGATTCTCAAAGTTTAGGAACCAATATGTTGCAAACGTGTTGACCACAATATACTAAATAAGTGTTGTACATAATAATAAAAACAAAATTCTAAAATACTTATAATACAAATAACAGGTAAAGCTTCAAGCACCTAGAAACAAAAAGCATTTTGATTATCTATCTTGTGCGCATCTATCTACATTCACTTATTAGTAGTGTGTAATGGCGAAAGGACATGCGGAAACTGAAGCACAAGATGTTGTGCTGATGCTTTGACCCCATCGCTTAGCCAACATAATTTCGCTGTTGTAGAAACTTGTTCACATCCATATGTTTGGCTGGTTTTCTGTTTCCAGAACAATTTGTTCATTTGCTGTAAATATATCCCACTCCATGACATTGTGTATCCAACATATGTTACTCTGGTATATGGTATATGTAACGCATATGTTTAATATGGTCATAACATAATAATTCTGTGATTAAATCGGTATCTTCTTATAAAAGGTATTCATTTACCTGATAGCATAACACATTCGGTCCGGTCTCATGCATCTCATCATACACAGCTTCTGAACAGAACTCTTTTTCTTCCAGTCGCGTGGGAACAGCTCCTTCTCTGGTGCCTCAGACTCTATAAACTTCTTCCAGCTTGTAGCTAAGCTTTCTATATCGGTGTCTAGATCTTTAAACTCATCCATTTCGGCCAAAGCCTAAGCGTTCACCAGACAAAACAGTTCCTTTACACACAAACCCATGTGACAGTAGAATGGATGATCATCTTCAATTGCATTTGAGGGCTTTACTAGTTGAAAAACTAGAACATTCTTACAAACCTTTATGCCACCCCATCCTTGGTTTGTGATGAAATCAACAGGTGATACCAGGCCAGCTTTAAAAGGGAATCGTAACAAGAAATCCAGCTCTGATGGATTGATCTCCTTGTTTCTGACCAGTATCTGAAATAACATGTGTTTATAGGTAAAATATCTGTACCAAGATTGTAATTCCTAATTACAGGAATTATTATTATTAATCTGCCTGAATAAACTAAATTGAATAAATGACATACTTGGAAAACAATCAGAGCAATAAATGTGAGTTTATCCTTCTCAAACAAGCAGCGGTTGGTATACATGAAGACAGAGTAAGTAATTTCATTGATAAGGTTCTCCACCCGTCCGTTCACTTCCTCTGCTGGTTCACTTCGCGTAATGGCTACCTCGAACACCTTAGTAAATGCCTGAAATATTGAAAGACGTGGAGTGTTTTTATTCAGGTCATGTTCCAGTGAATTGTTTAGCCTTTTATGAGAGTCAACTTTACCTTTAAGGAGAACTGATAGATGGGGTTTATTTTATTAAGATCGCTGAGAATGAAGAACATCAGAGCTGCCCGGATAGACACGGGTCTGTAGCTCTCTCGTGCCTCGTTAATCTTAGCTTCTGTTACCTTTGCTTCAAGCACCTAGAAACAATTTTCAGCGATGAGTGTCTGAGGGACATGTGTTTTATATATGTTTTATTTACCATCTTGGAATTCTTCTGACCTTCTGTTCAATTTCAGTAGCAGTTTTCTTGGTGGTCTCCAGGTTTTCCACTAGGGCAGTATCACCGAGGAAGTTTCCAGAGGCAGCTGAGATACGGGCAAGCAGGGAGTCCTCTAGCTCCTTCAGTGTAATCTTAAATGTGTTTTGCTGTACGGTCAGCTCTGCCTGTAAATTGGTAGATTGTCAAAAGTCTTTTTTAGCATTACATCCCAAATGCTACACCTTTTAGACACACATGCATTTCATTTTTAGACATAATGTACTGATAATAATTATAAGGAAAAACAATGCATAAAATGGAGCTTACCTTAAGCTCTTCTAAGTCAGGTCTCTCTTTTGCTACAACAGCTGCTAACAGCTGGTCTTCCAGCCCATCACGTGTCACAAGGAAATTAATCAGAGTGCACTGAGCTTGTGTCTCTGGTTTATAGTGAGGATTGAAATACTTTGTGTGAAGTATGAGTCGAAATTTAGGGTGGTATTCAACCTCCTTGTCACCGATACATATATACCTGTTGATTCAAGTCAACTTTAGAAATGTGGCTTTCTCTCATTTTAAGAAAGATTCTGATTTCTACCGCTTGTAGCAAAATACGTACTTTCCCTTCTTAATTGTATTTCTTCCAAGCAACGGGTCAAGCACAGGCTCTATATTCTCACTGATATTTTCAATCAGCAGTACATCTCCACAGGATACTGCATTCTCTATATTGTCAAGGTATCTATTTTAAAAACAAAAACAAAACAGAATTTATGTAAAAATGCTTTCAATCTTACTGTCATTAATATTATAATCATTACACTTCAACGTCAAAGCTCAGTCAGACCTTTTGTCTCTAATATAATTGCTGAACCGTTTTGGAAATTGGCTACGTATAGTATATTTACCTTTAATTATTTCTTCAAAATTGCTATTTGTATGTTATTTTAGGCTGTTCTACATCTCCACTTTCCATTGTGGATGGAATAACAATTTGGGAAAAAAGCACCCATTTCATTTTTTTAATAAAACTAGTTATTATTTACTATTTAGGAGCTATGTCAAAAGTCAGCAACTGATCAGGCCACCAGACTTACCCTCTCTGTCCCAAACGGATGATTTTAAGGTCTTCTCCATATTTGTTCTTTATCCATTTGATGCCACGGAGCTGTGCGTCCACGATCAACGGCCAGCGCTCAGTGTTGCAGAGGATGGTGGCATTCTCAACAGACATGCGGTCACTAGGCAGACCTTGGTTGCTCCAAGCTGCTATAGCTGCATCATCTGTAAGGAGGGTCAGGGAATCTAGACCCTCTGTGATGGGAATGGGGACCTTAGATGGACATGGTAGAATGAAATGTGTTAAATATTTGATGAATCTTAATGTTAGATATTAAAGCATTTGAATGTATAAAGCACCTTAAGTTCTTTAAGATAAGGAAGCCAGTATTTGTCCATGAGGTCGGTGCGATACTTCTTTGTGAAATATCCAACATATGACACAAAAGCTGAGATCAGCATGACATCACCACAGAGTGTTTTCTCCTGATTTTTTAACTGCGCTACTAACTCTGACCAGCGGATCTTCTCCGATGCTAAACCGCCAACAAGTCTAGAGACAAAAATGTATTATTATAAAATCATATAGTAGACAATAATAAATTAGTACAGACAATGTAAATTGAAATGCACTGAATATATTACAATAAGTATTACAGATAATAATTTCTATATTTACATAAATATGCTACCTGTTGGCAAGGGAAATTGTTTTATTAGTAGCATCAGCTTCCTCCTGACACTTTTGTTTATCTTCTTTAGCTTTTTCGACCTCAGCTGTCAGTTTGGCCAAATTTGCATTCAGTTCCTAAAAAAGCACCAAAACCTTGATTTAATCAGCCTTGAAATGGGCTTTGTGTCATTTATTTCTAGTCTACAATTGTAAGTAAATGTCTTACCGTAATTTTGGTTGTGATAAGGGACAATTTTTCCCTGGCTGCAGCTAGATCAGCATTGGCCTGCTCTAAAGCCTGCCTTTTGGGCTTCACATCACAAAACACTTCATAGAACCGTACAATATTGATACACCATGAGCAGAGTCCAGCAGCAGCTATTGACTTTGAACGAATAAATTCTGGCTCAAACTTGGGGTCATTCTTGAAAGGTCTTGGTAAAGGAAAAGTGTGGAAAAGGATTATTAGAAGTCTTATTAAATATCACAGAAAAAATGTCAGAAAATGAATTTTAAAAAAGCACATACTCAAAAGCTTTGATACATGTATCAGGTATTTTTTCCTTATTGTAGTTGATCAGACTGTCCAGAAAAGCATCCACTTTTGCCATCGTGTTTTTAGCTGCTTTCCAACTTTTGTCTTTTGGGATTTTGCCACCAGGGGCAAGGAGGATCATTACAGCTGCTGTGACATTAACTACAGCCTCTGGAGGTGAGCCAAACGACTTCAGTTCAGTTAAGTTGTTCTGCAGGACAACACAGCAACAGAAGAATATTGCAGTGACTAAAAGAATGATACAAACTCATGCTTATTGGCAAAAATAAACTTTCTAGGTGTATCTACCTCATACTTACATTTGCTGGCAATGTAATCACAATACATTTGCCATTGAGACAAATATTTGGAAAAAGTATAAAATACTACACTGACATTGTACTGGCAGGCTATTGATATAACACAAGCAGATATAAGAAAAGTATCTCCGGTAATGCAATTCTCAGCTACTAGTCTCACGCCAACAACTATTCTCTCAACTTTACCCCTTACAGGATAGACTAACAAAATGTGTTATATGAAGCTACCAGTACGAAAATATAGTACTTAAATACTGAGTGCTTGCCACATACACATTTATTGGTTCATATGGAACCCTAGCTCTCCCAATTCATTCTCAGAATGGCTAATTAGTACAAAACATCAGTATAATATTTTCTGCAAAAAGAGACTTTCCAACTCAGAGATGTTGGTGGACATTGGACTGGATCCATCCAGAAATACATTTTATTACAAAACAATAATCCACAATTTAATATTAAAAGAGTCCATTGTCACACACAAGACTAGCAAAGGTCAAGAACAGATACACCGAAATAGTTGCTGTATCGGCATCATACCTTTGCAAGTATGAATATATATGTATATATAAACATGCACTGGAGAAATGATGAACAGGAAATGGAACTCAGAGGACACGTATTACATACCTTATTCAGTGTGTTCAAAGCCTCTTGTGCGGCTTGAAGGGCAGGCTCGGCTTTGGCTAGGTCTGCTTCACAAGACTTTTGCTTCTCACCTACGTTCTACAAATAAATGGAACACTGTTCATATTTTTTCCAAGTTACTGAATTTGATCAGATTTTAGGGCACGATATTACCTTGGCAATAACTTGAACTTTCAACTCCTCCTCATCAGCGATGGCTTTCTCCTGGGATACCTTTTCTGATTCTGTTGTTACAACGTGAATAAGCTTTGCAGCGTCTTCATTCTTCTGTTTAAGGTCTACTTTTTGAACTGCCAATTTATCATTCAGATCATCTACCTGATATGTTTAGACAGATATACATTAATGTATGTCTATGTAAAAAAAGAAATGTTTAAAAAGGCTTTTATCATTAGTAGTCATTTCTCACCTGAGCAGAGGTATTCTCCAGTTTGACCAATCCCTGCACGAGTCTTTCCATTTTTGACAGCAGTTCTGTCCGTTTTGCACTAAGCAGATTCTGATAGAGCTTGATAAGCTCCAGAAAGGTTTTTGGGGTTGTGTAATTATAGCGACGGTCTGATATGAGGTAGCTTTTTGACATGTCATTCGCTGACTTGTGAACATAGGCCATAAACTGACTTAAGGAGTCTTTAATTTCAGGCTAAAAAAGAGGGCACAATGTGTTAGCTCTTTTTTAAATGCAGAATATATATTTTGTAAGTTATAATTTTTTGACGTTTTCGACATTTACCTTAATGCCTTCTGTCTGAGACAGGAAGCGAGCGCTGACAGACACCAAAGCTTCTTTTGGCCACTCATGGAACCAGTCAATAGATGTACAGGTAACTACAGCAGGGAATTTGCGAGCTCGACCTCTTAAAGTCGATCCCACTGGAGAAAAGCACAAAATCACCTGCAAGAGGATAAACCAAAACACTTGAGTATTAAATAGTAGACGTTGACTTTTTTTTTATCCAACATGGACCTTGTATTTATTTATCCATTCTGTAGTGGTCACCTTTAACTGTCTTCTAACTCTATCAATGAAGAATTTCCAGCAGTTATCTCGTGTGTCAGGCAGGCCAGTGTCTTTCATCTCATTCCTCATAGAAGATATAATGTTTTCAACCTCATCATTCTGGAACAGGCCAGGGATTTCCCCTGAAGCCAACAGGTCATTAATAAGCACAAGGAACACCTCCTCTGCCACCTGAGAGTCTGTCATCAAGAACACTGTTCCTATGTTCTTCACACCAGCCTTAATATACTGAGCATTTAGGTCCAACTGTGGGTTACATGGTGATTACATGAGTCCGTTACTATAGTAACGCTTTCAAATGAACCTTAATTCAAGACAGTGACGTGAATCAATGCATACCTTTAGGTCAGAAATCCCATATCCCTTCCTAAGAGTTATTTGAAAGACTTCAAAGTTACTGATGCTAGCAGCCAAACGAGACAATGACTGCTTTCCACTTCCTCCTACGCCCACTAGCAGGGCATTGCCTCTGGGGTTCTCCAGTATACGGTTAATCCTGCAAATATGGGCCATGGCATCCTCAAAGAGAACCTATTCAAAACAAGCAGAAAAATCTTTACATCTGAACTGTTACCCTATGAATGAGACTACAAAATCTTACATTACCTACAATGTCTAAATAGCTCACTAATAAAGTTTTTCTGTAACGTACCAGATCCATGACTGCATTCACTTCATTGTAACTGTCAAGGGCTTCAGTCAAAAGTTTATTCAATGATGTCCAGTCTGGTATGGGAAAATATTGTGGCTCTCCTATTCCTTGTGCAAAGTGGCAGTAGATGTTTGGCTTCTCCACAAGCTTTTTTGTATCTAAGTCCTGCATGCAAAAGTCGATATATACACAACATGGCTCTTAGCATTTATTGCCTTCTTAACTAATGCCAGACACACTCTGCCATACTATGCCCACCTCAAAGCATGCTTTACAAATGTCTTCCTGAATCTTCTCAAATAGTTCAATGTCCTTTTCTTCTGTTAACCTGTCCGCATAGACTCGGTTGCATTCATGCATCCAGATTCGGATTAGATCAAAAATATCTTTCACACACTCTGGAGTGGAGAACAACAAACCCTGCAGCCAGACATGTCATTAATGGTTACAAGACATAAGAATTTTTAATAAAACCTGTAAAAAAATGTCAAATATAGTTGAAAGATGATTATCAAAAGAGGGGTCAGGACATGGGTTAATAATCTGACAATTTCCTATAATTGTTTTTAATGATGCATTTGGAAATAATTTAGCAAACAAGCAAGCAGTTAAAAAACAAAAACAATGGCATTTATCTGACCTTACACGGGAATGACTGTAGGTATTCAGTGAAATTTTGTACCTGAAAGATGTTGGACAGATCTCTAAGATTGAAGACGTAATGAAATTTGACAGCCGTTGGAAGAAAAGACGTTGAAATCTTTTGATGAAATACTGTTAAAGATGAAATTGCATATTTGGTGACTTTAGCTTTATATTTCAATTGATTTAAAACTCAATAAGTGGCCAAACAAAAGCAAACTCACTAAGAGCTGAATTAACAAATTTTGCGCAGAAACTAATAACTTCAGGACAAAAGTGTTTCATATCCAGATGTTGTGAAAACATGTTGTTGTAAATGCTGAATAGGGCATCTTGACCAGGGAAGCTCACAGCAAACACACAAAAGTGCCTCTGTGAAATACAGTGACAAAAAAAAAAGTATTGATCAAGTGAGTCTTGTATCCCTGAAAAAAAAAATTTATCCCTCCAAGCTTACCTGTAGTCTAGGATCAATAGTGAAACTGCCTGCAGTGGGGTTCATGCAAGCCACATACTGACAGTGGTGTATATCTTTCAGTGTCAGTTTCTGTCTATCATACCTAGAGAAAAGGAGAAAACAAGTAACAAAATAAGTTATCAAATCATTGTTTACACTTTCTTCTCCAAGTACATCGTTACACTAACATTAACAGTAACACTAACAAGTTGTAAGAATTACCAGTGACCATGATCCATATGTTGACGGATGAGCGTGTGTGCGGCCACAGTGAAGTATTTGTCTACCTCGGGCATGTTCATATCATCTATGAAGTAGATCAGTCTTTTGTTTCCTGGGGGACCGTAGTTACGACCTGCTTTCTTCTCCAAAGGCTTCTCCAAAATGGCTGTTAAATGTTATATAATTGTAATGAAATAATCAAAAACAGTGAAAATGAATCTAATGATTGATTCGAGGCATTCATACCTTGGAGCATTGCAGAAGTGGTGTAGAAGTTAAAAGGCACAGATTGAATCATATAATTATCTGTGTTGAGGCTACGTAGCTTGTCTCCCATGATCACAGACTTTCCACTACCAGCATTTCCTACCAACATTACTGGCCTTTTTCTCCCTATTAGCTCATCCAGGAAATAACGTATACGAATGGTCTCAGCAGTATGAACCAAGGATGCCTATGTGAGACATATAATATTATTACATCCTTTTATCAATTGTAGCTAAACAGACTCAGAAACAAACAAACAAATAAAAAGATTAACCTGAAGAGGAACATCTGGATCCAGAGTAAATTTAGGTACTTTTTCTGTCCAGACAACAAATTGTTTTGAGTCATTGTCAATGAAATAGTCAAACACTGTGCCTTCTGTTGGAAACTTGATGGTCTTGAATTCACTGACCCACCATTGGCTGAATTCCACACGGTAGTCAGTGAGCTAAACAAAAGAAAAGGTGTATCACTTCTATTACATTTCCAAAAACATGAAAAAGATCAATCAAAAAGATCACCTGATCCTGAAACATGGAACTTCCAAAGGCCCATACACAGGAAAAAACCACGTAAAGTTCATATAGTTCTTTAGTGGCGTCAGGCGGAACGTTGTCAGGAATCAGAAGAAACTCCAGGAAGTAAAGTAGTGTTTGAATTAGTGTTATCTCTGGGAGTGGGATTATTGTTTTTAAGCTGAATTTCAACTTCTCCAGGCAAGGTGGTAGATACTTCTCAAACAAGGGGAGCAAATATGCTTTCTCTGACTGGATATCTCGTTTCTCTATCCAACTCGTCACAACTCTAAAAGGTTGTTTTCACAAGGTTATTGCATTTTATGTAGACACCATAATTAATATTCAAGGTTTCTGATTTCCTGAGTATTATTTATAGTTTCGGGTAAATTAATACAATCTAAAATGAAAGTGCTTTACACTTACGGAGACCAGCCTAGGTCAGCAGAGTTTATAAAGAGAATCCCAGCTCTAGACACTGTAGCAGGAGTAGCGGTTCGAAGATCTTTGATCTCAAACACTAGTCGCATAGTGGGGTTTAATGGAATACGCTCATTACTGGCCAGAGTCAGCACCTGTATACAACAGATACAGAGAAAGGAAAGATAACGTTGAATATTTATTAAGAAATATATAATCCTGTTTGCAACTACAAATTGATGCACGACAGTAGTACAGAGACATTTTATATGTGTGATGTGCCACATATACCTTATTGTCATCCATAACCGTATTAAGGGATTCAATCCACATGGGGTCAATATCACCATCCAACACAATCCACTTAGGCCCATCATGAGTTATGTTAGCTAACTCCCTCATGACACATGAGAATAGACCTTTAAGACAATTGGAGATAATAAGAACCCATAAAAAATGCTTCTTCGTGAGAAAGATAACAAGAACACAAGATTCACAATAGCAATATGGTTCAACATGGTCTAAAGAATTAAAACTGTTTTTATATACCATCTTTCCACTCTCTTGTAGACGGGTTGATAATCCCAAAGAGCTCATCGCAAGTTACAGCTTTAGGATCTAAATCCACTACAACGGCTTTCTTCTTCATGTTTTGGTATGTTTTGGTCAAAGATCTCAAAACCTTCCATTAAAAAACAATTAAAATACAAGTTGTTAGAACAAAGAATGATAACTAATAATGTTAGACAATAATAAAAAAGCTAATAATAATAATGTTATCATTTTAGTGTTTTTTTAATACATTCAAGACTGAAACAATCCATCATCTCTTTCGAGCTGCTCCCATTAGGTGTCTCCACAGAGGATCACTGTATTTTAGTGAGCCGAATATATTTGGTTTACACTTCATTATTACCCATAAAGAGACCCAATAATGGTATCTTTAGTACCTTGGACTTGCCACACCCTGCACTGCCAATGATAAAGACTGAATGTCTGACAGTTAGCAGCTCCTCCAACTGGACCACCTTCAGCACAAAGTTGTCTTCTGCCTGAAGTTTCAGGTCCAGCACAGACTGCTTTACCAACTAAGGACAAGATCAGAGGACTTGTTATTATCTTTATTACTTTATGATAAAATCACAAAACAATCGACAACTATTGAACAACTCAAAAGGCTGGTAACTGTACATATTAGTGATCGTTCTTGCTGGAATATAATTTGCCCAACATGGTTTACATGATTTAAGGTTATCTTTCCAGAACCACAATGTTAACAAACATCATGGCAGGTTTAATATCATTAACATATAAACCTAAAATATGCTCCTATTGAATATCACATTACAATATTAAAGATTTAATATTTTGTTAATCATCATTGCATTAATAGAGATTACTAAATTATAAATCATGGTTGTAACTGGAAGAATTCCAATAACCTTCTCAAAATCCATATTCCTCTTCCTAGGAACGTCAAGTGCAGGAAAAAGGTCTCCAATAAGTCCCATGAAGACTGGCTTGTCATCCATCACAATTTTAGGAATGTTAAAGTCTCTTAAGGCTCGCATTAACACTTGGTCTTCTGGCCTCCCTGGGTCTCCTCTCTTTAAGGATCCAGCCACCACAAGCACAGACTTAATTGCACGCAATCCCCAATCATAATGATCCTAAGAATCAGGAGAAAGTTGAAAAATAGAAGAGAAGCAATGAAAATCCTAAAGTGATGTATAAAATATTAAACTATGGTACAATACAAACTCAACACACCCTAACAGCTTCACTTAAATCATAATACCTGTTTAGAGAGCAATTCTTTACACAGACTGTAAAGGGTGATAAATTTCCTAGCCAGGATTCGAGCTTCAGTAAATCCTTCTGCCACCAACATGATCTCACAAATCAGCTCAAAATCAGGAACAACCATAGCACATGGCCTTTAGGAAATCAATGCAAGGATATAAAATGGAGTATAGAAATGATAGGAAATATCATTTTCCTAAAGACGGAGCTATACAATAGATGTTTGTGATGCAACAGAAAAAAAAAATCCCGTACCTGAAAAGGGCTTTGAGATTTTCTGGAAGTTCAGCACGGCCAGCATATCCAGGATTCATGGTGATGAAAACACCAACAGTTGGGATCAGTTTAATGATTTGCCCAAAAAAGTCAATCTTGGTTTTTTTGCTCTGTATACCGGAGTGAATACACTTGACCTAAAAAAACATTTCAAAAAGTATTTCAATAATATTATTGAAGATTCAACCACAAACTGCCCCGTTCACACGATATTTTAAATATAGCTCAAATCATCAACATTTCTTCGGAATCTAATCTTATATACCATATCGGCTTATTGTAAATTATTAACACGGTAGTGAAACAACAGCAACAATAGTAACAATGAAAAGTTTTCATTATACATATTTTTATTATTATATGTTAAAATATCACATTTCTCAACAAAAAAAAATACAAAAAACAAACAAACAAACAAACCTGTACTGCTATGACAGATAACACTTCCACAGATATCCGATTGAACTCATCAAAGCAGCCCCATGCTCCAGTCTGGGCCAAACCTTTGTAAATATCTCCACAAGACTATAAAGCAAAACAATTCACATGAACTGATCTAACAAATGGATAGATTAATTATTGGTAATGTGTGTACTGTATTTCATTTTCTCCTACCTTGTAATCCATTTGTTCAGAGCAATTGAACACATAGACCATTATGCCCAAGGCTCTTCCCAAATCTTTGGTTGTCTCTGTCTTTCCTGTTCCAGCAGGGCCTGCAGGAGCTCCTCCCATGATGAGATGGAGAGACTGAGTCAGTGTAATGTAGCACCTGTTCAAAAACATTCATAATTTTTAAAAATATCATCCAATTGGCAAAATCAAAAAACTCTTCCGACGTACGGTAGCACTTTGTAAAAGCCGACATACCTATCAGTCAGTGGTGTGATAACCAGTCGAGGGGTGTTTCCTAGATATTCATATGAGTATTGGAACTGTGCATCGCATATGTTGGCATAGCAATGCTTTTTATTGTTATCCCACCGATGCCTCAGTTGAGATTGCCACATAAATGCTTGAATGCTGTCAATCTGTTTTTATAAAAGAAAAAGATTGTGTTATCTATTTTTATTATTATTATTATTATTATTATTTTCCTTAATTGTGGTGGCTCATATTGCACATATTGTATAAAGACTGACTTTGCCATACAAGACATTTATGCAGTGCACTCACTTTGTTAGCAACTAATTTAGAAACAACATCACGAGCATGCACATCAATTGTACAGATAGTCATGATCTTCTGACGATCTCCTTTAGTGAGCTCTCCAATCAGCAAAGTGATCAGGGCATTTAGCTGTGCAACCTAGAAGAAGAAAAAAAATGCACTTGTAATAAAGGCTTTGAAATTAAATTATTAAACAATCTGCAAATGTACTTCAATACTAAATAATTATAGCAACTATACCAGAACTAATTTAATTTCCCAA
Organism: Kryptopterus vitreolus; assembly: GCA_030449085.1. Taxonomy (NCBI): domain Eukaryota; kingdom Metazoa; phylum Chordata; class Actinopteri; order Siluriformes; family Siluridae; genus Kryptopterus; species Kryptopterus vitreolus. The sequence continues at coordinate 27,862,872 of JACRUU010000015.1, read as the reverse complement.
AAAGCAATGTAGTTCGTTAGTTTGTGGAACACTGCTAGATTTCTTTTCAAAAACATTTTAATAACTCTTGTGTATACGTATATATATATATATATATATATATATATATATATATATATATATATATATATATATATATATATATATATATATATATAAATCTCCAAGTTAAATCTGACCACGAACCTGCTTCTTGAAGTACTCTTTCATGGAATTTTCATAGCCTTCTTCAAGTTTTGCTAAAGCAAGGCCCACCTCAATGGTCCACCAAATCTGAGTGGTAGCTAATGCAATCTATTCATGAAACAGAAATAATCATTAAAAATGCAATTTAATATGTAAAGGCCAGACATAATACCAAAATATGATATAAAGCTAAGTGGAAGTAAAAAGAAAATAATATAAACCTGTGCAGGGTGGTCAAAGAGCCACTGTTCTCTGGGCTTCTTTTCATAGCTTGTGACAGCATCTTCAAATTTAACTCGCAATGTTTCCACCATTCTTTCTAACACTCTGTTTAACCATGTTTCTACCTAGGAGAATAAACCATGTAAATTATTATGTTACCATAAAGGCACTGTTTTGTTCTATAAAATGACTACATCAATGTAGTTATTTAAAATGATTTACCTGTCCTGAACAGTCACATTCCATATCAAAGGTTACATATTCATTTTCGTTACTGTACATTCCCAGGGCCTGTTTTAGAGGTTTCTCGTTTTCATCAAGTTGAAATTTCAAATTGGCAATGCTGTCAAACAATTTCGTCAAGTGTTTGGTGACCTATAAGAGGACAAATAATGCATTAAGCAAAGAATGCAACACCATGCAAACAAAAAAAAAATAATTACTTGTAAAATGATCACCTCAACAGGATTGTTGCCAGTGGACAAAATATCCAGAAGATCAGCAGAGGACACAAAGTAAAACCGGGGAAAAGCAAGCCGTTTGACCTCTAAATATTCTACAAGTGCCTTCTCACAGGTTGCCAATCTGATAAAGAGTACATTTTGGAATTTTAGTTTGAACTACATGACCAACAATAGGTAAAATTACATGCAGGATATTATTATATTCATTGTCATTTGTTAACACAGTCACCTAGACTCTAAATGTTCCAGTTTCTCTGGGAGACCTTTCTTATTTGTACACTCAAGCACATCAGGAGTTTTGACAGCTTCCGTCATCAATTCCTTTACAAGGAAACAAGTCAAGCGTATTGAAAGCCAAATGTTAACACAATAAACACAGGTTATAAATCACTTAATTAACTGATTAATCAAACAGCACTTTAAATATACAAACTGGCTTTATTTATACAATGCCAAATTAAAAATTCTATGTTAAATATGTTTATGTTCAAATATTGCAATTGTCTATTCAAAAATTGCAGTTGGAATAAAATATGAATATAATATAAGGTATAAAATATGCTATAGGATTTTTTGACACTTTTTTGAAAGAAAGATTCTGCTTTTACACACCTTGAACTCAATGTCAATGCCTTTAAAACGTTCACAGTCTTCCGGTAACTGTGAACGAATATCTTCAGAGCCAATAAAAATGAATTCTAGGTAGGACCATGTATGTTGCACATGAAACCAGGTGGAGATGACCGAGTCGGCAATGGACAGTTTCTGCTGCCAACTTGATACCTCCTCCTGGAACTGCGCAATGTATTTGGAAGTCAAAAGTGTCTGCAGCTGCATCTGGTTGTCCTGTAATGTCTCCATAAGCACTTCATTCTGCTTCAAGAGCATGGTTCCTGTGCGGCCATGGGGGTCATACTCAAACACAAAATCTTTCCAGGTATTGTCCAGCTCACGAAGGACCTAGACAATTATACAGTGTAAACTCATTATTATCACATTGCTTTCACATTAGTTTGGAAACAATTCTGTACAGTACAAAAAGCAATTCAACTGTAGGTCATTCAATTTATTACAATAATTTTTTTTTACCTTTTCCATTGCCAGTTCCTTTACAGCTCTGTCAACAATTCTAACAACTTCATCCTCAACTGTATGTAGGTTCAGCTTCAACAGGTCGTCCAATGTAGTTTCCTCTGACATTGTAAAGGTCACCTACAGAAACAATACAGAGTCAAAAATTAAATGCGATTTAGAAAAAAAAAATCACTTCTTCCAAAATTCAGGCCTGTATACAAATGTTTGACTTTTGATCACCTTGGCTGCAATCGTCAGCTGCTCCCAATGCCGGTCTCGGATGGCTGGACTCTGAAGGTCTCCCACTGCCCGCAATGATGTTATCATGTTCTTCACAATGTTCTCCAAGCCTGTGAAAGCATCCCAACCCTTCATTTGTTTATCTAGACTCTTCATGTCTTTTGTAAACTTCTTGCAGTCCCTGGCCATGTCATCCACGTGTATATCTTTCCAGGGAGTTCTTTTCCAGCTATTCATATGTCCTTCAACCTGTGGCATAAATGTAATTCTTGCTCATTAAAGAAATGTAAAGTCAGTCTGTAAATACTTTATTTTGTATATGGGATTTATGGGAATTTGTGTGATCACTACCGTGTGTATCATGTTCCATAGCTCCCTCAGCAAATCAATGTCTTTTTGACAAGCTTTTAACTTTTTGTCATCTGGGACATTCACTTCAAATAAGCATGCTTGCTTCTGCAAGTTCTCCAGGTCGGCCTCAAATGCTCTGATAGTCTTTTGAGCCTGTCAAAAATAAATAAATCTTTAAATGCAATTATATTAATAACACATTAATTTGCAATATGAGAAATTGATATAGCCAGAATATGCACAATATGTTTACCATTTTGGGAGCCCTAAGCAAAGAGAGGAATAACCCATCAACATTGCCTAAAAATGTCCTTTGAATTGCACAACAAGTAATATCGAGTTCATTGAACTGATACGTGAAATCTAACAACTGGTTTTATTTTATTTGAACTGCATAACAGCACACAAAATTGTCTACAGACATGAAAATTCTTGTCCAAAAAAAAAAAAGGAAAGGATCAAATGCAGTTAACAGTACCCCCAACAATACAGGGCCCCCAATCCTGCCAATCCTAAAGTATCCTACGCAATTGTGTGCTTTGCATGGTGTGTTATGGATTGCCATATATATATATATATATATATATATATATATATATATATATATATATATAAGTGCTCATTGATTTTGTCCATTAAACTGCTATTTCTGTTGTCTGTTTGCTATTTCAAATTAATCAATTAGCGTGCAGTAAAAATTCAAGGTCTAAAAAAAATATTTTTTTTAAATGCCTTTTTCAATCTCTGAAAATCCATTCATTAGCAGCTCTTTTGGAACAAAACCTGGCATCTTCTTAACTTTAACTGACAACCAGATATCATTAGCATTTGTGTACACATATATTGAATGCATGTAACCTATGCGTGAACATTTTTCAGTACAAATTTTAAAATTTTACCTTATCAAGGATTTCATGGGGATTCTTATGAGAGAAAAGGAACACTGGCTGCTTTTTGAAGTTCTCTCGAAACTCAATCTGCTTCAACTGTATTCAGATACAAACATTTATTGCAGCCTAACCCAAAACATAAATACAAATAGCTAGGGCAATAATTCCTTTTATTTACCTGATACTGGTTGCACATGTTTTTTATTATATTGCCTTCCTGCTCTTGCAGTGGTTGTAGATTCTCTTTTACTTGAGCAGACGTATTCTTTAGCTTATTCCAGTGCGCTGGTAAATCCTACAATTTAAGAAACATGATTAATATCTAAATGATATTTTACATACTTGGGAATATAGCATTAATTCAAACAGAGTAATTATTGATTATTTTGCCTGTAATTGTGTATGGACTTCATCTGGAAGCTTCACTTCATATTCTTTCAGAAACTCAATGGTTTCCTTCAGCGGGATAAACATGTTGTCAGTGGCCACCTGTCGGGATTTCACTCTATATAGCCGCTCCATTACCTCCACCAAACACTCACGGTCTCCCTCTACCACGATCTTAGTGAGGCCTTGCTTGACCTCTGCAATAAAATCTTGCAGATCCTTCAGGCTAAAATTCAGAAAGGGAAAAACTTTATCCGTCAGCTCATAATTTAGAATAGAATAGAGAATAGAATAATACAACAGTTCACTATATAAAAATATAAACAAGAACATAAGACAAAATAAGGATATATATATATATATATATATATATATATATATATATATATATATATATATAGAGAGAGAGAGAGAGAGAGAGAGAGAGAGAGAGAGAGAGATAAAGAAACTACAGATGTCTGTACATCTAACACTGGCTATGTGCCTTGCCATATAGCGTCCACAATGAAAATGCAGTAATATTGCACATCTGAAAATTTTGAATACATTATTAAATTCACTCCAAAAATTGTATGTGCTGAACAGTACCTATTAGTGACATCATCAATAAGATTCTGCTTAAACATCCAGCTCCATTTTCGGATGCTAGCTAGTAGAACGCTCTTGAATGGCCTGATGTCGATCTGAAGCCACTGCTGTAATAAATGTGTGCCCTTCAGTTCATTCACTTCTGTGTAGACTCGTTCATAGGTGTCAATCTAAAATCACAAACCTTGTATCAGGCACAGTCGGACAAAATGTGCAAGATGTCTCAGACGTTAATTCTACAGCATGCTAAACTTCTATTACCGCATCTTTGAAATCGTTGAGCGTTGCTGGCTGTTTGGGAATATTCTCATGAAGATGGGCTTCGAGCTCATCATATTTGAACACTTTGGCATACATCAGGAAAAGTTCCATGATTTGCTCTGGATCATCTATCCAGAGATAGGCGTACATATGTAAGCCCTGAAGATAATCCTGCGCCTCCTTCATTGCATTCAACATTTGACTCATCACCTCATTACGCATATCTGTAAGCTCAGGGCTTTCTTCCAGTTCCACCTATACAAGAAACGCTTTTAATATGCGCACAGAATAAATACATTTTTGCATTTGCCCTAGCACATAGGTGTGCAATAGGTGACATATATTTACCATGTAACTGAATGTCTTAGTCTTCGATATACGTGGGATAAGTGTGGCAGTTGTGTAAATGTCATGAATAAGGTTTTCAACAAATTGGCATAAGCCGTCAGCAATCCCTTCACTCAGAGATGGATGGAAGGCTGTATTTCCGTCTTTTAGTTCCAAAGACACTTCAAATAAGGGATGCTTGGTCTGGGTGAAGAGAACAATACCTTTTAACAAGCCATGCTGTTATGCTTTATGAACTGTGTGAATTCTTCATCAATCCTACCTTTGCACACATATTCTTTACAAGAAAATCAAGGGACATATGGATGACTTTGAAGAATCCATCAATGACTTTATCGTCAATGTATTCTGCATATTGTATCCAAGATTCTGAGGATTCACTTGCTCTGAATATCGTTTTATTTTCCTGCAGAAAGAGAAGCATTAATGTACTTGACTAACACCTCAATGTTATTTTAATAAAGCATTCAATTTGATAGATAAGTACTTCTACTAGGGCGTGAATTTTCTCTCCGGATTCTGTAATGTTGTTATACTTGTTCTCTAGAGAAACTTGTCTCCCTTCTAAATCAAGAAGCGACTCATCTTTGCCATCTTTTCTTTCGAACATCTGCGTCACTAACCATTCCTATAAAGAAATTGCAAAGCAACTGTTGCATGAACTTGATGGTGCATTTACGTTACAATAACCATACATCACCCACTTACTTTCATGATGTCCTGCATTGTTATGACATTAGATTTGGACAATTCAATCCTGCTCTTGACTTCAAGAATAGTGTCTCTCATTTTCTCGATGTAATCCCATATACCTGAATTAAATCAACATATTTGATTGTCAAAAACCATGCCTGCAAATGCAAGAGTTTCTTCCAACCCACCTCAGTCTACTCTTTAATATTGATTAATATATGAGGTAGTAAAGGAATATGAGGTATATGACTAGTTTTGTAACAAGCCAATAGATGGCAGCACAAGTCACAGAGAGTGCCAGCCTTCATGAGTCAATGTGACAAAAGACAAAAGATATAACATTACATTGCATGACACCAACCTTCACTATTCCAGCAGAGGGAAGTTTCAGCGAATGCTAAGTCTTTATCTATCTCCATCAATTCTTCCTTAATAAGTGAAAATTCCACAGGTAGAAGCATGGCCTTAACCTAGAAAGCAGTAACCAGCAGTAAGCTCAACTGCAATATGTAAATATGTTTTCAGTCAGTGTGACAAAATGATCAGGAAATGTCTTTTTTTGACCTCCATACCTGATTGTACCCAGATGCAGTGAGGACCAAATTGGCAACATATGTCCGAAATGTTTCACGCTTAACAAAAATATCATGTGAACATGGTGGGATATCCTCTTGACCTAGAATTTTGAGGTATTTTACCTCCCTCAGAACAGCCACAAGCTGAAAATATAAAAATGTTATTAATCACTCAAATAATCAGGCGTGCAAATGTTCGTTGTTTTAAACTATGCCTGCTTCGGGTTAATATTTTTATCTAACATTACGCCCAAACCATTATTTAATTGCCATCATTGTTTTTGAAATAAACCAGAACACAAACCTGTTTATTGAAATTAACATTAAGTTCATTTGTTTCTTGGTTTCGTATCAGCAATGGTTGGGACAGGCTAAACTTGCAATAAAGATCTACTTTGGAACTCCACTGTGCATAAACCTGATCACGGTAATTATGCAACAGGTTCATCATCTCGTTGTGTTTTTGGCAGGCAAGTTTCATCTCCTCAGTGTCCATGTACCTAGACAGTGGAATTGATATATTGAGATAAAGATGCACAACTCTATTTAACATTTAAAATGTTCCGAAACCACTCAACATGCAACCAGAACAAAGCATACATACATGTGAAGAATAGCTTTGACACGCTTGGTCTGTACCTCCAAACGGTCTCCTAATTCTTGAGCCCATTTCAGTTGTCCAGCAACAGGTGGCATATTCTTAGCAATAGGAGGGACATCTTGACATGTGTCCAGTAATGCCATCTGAGCATCATAAATAACCTTGATTCTATCGAGCTCTATACTGAACATTTCCAACAGTTTCTTGTACTTTGACAAAATCAGCGAATGAAGTATAGGTCTCTCCAGAACAAAAGCGAACATTTCAAACAGCTGTGGATTTGAAAAGAAGATGTGATATGAAATTGGAAAATAAAATAAAATTCAAATCTCATTTAATGCTGAATAAACATCACTGAAATGCCTCAGACTGACCTTTGCAGCTGCGTCTGAAAAGCCGCAGCTTTCAAATGCTTGACAAAAGATTGTCCCAAGCCTCTGCTCATAATCTGTAATGTGCCTCTGAAACCGTTTAAAATCCACCTCAAAGCCCTGCAACATTTAACAACATTCTCATATTTTATCATGTCAGATATATCATTTGTTTATGTAAGGAATTAAGCATGTTTAAGCAGTGTGATTTAATCAATGTTGGAGTTGTGTGATCGATAGATAGACAGACAGACAGACAGACAATAGATAGATAGATAGATAGATAGATAGATAGATAGATAGATAGATAGATAGATAGATAGATAGATAGATAGATAGATAGATAGATAGATAGATAGATAGATAGATAGATAGATAGATAGATAGATAGATAGATAGATAGATAGATAGAGATAGATCATTATTTCACATTGACTGTATCTTATTTAATAGAAACCATATAAACATTTGTTTGTTACATAAGACCCATGAATTTCTTTTTTTACCGAGAGAAAGGTTCAAACCCTAAAATCCCTGTTTCCGTGACGTGTTACACTGTAAGCGCAAATAGCTGATTAAATGGTTAGTTAAATGTTGATAGTTAAATGTTCAAATCACAGTATTTTAAATATTCAATGTTTTAAATTTTTACAAGATTCAGAATAAAGGTGCAGGCCTACCTGATCACTTGTCTCTATTGGATCATAAGTGCAATCAGGGAACATCTTTATGAGCTCAAGAAATTCCTCATAAATGCATAGAACTGCGGCTCCCAGAGCACCTCCTTTTACTCCTTGAAATGCAACCTTCTCAAATTTATAAAACTCTCCAGACGTTTTGTAGACCTCCTAAAAAAGATATTGTTAACTTGTCAACTTGTGTGATTTTCATTTTGTAATTTGGGCAGAAATATTTCTTTTTGTACTTTGAGAACAGCATATGAAACAATAGATCTGAATAAAATTAACTCCACCTCAATTTTTTGCAAGCGCTGCAGAAACACATTTAACCTTGTAAAGACAATATGTGAGGGGAAATCCCAGTTCTTTGTTGTCCTGTTCTGAAAACAATGCATAAGAGGATTATTTATTTGAATTTGTTTAAGAATTATATAGTGGTTACACATGCTTGGAAATTTGAAATGATCACATTTACCTTGAAGTATGAGTCCATATTCTGTTTACACTGCTCATAGCTTTCCCTAAGTGTTACTAGAGTCACAATGCTAATTTTGATTTGTTCAGATCCTTCATCAATTTCTCCATCTAGACTTTTCATTACTTTGCAAGGATCTAAGAAATTTCTTGTCTATGAAAAAGCATGAAAAATATTATTGTTTTTAAAAGCGTATTATTATTAATATTATTATTAAACACAGTTCTGGGTTACAATGTCTACAAATTTGTGAAATCCATATTTCTACCATAACGATGAACAAATTGCAGATCTCCTGTAACATGACTATGATCTTTTCAGGATGGCAGTAGTATTTTGAATTAGACCAAACCAGAGCCACTGTGTGCATCATGGATTTACAGTATGAAGGCAACTAAGAAGAAAAACAACAATATACAAAAACATATATAAATATATACAGATTGTATTATTTCATGTAATTCCAGACTAAAATATGTGTTTCTCTATACCAAAGTAAACTCCAACTGTTCAATTTCATCAAGCATCCGCTGCAGTGGCTGGAGGTAAATGACTATATCCCGGGCCTCTCTTAAGCCTGTGGAAATAATGTAATTCAGCCATCATCCTAGTGTGACAGTAAATGATGATAAATTTGAAACATGGAAATGTTTGCTTGCCTTCCTTGACATTCTGGTAGATATTTCTCAATGCTGGCATATAACTGCTTTCTGACGTTTCCAGAATTTCAACCATTTTCAGCACCATCGGGTCCATTAGCTGGAGAGGAGAGAAGTGTAATTTATTTCCATTTAAATACATATCCTGGTCATTGGGAACTTCTGATGTCATTCAGCCTACCTGTTCGTTTATATATTCCAGATTCATTAGTCTGTCTCTCCAGAAATCAAACTCCGCTTTTGGAAGTGGGTTCAGACCGTCAAGTATTGGTTGAGCTGAAATTTGGCTCAAAACCTTTGTCACTTGCTGGTTCCAGTCAATGATAAAGGTCTCGAAGTCATTTATGAACTTGCTGTTGATACAATGGGAGAAGGTGTATGCAAACAAATGAGGCATTCTACCAGTCATATACATTTTTATTTATTCATGATTGTTTTTATTATTATTATTATTATCTTTTTAATTGTTTGGTGCATTTTTGGTTGGTTGAGGACAAAATGTAACATATGGCTACAAGACAAGAAATTTAGTTAGAATTCATCTTCTGAAATGCCAACATCACTGATAAACATACCAAAAAGAAACAAATAATTGTTTGATAATACAAAAAATTTTTTTTAAAATATATATATATATATATATATATATAAGAGGGGCACGGTGGCTTAGTGGTTAGCACGTTCGCCTCACACCGCCAGGATCCGATTTCGATTCCCGTCTCGGCCATGTGTGTGTGGAGTTTGCATGTTCTCCCCGTGCCTCAGGGGGGGTTTTTCTCCGGGTTCTCCGGTTTCCTCCTCCCGGTCCAAAAACATGCACGGTAGGTTGATTGGCACCTTGGAAAATTGTCCCTAGTGTATGAATGTGTGTGTGAATGTGAGTGTGTGTGTGCCCTGCGATGGGTTGGCATTCCAGTCCAGGGTGTATCCTGCCTTAATGCCCATAGACGCCTGAGATAGGCACAGGCTCCCCGTGACCCGAGGGAAGATCGGATAATAGCGGTAGAAAGATGAATGAATGAATGAATATATCTATATATAATATATATATATATATATATATATATATATATATATATATATATATATATATATATGTATGCTAGTATGCCATGATATTTATTTTTATCTTTTTATCTGAAGTATAATTTATACATATATCTAACCTTTATATAACCTTACGTTTAAGAAAATCTAGACATAAAGTAGACTTGGCATGATTTTCCATTCCAGACCGAGGTCAATGACAATCACACCCACTGAAGAAACATAAACTGAACATGTTTGTCGCTTTTACAATGCTATGCATGAAAATACTAAATATGCAGTTCGATATGGAAATTATATACACGTATATATTGGCAAGATGTTACATGATATGTAGGCCAAACTTTATGGAATGGGCTGCAGAACATAATTTGCAGTTGATGAATTTGAGATAGAAAAGTAAATATAAAATCTGTGTATAAATAATGTTAGATTTGTATATGACAGTCAGCTCCTAGCTAAAGCTAAAGACAGATGATTAGAGGTAAATACACGGAACTCGGAGCTTCTATGAGCAGTTTTTAAGCCTGTGGGTTATTTTGTTAAAAATTGTCTGCCTGATTTCTTTGGGACACTTATGCTATAGGATACTTCTGTATATGTAACTTTCTGTAAAATATTACACGTTTGTGATTAGTACATGCTAATTACATCGTAGCAATCTATTATCCCGTTATTATTTCAGCTAAGACTAAGATGTGGGCGGCACGGTAGCTTAGTGGTTCGCACGTTCGCCTCACACCGCCAGGGTCCCGGTTCGATTCCCGTCTCGGAGTCCCGTGTGTAGAGTTTGCATGTTCTCCCTGTGCCTCAGGGGTCCTCCGTTTTCCCCCGGTCCAAATGAAATAACTAATGCGTGGATCAGAGTTAACAGTGTTTGCGTTGAACCAAACCTGATCTCAGATTTCTCCAAGGAGCCTGTAAAGTCAGGTAGCGGGAGGAAAGTCTTCCCTTTGAGGCGATCTCTCAGCATGCTGATCTCATTCTTCATCATATGGGCTTGTTGAGATACATCCGACCCTATGTCTGATTTCTTCATGTCCGTTTTAGTTATCCGGTGAATAACCTATATATTAAATACAGTCAAATCTAGTTCCCTGAGAATCAACACATTTGTAGGGCTGTACTAATGTATCCACTTGTCAAACTTATGTACAGGTAAACATAGAAAACACTTCAGAATGAAAAATGGGGAAGTGGAGAGAAAACAGCAAGGGGCAATAAGAAAACTGATCCATGCAGTGTCAGACTGAGCCATCCAACCCTGCAGTGAACTCTGTCTAGACTCTAAATAGAGTTCCCTCCAGAGTGTGCAAGGCTCCGTTATAAGGATGCCAAATGGGAGCAGCCGAAAGAGATGCATGTAAAATGCAGCAAATGGGTTTTACTTTATAAATGGATTGATTTTTCTAAAGGAAACATAATCGTTCATTTTGTAATCTCTTGTATATTTAATTCTTGTATTTTTTGCATAAAGAAAAAGTACCTTATCATCTGATGAAGTGATTACTTACTGGAATAATCGGTAAAATACTAGATTACAAAAATAATCAATAGGTACAGGGCTGTGGTCTTAACTACTCACCTGGGACACTTCCGCCATTGCGTTCACAGATGAACTGTTGAGGCTTCCAATCAAAAGCGTGTGGACACTGTCGGGGCCTATTGCCAGGTTTTCTCGTTTTATGAAGTAAACAGTCGTTTTAAATGCACGTGGAAAATCGAGAGTGACACCAAGTTGAGCTGCAGATTTTGCTGAAATGTAAAGGATGCAAATATTGGCGTTTTCAAAAAAGTCCCGGATGATGATCCGATTTTGCTCCGGTGTGATGAACTTAAGCCATTTATCTCGCTTAAGTTTCATCAGCATCAAAGTAATATTCCCCAAGTACTCGAGCCTTTTGTCTTCTTTATCCATGTTGTCTTGCTGAGGTTAAGGAGAAGTGTAAATTTTCCAATAATTACAGATGACCAGGACCTTTCCGCGGGCTCCTGCTGGGTCTGTAACGGTCGATGTGGATGATGGATTTCGTACGTTTCATTTTATAGAGGAGCCGTAAGCGTTCTCGGTTGCCATGGATACGCCACTGGTTTTAGTACTACAGCTATATTAGACTGTTATAATAAAGGGCCGTTAATGTTCTGAACTACTCATGAGTTCTGAAAATGATTTGTCTGTTATCAATATTATCAAAAAAATAAATAAATAACGGAGTTAAATTCGCAATAAAAAATGAAGCCCTTCGAGTTTCTGTAAAGACGTCGTCTTAGACCAGGGGGTGACCAAAAGGACCGGGCCACCAAGGGACCACAAGAAGCGTCCAGCCGGACCTCGAAGTCTTTGCACATGATGAATTAAATACATGCCAAACACTATTTTGTAATAAAAATCACATTTATATCAGACGCGTCAAGGTCAGTAGAGCTGTTCTTTTACTACAGTTACTCACCAATGCTACGGTCAGACATGACGTAAAGAGAATGCAGAGAGCGAATGAAACTTTCAGTGAGTGAAAAACATGGCATTGTTAAAAATAAGGAAGGTTAATGCTGAAAACTGCATTTACTCTTATTATGCCATGTCTCATTTTTCTCAGAGGCGTTTGCGCTTGTCTAAAGTGGGAATATAAAACGCTCTATTTGCTATGATAAAGCCACCGCGTGTTCCACTAGATGGCGCTGGTACACTTTGTTCCTGTTATAGATTAATTTGTATTTTTTTTGTTTAAATTATTTTGTTATGTTCATGGTAATTTCTATCCATCATGCCTTTGTTACTTCGGTTGTCATTAGCAGGCACAAGCAAGGACACGGAAAACTAAGCCCAGTACGAGCGATCTACACGGGTTCTCTCTCACACCCTGACCAACCCGGTCTCAAGGCATTCAGCCCAATAACGACCAGTTGAGTATTCACTGGGACTACAGTGGATTTTACAGTGGAAAACATAACAAGCCCTTTACAGATAAGGAAACGGTAAAGGAGTGCATGGAAACTGCGTGTGAAGCACTTTAAATGAAAAGGAAAAAATTAAGACATCCTGCTATTCACAATGCACCTTGCATAGAGTTGGCAGTTGTTGAATCTACTGATATTAATATATATTATTACATATATATTCGGATTAATGTAAATACAGAAGTGGAAAGTAAAGAATTACATTTGGTCACTTTGCTGTAATAGAGTACATTGATAAAAAAAAGTGATAAAAAACTTTGATTAATTAAAAGAATAAATTCAATTTTTTGTGTTTTATTGAGTTTACTTATTGAGTATTTACTGCTTGTCAGTACTTTCACACGGTTGTAAAAGAAAAATCTGTCTTGACCATGTAGTAACTGGCACACCAATGGAGAAAGGAGCACTCATAATATCACGTAATTAACAGTCAGTTATAATGGTAGTATTAACTTAAACTATCATTTCTATTCAACTTAAAATATTAATATGACCTAAATGAAAAAAAATATTTTTTTGGAATAATAAAATGAATAAAACTGTTTCAATATGTGTCATTTTAAATATTTTTGTAAACAGTACCTAGAATATTAAGTGGGGTATACTTAAAAATAAAGATGAAAAAATTTTACACTATATTTTTAAATAAAAATCAGCCCATCATTTTTATAGTAAGTTTATTTGTACTTTTACTTCAAATGTAGTAGTTTTAAATTTGTATATTTTGTATTGTACTTCACAAATTTGCATGACATTAATTAGTACTTGGAGAAAATTGTCACTGCAATTTCACGTGTTCTATTACTCATATCATGATTTATCATATCATGTCATGAAATGAGAGAAAAGTATTATAATTTAAAGTTTGTTGATGTTGCAGTATATTTGAGCATAACTAATCTTATTGGGTAAGCAGTGTCCAATGAAAGCATTTCGACAGTGGAAAATACCAGAGTTGTTCAATTCTGAATCTGCATTTGTGATTTTTCTCATTATTATAAATGAATTTATAACAGGAAAAGTGCATTAACTAACATTAAACATGTCACTGACTATTTTTTTTTTCCTTTTTGCTTTCTTTGCTACCGAAAAGAAAAAATGTTATTCTTCTGTTTTGTAAAAACCAGTAAACAAATTCCTAAATGATTCTTAGTTTGTTTTATAAGAAGCATATGGCTTAATTTTCTACCTAGTTTATAATGTCCATTAAATCCCATTAAAATTACTACTGTATAAATGTATGTATGTAAATAAGTTCATATATAGTTTCATCATATTTAACTGCATGCATTAACAGATCAGTTGTTTTTAGTAAGTGTATTAACCATAGAAGACAACATTGTACACTCTTCTGCATGAAGATACAGTACAGAGTGCTGGGACAGCAACACAGCAAAGACTTCTTTTAGGGAGATAAAATTAGATTTTTGTTGCTGTCTACAAACTAATCTATGTACTCTCCCAAACAGGGATAGTGCAGTGACTCATACATAATGATACACACACACACACACACACACACACACACACACACACACACACACACACACACACACACACACACACACAAAGTGGTGCTAAAGTGTTTTTCTTATGAAGAATATCACGTGACTAGTACTCGTGCTGTTTATCAACAATGTAGTAGCAGTTACTGTGACGAAGTGTATGCTATATTAGATATTAGATGGACAAGAAAGCTACAGGAAGTGGAATACAGTCCGCCTCTCTGGGGAGTAAATGTACTACTGATTACGGCTTACGGAAATCTGGTAAGGGAACTAGTTAGGTGACGATTACGCCATAGGCTCATGTAGACCATTACACTGAAGTAAACACTAACACTCGCGTTGAATTGATACTGCGCATGTGTGGTCCTAAAGCTTTTCCTTTTTTTTTTTTTTTTGGTGGCGCCATTTTTAAATCACGGAACTGTCAAAACATTTACATTTATTGAGATATTTATAACTAAATAGCCATTTTAATAAATAATCAGGCCCTTTAAATAGATACTGAGGCAATTTTTTTTCCTGGGGTTTTGGCTTTTTTTTCTGCCGATGTCTCATTTAGCTTTATTGATAGCATAGATACACACGCCATGCTATAAATAGAAAAACAGCTGAAGCCGCCCGACTACATACAATGAGGAAAAAGTCAAGCTGGCCGACACTTAAGATAAGAGGGCAGTCTTAAGAACAAAGCGAGGGCCAAACATCCCTCTGTAACTGGATCCTGGATTTTTTTTTGACTGGAAGATCAAATTCCTTGGTGTTCACCTGGACAAGAACCTCACCTGGTCCCTCAACACCGGCTCTGTAACAAGGAAGAATTCGCAGTGTCTGAGGAAGGCAAAGCTTCCACCACACAGACTCACAACCTTCTACAGAGGAACCATTGAAAGACTCCTAAGCAGCGGCATCACTGCCTGTTTTGGGAACTGCACCATATCGGATTGCAAGACACTAAGGTGAGGATATGGGTGAGGATATGGTGAAGATGATCATCAGGGACATTTACACCACACGCTGCATCCACAAAGCCACCAGGATTGTGGCGTACAGAAGAGGTACAGAAGCATTCGGGTCCTCACATCCAGACTGTATAACGGTCTCTTTCCATAATCGATCACACTCTTCAACACGAACAGACAACAAACAAAAAAAATGCTCCTTGCACTCCTCTGTTGAACCTCAAAGGGGCACGGTGGCTTAGTGGTTAGCACGTTCGCCTCACACCGCCAGGGTCAGGACATAGCGGTAGAAGATGAATGAATGAATGAATGAATGAATGTTGAACCTCAATGCCACTGTTCACATGGAAAGTATCCATTTTTGCACAACTTTCTCTAGTGTACTGGTCTTGTATTTCAGGTTGCATTAAATGTTGTACATGTGCACTTTTGCAAGAAGTATTTAATATGACAGAGTGAATGTGAAAGAATGTTCCAAGAATGTGAGGATGAATATGCTCACCAAGGAAATTTCAAGATCTCTAAATGAACTCAATTTAGGACTGAAGGTAAGCACCTATTTAATTTGATGCGTCTGGCTTGGCACAAAGAAATTAGTTTAAATGAGGTTTAAATGAGCGTTAACCATCACTACACACATGGAACAGCTGGAAAATTCTCTGGTTTTAGATGCAGTTCCAGAATCTGATTGCTTACCCTTCTCTACAAGGGCTGAGTTATTGGTATACAGACCTACTTCACAGAATCAAGGTGAGAGAAAACATGATTTGTAAGTCAAGTCTTGGATGTACATTTTTGTGAAACGGATATATCAGACTTTTTTTTTCAGTCCGTGGACCGTTGCATATCCACAGCACCTTTTTTCCCCCCTCCCCCTATGTCACTAAAAAGAATCGCAACCAGAGATGGTGCCAATATCCATGGTCTGTTCATGAAATGGTAAGATTCTTTGAAATTATATACCTTAACACTGGAACATAGAATAAACGCACATCACAAGGTTTTTATTTCAGACACACCAGAGAGCCAAAAATCCTAATAATGTTAATAATATTAATAGTAAGTAAATAAATAAATAAATAATACACATGCAGCAAGACTGCATTGCGAATTCATAATTAAATAACTGGTCAGCCTGTACAAAAACAAGAATTTTCTAATTGGAAATCAGAGATTCTAATATTGAAAGCCTAAAACAATGGCAAAAAAAAAAACAACATTTTGTTTTCCTTCAAACACAAACTTCACAAATTCTGATTTGAAATGAAGCCTCTCACCAAATTCAACATTTTAATAACTGACAGGCAAATGTTTAATGTGGCAAGTTAAAAAAAAAAGGCATTTACAGAAATGTATGACACCAAAAAAAACACACGCTCACACATATATACACATACATATAAAATGATCTATACTGTTCAATTAATTATTTAATTAACATTGATTTTAAAACTCTTCGTATTCTCCGTTGTAAGCTCTACCATAATCAGTAACACTAAATGCAGCTTTTGTCAAGCACAGGTTTAGAAAAATAAATCATATTATAAATTAGGATTATGTCTGTTTGTAGTCTCAGACAAGAAACTGTTAATAACAAATATTGCATTGCGAGACAAATTCAAATCAACTGCAGAGCAATGAAAAGGTGACACCAAGTGTTTTTTAATCAAATGGTCTTGATAATTACTGACCATTGGATTACCAGAATATGTTCATTATTTGGCCCTTTCACTTCCCCAGGTCGCCCAAAGGTCCCTCATTACCCCGTTTTCTAAAATGTAGACTGTCCATCATCATTCTTTTTTCTTAATCTGCTTGCTTCATTCAAGTAAACATAATTCTCATGAGTCATCTTCATTAATGCCATTCCAGTCGACCGCCAGGAGATTTGTTTTTAGATTTGACAGTGTTTAAGTTCACTGACCTGATCTTCACAGAGAATTTATTTTATTTCCATGCATAGAAAATTAAAACCTTGTTCACTTTTTTAAATGTGTTAATTTCTAACACAATCACAAGGGGGCAGTCTAAGAGCATTTTGGGAACAAAAACTATGCCCTTTATTGTTTCATTTGTAGAGGTGTGTGTGTGTGTGTGTGTGTGTGTGTGTGTGTGTGTGTGTGTGTGTGTGTGCTTTTGATCTATAGGCCTAAATGTGATACATAGATCACTCACAAATCAAATCCAGATGTTATCGGCAAAGGGCTAAAAGAGGTCACTGGCAGTACCTAAAGACTGAGCACTGGAATAGCACATTGCCAATTTTGTTCTGTGGTCTGGCCACACTATTCTACAATTGGCTATGTGATGGGATTTGGGCCTGGGGAACCACTGCAGTGGCATTGCGGATTCTCTAGAACCAACTGTCTGCCAGCTTGGGCTTTGAGTGCAATTATATTTACGGAAACATTGAGTGTGCTAAGAAAAACCGAACAACAATTCAGACAAACCAAAAAGCAATCCATAAACAAAAGCAATCCGTAGTCTGTGCAAAGTCTTGGAATTTGAGGTATTGATGGGAGCAGAGCACAGTATTGACTGTTGAACACACTGGGTATTGTTTACCATTAGATTCTTTTCATTAGCTAATCACCTTCATTGTAGTGCGTACAGTCAGCCTGAAATGAATCAACCTGGTATTAGCTGCAAGCAGTCCACCGGTATTTTAGAAGAAGTTCTTGATTAGCGGAGTGACCAACTTCACCCATAACTTCACATAACGATTAGGCTGCTTAAAGGTGGAGCCTGACACCTCTGTGGACCTCTTGAACAATGCATCTTGCTCCTGAACAACAAACAGTTTTTTAATACCCAAATTTTGTTTTAATATTGACCCTTTTAGCAATTCTTGCATTATAATAAGCATTACAAAAAGCACATCAAGTCTCATGGTCGTATAATTAAACAATAATCACGTTATAATGCAGTTCAGCATGGCTGAGATTCACCTGCAGCTGTATAGATAGTTGCGTGTTGGTGAGGTTTTGCTGTGCCAACAAAACTGTTAGTATAGTATTTGTCATAGATTCACAGACTATTTGGGAAGTTGTAGTGGACTTTAATCTCCACTGACTGAATTTATTACAGTTGTTATCCAATGTCTGGCCTCGTAGGGGCTGAGAGTGCTATAGCTATAAGCTTATATAACTTCCATCCGATAAGGACTGACAGGAACCTCATCTTGTCCAAAGAGTTAAAGAGCATCTGACCCCATTTATGGTTACTCAAGCTTTATTACCACTCACATACAGGTTTCCCAGAAGGATTGCAATGCGAACATGGTCTAACTGTATATTATGGGGTAAACTGCAGGGGATGCAAATGCTTTTCTGATATACAGTAATATGATCCTATTAGTTGTGCAAGTACATAAAGTTCAATGTGCATTAATATTTGTGATCCATTATATAATGACCAAAATAACTGTCTGTATGAGTGACTGACCTGTTGCAGTCGTGTCTGGAGTTCGTCGTTTTCTGTTACTATGGCTATCTGAGCCTCTATGTCTCTATGCACAGAGCGATGACCAAAATTTGGGGAGCCTATGAGAGTCAGACAGGGATGAGGGTTTCCTTCCAAGTAGTACCACAGTCCTGTAATGACAGAAGTTAACCTAAGGGCTTATATACAATCACACACACAAAATCAACTGAAATGTTACAAATATTAAAAGAAATGTTTAATGTTACACTGTGTTCATTCAGGCAAGTTGTTTTCCTTAAGAAATCACAATCCTATATAACCACAAGCATGTGTGTGAACATTACCCAGATTAAACTGCCCTATTTCAATTTGGCAACGTTTCTTTGCTGGCACTGGCTTTGTGAGTTCAACAACAACCGTGGCCTCTATTCATCCCTTACAGGAAACTCTGAACATGAAATATGATACATTGGTATTGCAGGACAAATAGACCCTTCCATGTATTCAGTGCAAAGCTATAAAAACTGTCAACTGTCCAAAATGGCATTTTAACATATTACAAATGTTTGTGTGTATCTCAAACAAGAATTAACTCTGCATAATTTCGCACAAAATACAGCAGAGAAGCATTTAACCCTAAGGTAGTTGAATATCAGGTAACACAACTGACGGGAATCCACTCAAAACTTATTACTCAGGATTTCCGTGTATGTAAAAACTATTAATTATGCATCCCAAAAGGCTTTGAGGTAATTTGATCCCAGTATGCCCAAACCGAATCACTTGATTTAAAAACAGTCTAGTTAAAGGAGTTACTACCTCATACAAATAACCCCCCCCCCTCTCTCTCTCTCTCCCTTCATCTGTTCATCTCTCACTTAATCACTTGTTCCAGCTCGTTGGCTCCTGCCTAGGGTGAACAGGTCTATCGTAGGCTGAGGGCCAGAATGCCAGTTAATGGTCATTGATTCTTTTCCTGCTTGACCAAGAAGACCTCTGCACCCTGTCTATTCCCACTTCTGCTCCTGTGTTTACTAGAAATGACGGCATTGACAACGCTTTATCTAATAAGCGGGACTTCTCAACGGGAGCATGAAATTGAATTGCAGTGATGCTACCCATATTTACTGAACACCGAGTCTCTCTATCTTTTCTTGTTCCTCCCCTCCCTGTTTCTCGGTTATCGCATAAGTGTTCGAAGCCACTTCATGCACTGTAAACAAGTGTTAAAACATGTAATGATGTTTAAATAATGTGTTTGTATCACACAGTGTTTTGAATTTGAATGCTTTCAGAGTACCCGAATGTGACAGAATAAGATCACAAGCTAGTTAGCTCATCAGAAAAGAGCTCCTGGGAGGTGCTAACCGGTTAGAAGTTAATTACAGGATTACACAGTGCCTCTAATAATAGACTGAAGTGATGATGTAAAATAGGGCAAAGAATAAAGTCTACTAACCCTTGGCATGGAAAGTCCAGTCAGGTCGATGGTACTCCTGCAGGTGGACTCTATCTTGTTGTCCAAGCTCACACACCTATTAAAAATCCCATCATTAGTTTATCATCATTGTTGTATCATTAAAAAAAAAACACCATTACTTAAGAGCAACCCTGTGGCCATCACAAATGAGATATGTACATAGATTTAGGTCAATGATTGCTTAGAGTGTCTTTAGGCAAATGTGTGTGGCAGAAAGGGAAACCCCTTTACAAAAGAGAAACTGCATTTAAACCTACCATTCCAGAATTTTGGCAGCTGGTATAAGACTACAAATTGGACCGATTTGGCTTATGCTTGTTTTGATAAGACACATTGCTCATTACGTGACATGATCTTCATAGGAATCTTGGAAAAACCCTCCACAGGAAGGGGTGGGAAAAAAAATCACAATCTTCCATTTGAAAGAAGACTTTGGGTCAGACTTTGTTTTGTTTTTAAAAGAGGAATTTGCCTATGATCCAAAACGTACAAGCGTATTGATCTTGAATGTTAATCCATGGAACAAGAGACATGCCAGCAAATGTGCACTGTTGTTTACACTGATTATATCACTTAAAAATTAGGTGCTCTTTAACATTATATATAGCGCACCTCACACCTCCAGGGGGTGTGTGTGTGTGTGTGTGTGTAGTTTACATGTTCTCCCTCTGCCTCAGGGGGTTTTTCTCCAGGTTCTCAGTTTTCAAAGTACCTAAAACATGCTCGGTACTTTGATTGGCAGCTTGGAAAAATCGTCCCTAGTGAGTGAATGTGAGTGTGTGTGCGCCCTGCGATGAGTTGGCATTCCATACAGGGTGCGTCATGCCTTGATACCCAAAGACGCCCGAGATAGGCACATATATGGCAATATATATTCATCATGTCCAATGAAACAGCAATAGAACCCTGGTATTCACAGTATTTGCTCACCTTGTTATAGAACTGATGGGCAAGGTGAATGTAAGCTTCAGGTATGGCACCTGCCACACCTTTGGCCCCAAAAAACCCGTTGACCTCTGGTGAAGCCATGAGTATACGATAGTCTGCTGCAGCTCCCAGGACAAGTCTCATGTAGGTTTGTGTCAGGTTAAAATAGCCTGATGTTAGGTAGACGGTAGAGTCCCCACATGCCTCCATCAGTAGTCTCTGTGTTACCTCCTCATCCAGCTGGATGCCCACAGGTTTCATTTGCACAAGTGGGAAGACCCAGGTGTCACTATGCTCTTCTCCACATTCCACCTTGGAGTTCAAATCCAACTCTAGCATGTGCTGTCGCATCCTGGCTGAATTAATTACTTCCATAATCCGCCTCTGTGCTGATGTTGAGAAATCTACTCTATTACCTGAGAATTAGAGAAGAGAATGATGAAGCGCTATGGTACAAATACTCTCAGAGAAGCAACTAGATGAGGATCCTTATCAACCCTTTCTTTGTGCTTATCACATTCTGCAGTGCATTTGTGATCAAAAGTGATGAAGGTACCTATTAAACACCATGCCAAAAAGACTATTTCATTTGATAGGCCCTCCATGTGTGGCTGTTTCTCATATAAGGATCTTGCAAATGCATGATCCAAACCTCAGAGACGCAGGTCAATAACTGCTGACCATCTGGAAAGGCGCTCTGTCAAAGCCTGGCGCCTCTGCTAGACATAATGTGGCATAGTGAGTCAGAGAAAGAGATGCAATCTGTAAATAATGAATAAGTTCAATGTACAGGCAACTCTAACTGATCCGGGGCCAGTTTAGTGGCATGCTGCACAGTGGTGCTATGTTTATTTATTTAAAAAAAAAAAAAAAAAAAAAAAGAGAGAGAGTGGGAGAGACTGATTGGAAGACCATTTGGATAAATGCAATAAGGAAGTAAGGCCACAAATGAGTGGAACAAACAAAAGTTGTGTTTTAATGGTGAACACAGGGGCTTTCCCCGCAGGCAGTGCACCAGAAACCCCAAGCCTCGAAAGCCTCTAAGGACCAAACACATCCAGTTAAGAGGGCTGTGGAGTTCAGCCGCTTTTACCGACAGGCAGGAGGATCCGATTACTGGAGCTACACAGGCAATGAAGTGCATAGTCAGCAGATTGGCTTCTCAATGAGCTATCTCTCCAGTTCACTGGAAGGAGGGTGCATGCATCAGCTTTCTCGCTCTTCTGTTTAATTTATTTGGAATGTGTGAGCGTATAAAAAGTAATAAAATTACACACAAGCCTACTGATCATCTTCCGTTGGTCATCTTTTTAATGATATGCCAGTCATTGTTTCCCCCACTCACATCCTTCTCTCTCTCTCTCAGCACATCAGCTCCTCTATTTTATATTATTACTATCCCAGCAGACTCAAGCAGGGCCTAGATCTCACCTTCCCGTTCATCTATCTTTTCCACCCGCCCTACCTCCCTCCATTCGCAGATCGTTTACCACCAGCAAGATGACATCACCACTCTATTTCTGGGATGTGTGATGAACTGTAGTCTCGTTCTAGAGTGGTTATGTCATAGTCCGGCGCTGGCTTCTCCGTGATAGTGCTTGGATTACAGATCTCGGCTCATGGAGTCAGCGAAATCACTCATTCACTTGTCTGAGGGCTTGGGGAGCAGTCTGAATGCAAGATATGACACTGGAACACGGGCCACCAGCATTTCTGCTGAACCTCGTTGAAGGCGATGGAAAATGCATGGGCAATGAGGAAGCTGCTACACCCTATTCATATTTCTGAGTCAAGGGTTAGTGTATTGTCATAAAAAAATTCTATTGCCATTTCTCTTCCTTAAGTATAGTGTGATTCCCATCTTTCAATTATATCCATCTTAGAAGGCAGCAACACTTGCCTTTGTAAGGGTGTACCATTCCCTCCATCATGTGAACGCTGTCATCGGCTGCAAGCTGCAGTGATACATCACCCACTGCTTCCACCAACTCCGCAAAGAAATCGGCCACCTCTTTGCAGTCTTCTAACAGCACATAACGATCTTGGCGATTAGTGAAATACGAGTCACTCAGATTAGCTCTGTAAATGAAAATTATAGGAACAAATCACACACCTTTGACACATCATGATAACAGGTGACAAGACAATACAGACGATCGGTCCTTTCTGATACAACACCATCTCCTCAATTGTTTTTATTGCATATAATAAAAGAACAAAGAGCTATAAAAGGATTTATGCTTGTGATCTTCCTTATCTTTATAATGTTCTAGAATATCGACAAAAACCCATGATGCATCAACTTTGCCTTGTAGGATTTTTTGGTACTGTTTTTGTAGTGGATTTATATGCATACCACAAAGTTTTGTGAAAGGCAATGCAGTTTTACGCCGCACATACACTGACTCATATTCAGCTATATATATATATATATATATATATTACACACACACACACACACACACACACACAACATATGCATTAATGTGCTTTCTTCAGTTCATACCCACTGATGATGAGACTGTTGTCAAACAGGTAAACTTTGATATGTTGTACACCAATAGTCTCGTTAAAGCGTTCAGGCACTAGGAGGCGTAGCAGCCCACGCAGGTCTGGAGTGTGATACAAAGACACCCTCATTTGCTCTGGAAAACGCTGAAGCAACGGCAACAGCATCGTTCGCGAGTTACTCTTTCCTGAAGAAAATACAAAAACACACATATTGTAGACAATATTATAGTTTACAGTAAGCGAACCACCCATGTGCCCATACACACATTCCATACTGACTACTCAGACTTGACACCGAAAGGAAGTACGAGGGCTTTTTGTAGCTTTTTATCTTTCAGGAAGAATAATGGCATGTTGTCATACTGGTTAAGGACTGTCTTTTTCAAGGTAAAGAAAACAGAAGAACAAGAAAGAGGAAGTGTCCAAAACAACAGGAATCAAAACCTCTGGATCCTCTTGTGTAGTCCAGCAGTACAGACACTTTTAAATCATTTGCAGCATGTTCCTGTGAGTGCTTGAGTGCCTCCTCCATACAATCAACCTAGCAGAAAAGTGCAACAGATGAATCTGTTACATAAATATATAATGAAATATTATATTGCATTATTTCACCTAGTGTTTGCTATTAAAAACACCATTATGCTGTTTCTAATTTATTAGCTGTTACGTGCTGTTTAGTCTAAGAGCTTATTCATTTACAATACCCATGCAACTGAATACACAATTAAAAATGAAACAAAAATGCCTTATCAAAACCTACAATATCTTGCTCAAGTGGTCCTGTGCCAAGATACAAGGATGCAATCACTACCCGACTTCTGGCCCTCTTGATTCTTGCCTACAGAAAACACAGACACACACAATGAACTTATCGAAGACAGTGTTATTTAATGTTACATTGTCACTATGCTCTAGAACACAAACGCAGACACCTGAGCATCACACCCATACATAGTTCTCAAAATTGCTGCCACAAAGTTGGAAGAGAACAATTGTGTAGAATGTCTATGCATTCTGAAGCATTACAATTTCTTTTTACTAAAACTAATATTTTCCAGCCTGTACAAGCTTGTGTATAAAGTATATTATAGAATTGGTTTGCCATTGCTGGTGCACTCTAACCACACAACATATTTGGGATCAGATAGAACGCTGAAACTAGTCAGGTCTTCTCACCCGCTATCAGTGCCTGACATCACAAATGCTCTTGCAGCTGAATAGGCAAATCCTCACAGCTATTATCTAAATCTTGTGAAATGCCTTCCGAGAAACTTGGAGGGTGTTAAAAGTGAGATTATTTTGGAGTGTATTATTGTTCTGGGTGTTCACAAGCATGTGGTAATACAGGATATGCTGACAACCAAAAAAGTCTATTTTATCCTATTTAAAATACAATTACTCCTGAACCTGGATGTATCTAATTTGTAACATTTTTCTTTATAAAGCATACTGAAGCATTAATAGTCACCTCCCCTATATTATCCTGATACTTACCATACTTTTTTTTTTAAGAACTCAGATTGTTTTGTTTTTTTACAGAGCCAAGCTCAAGCTAAATATGGCCTGTTGCTTACACAATCATTTCAGAGAATCTGTGGATCAGTTCTCACGACCAGCAAGTTACAGAAGATAATGATAATAAACTTTTGGTTTCCATTACTTTTAGTGACTCACTCGCATAAAAAGCAAGTGTTCATGTGACAAACTGGTGTCATACACTAATTATAGTATGCAAATGAACTCGTGACACAGTAAACACATGTTTATCATAGAACATTATTTATGAGTAAAAAAACAAGCTCATGCATTCACACACACCTATAAACACACAAACACACACACACCTTCATTGCCTGGTAGAACTCATCAGGGGAGTGGAGGATGTGTATGCGTTCTCCTGGAACTCTGAATGCTGGCACATAGTCAGCAATCCAGTGGAAACGAGTATGGAGGCCCTCAGTGGAGCCTGCTGGTCTGGACACCAGAGGTTCAGCATCTGCCAGGAGAGGTGCCAAGAGCAGCAGTGAGGACCTACATGGTGAATCAAGTAGGAAAAACAAAAATACTGAAAAATAGGGATTTAAAAAAGCTATACAGGGAAGGAAGTTGTCATGAATAAAATATAAAATAAATAAATAAATATATCTTGGTATAAGGAAATGCACTTCCTCCTAACGCTGTACAGATGAACATGTTGAAATTGTGATGAAGCTCAAAAATGCATGTGAGACAATGAGCCACAATGAGATCATTTCTGGTTAATGTATTTCTTCAGAACCGTTTTCCCCATTTCAACTTCTTGATGAAAGCTGTATTTAAAAAAAGGGAACCAATAATAGTTTTACTCTTGTTTTACATTAAATAACAGGTTTAGAGATAAATGTAATAAAGTGGTTTTAAATTTGAACAGTGTTTATTTAATTGAGTGCATAAATCTTCTTTAATTGTTCAGATTAAATTGATTAGTTGGTTTCACAGACAGATTTCATGATGCCTCATTGAGCTTGTTTTCTTCTCAGTACTTATTAATAGAGAAAATAAATAATTCAATCAATGTTACTCATTCAATGACATGTCAACACTACCCATCATTTAATATAATTTGTTCTGGTTGTATTTCTCCATTGCTTTTTCTATTTAATACTAGTTTTTATTGCGGGTTAGGACAATAAAAGATAAATAAAACCTTAAATGTATTCAAATTCTTTAAGACAAAAGATTAAAAAAAAGAAAAAAATTAATTTGGTTTGCATTAGGCATGTGAGAGCATCAAGCAGGACAAACAAGTTACGCACATTTCTTTCCACCTTCTCTTTTCCAGTAAAGAGAGAAACCTCGCACTCGGAAATACAGAGAGTGACTTCAGCAGGTTGCTAAAGAGTGACTGTACTTTGGAAAGAGGTTTCCTAAACCTGAGTATGTAATGGAGATGTTTCAACACCACAATGGCTGAAAATGGTTTGAAACAAAGTCAAAGTTTGCAAAATGATGAACTTGAATTGAGAAAACCTCAGACGCCCCAAGTTACAGCATTACAAAATATGACACAATAGTAATGTAACCTCCACAGCAAATACTTTCTGAAGATTCGTCGAGTAGACTGCTGCATTTTCACAGTAACGATATAAACTAGTAACTGCAAGTATGTGAGTGTTTTCAAAAACAAGCACCAACACTCCAGTGTTGAATCTTAAATCAATAGGCTCCTATTTTGGGCTTCACATAACAAAACATCAAATGTACAAAATTAAAGAACATCATGACTACCGATTAGTGAACAAATATACCTGAATTATGATAATAAAATTTAAATTTTTCCTGATTCCCAAATCTTATTAAGAACTTAAATTATTTCATTATTGGTCTGCACTCCAGTTTACTCTTTTAGTTTTCAAAGATTTTCTGAGGAGATTTGATTTAAGGACCAATCCAGCATAGAACATGAATTTTTCAGTATTGTACACAGGATTGATTCCTTCTGCATCTGCATTTTAGAAGAACTACTGTCCTGGTCATGTGATTGCTCTCATCAATGTTGAGCCATTAAATCATGCTGACCTGTTTGAAATGCATGCCAGTATTTAGCATGAATATTACATCCTCTATAGCTCTTAGCTAGAACTACCATCCTGCGTGCTGCATGTTGCAGAGATAGAAATTAAACAGTAATTAGTACAGGAGTGCATGGAAGCAGTATCGTGTTGTGGAGTAAAACTGATGTCTGCTGTTGAATTTTAGTTACTTGGACATGGACTTGATTAACATTGAAATAAGTGTCAAATTTCTTCTACTGAAGAATTTTCACAAAGTATTTACACTTTCATTTCAAATCCGTCAGCACAAGAATTTCAAAATTCTAATTATAACTAATCAAATACATAAGCCAATGACTGCCCAGAAGACAGAACTGGTTTGTATATAAAGGTAAAAGTTAATATTTTTAGAACTATTATTCTGTTAAAAAAAGAAAAAAGAAAGTAGGAACTATGTATATGGCTTGAATAATTTTATAAAAATGTAAAATATTGCCAGATGTATAACTTTGTAAAACAGCGTAATTGCAACAGAAGAATTCAAGACCGATGGACTAAGACTGATTATTACAGAGATTTTTTAAAATATCAAAACAATCAGTATAACCACAAAAAATACTAAAGGGAGCACTAGGTGTTTCGATAAAAATAAAATAAATGCTTTTGACAAGTACTAAGTTAAAAAAATTAAACAGTTAACAATAATTAAAGTAATATGTTTTTTATTAGGTTTCAGTGTTTGGCCTTTTTGTAGTGAATTTCTTATATTATTTTTAAAGATATAATAGCTTCAGAATATTCAATACTACTCGAGTAGCACTGCACAACACAGTGCAGCTACCTAAACACAGTACGAGAGTTAGTGCCAAGAACAACAATACTCAGATAACAGGAAGGCAACAATACGGACTGGGATAGGCAGCATGAAGTCTAAGTCTACAGTCAAACTCAGATCTTATGCCAAATACCAAGGTCATGTGGAGTTCACACACACCAATCCCAGACGCAGTTTGTCTCAGCAGAACCCATGACCGCACAAATGCAAATTCTTCTTCCCAAAAACAAAAGGAATGAGTTGCTTTTTATGATTCCAGAAACCCCGATTCTGTACATGCTGTAAACAACCCAGAAGAAATCAAATAAAACTAAAGGCACACATGAGTCACTTGGCTCTGCCTGCCTTTAGGAACTCCTGCCGTCTATTATCTGATAACAATTGATTGCTTGCAAACCAGTTCTACCATGCTCTACAGAATTCTAACACAGTCTATTTTCAGGGTTATGCATACTTATTCAAAAACAGCAAATACATACTGGAACCCAACAGGAGTTAATCAAATTCAATTAGACCCACTCTAATTCAAAGCTGTCTACACATTACAGGTAAGGCAGATGCAAAGGGCCTACCTCTGCATCTGCATTTTAGAAGAGCTACTGTCCTGGTCACGTGATTGCTCTTATCAATGTTGAGCCATTATATCGCACTGAGCTTTTTGAAATGCATTCTAAAAAAGGTCATACAAAAAGACAAAACCTAGAAATATCTGTCGATAAAACTTTAGAGTATACAGTGAATTTGTGGGCACTGTGAGGATATAAAACACACATGTTCCTTTTAAATTTATTCAAAGATTTCTGTGACCCAACCATTGTAGTCAGCCATCTGTCTTAAAAACACAAAAGTCAAGTTATTCGAAAAATTTTATCTTTTCCAGTATTAAGCAATGTGATTAAGCAGTGTGGAGGGTTTACAAAAGCTAAAAAATATATATAAAAAGAATAAATACTTGATTTCAATTTCACGGATTTTCACCAATCGCAGAATGTTCAGGAAGCAAACAGCCACAATATTTGAGGGTTGACTGTATTACCAAACGCTTGAAAACCCAATTAAAACACTGCTGCTTAAACACACAAAACAACAAAAATAACCTACAAAAACAAACTTTTGTTCACTGTATGACATTCTGCTCTATAACAGACTTGTGTGACTGATCACTGTTCATTTTTAAATCTGCGCTGTTATAAGTGTAAAGGGAAGTATCTCAAAAAATTTAACACGGGTATAAAAATGTAGAAAGTCAAAAGAATTAAACTGAATTACACGAATGACTGCCAAAACAACAGAATAAATACTTTACAATTATAAGTATAGAGAGAAGAAAGAAAGATTAGCCTTTATTTAAGGGTTAAGGGCCTTGCTCAAGGACCCAAGAGTGGCAGCTTTCGATACCGGGGCTCCCTGTACAATCAGTGTGTACTAAAATGTGCAAAGGATATACTATACAATCCTTTTCCCACTTTGGTATACACTATTACGATCATCTTTTTCATTATCCACATGCTTTATGAGAACTCCAAGCCACAATACGACTTACTTCGTTTAGCGTGTATTTTATGCACCTTTCACTTTCAGAGTAAGCGTTTCAAAGCAATTCATGTGCAGGTGAGCATATTTCTGAATGTAATACCTTCAAGTAGCAATTTCCGTGGCAAATATTTGGTCAGTAACCATTTAATTCGATATAATACTACTAATAATAATAATGCCTTTTAAAATCTTAAGATGTAAACTTTTTCTCACCAGTCTTAATTACAAACAGTCCTAATCGGCAGGCTTTAGAACATTTGACCTTATTCGAAAATTATTTATTACTGGATGGTATTTATGTTAAATCACGACCTGCAAATTCTGTTCTTATAAACCTTCTGCATATAAAAAGTGAAGTAAGGACCAATTGAGACCCTTTGCTGTAGAAAACAAAACCATTTTTACTGTCTTGCTTTTGTTTTAAACGTAGTAGAAACAGAATGTTTCTGTTGAATGAATGTCAGATGATGACAGGGTTTTTTAAAGCCCATATATAACTATCTGAGTAGGAGCAAATAGAATTTCTAACAACTAACAGAGACAGTGGGAACCAATGGAAACAGTGGACACAGCGGAAACGGTGTAAACAGCGGACACAGTATACACCGTGCACACAAAAAGAAATTGGACACAGTAGAAAACAACAGACGCAGCAGAAACAGTGAATACAACAGATATTTAGGCGTATTACACGTATTTTATAACTTGTTTACATTTGATAAAATACGTGAGCACGCCAATAAACACGAAACGAGACAACAAAGCTTGCTGTGAATGAAGCCCAAAATAATAACACGAATGCCATTAACCAAGTCCTGTGTATTTGAGGCAGTGGAAGAAATCTGTCCAAACCTATTTTGTGTTGTTTTCGCTAAAATCTTAACTAGCTCTGGAGGCTAAAAGCAGCGCGTGATGTCTGACTGTGCAGATCACAGACAGTGGACCGATAATACGCCTGCCATTTAAAGCTGCTATTTAAACCACGCTTCTTTTCATTCTAGCGAAAAGTAATGTAATATTTACCCTCTTCTTCTGTCACGTGTCCTAAAGAACCTGTCGGAAATTTTAGAGAAAATTCCGGAAAGAGCCGGAGTGGACACAGAGTACATAAGTCTCCTCCAAGTCATGGGAGCCGCCATTTTTTTTCAAAGCTGTTTTTGGAAAATACAAAACTTTATGTGAACTACTGCTTGGTACAACAAGCTGACAGGTGTAGAATGGACGTGTGACCGCATCTAAAGCCGCGTGTCAAAACGAAGTGCGAATAACATGTAAAATGTATTGTTGTACGGACGACTGATTTATTATGATCCAATAACTTAGTAATCGATTAACGAATTTATTAGGTCAGTGCATCAAAATATGTTGTTATTACCGCCTAATGACGTTTCACTATTCACATAAAACACAAATACAAAGCAGAAATTGTCACATTGAACAGTTTTTACTGCTGCGTTTTATTCATTTGAACAGGGTTATAAACCTGAATACTGAATGGTTGTTGTAGGTTGTTGTAGTTTGATTGCAGCTTGCCACTGACTGCATGACTGTAAAATGTGGCAGCATGAGGCATAAAAATAGCAGAGTTTAATCAATTTTAAATATTAAAAAGCCAATGCATTTCTAAATATACCAGCTCAATTTCTGTCCGTTATACACTATATTGACAAAAGCATTGGGACACCTGACCTTTCCTGCCATGTGTAGCTCTACTCCAAACTGTTACCACAAAGCTGGAGACGCACAAGTGTTTAGGATATCATTGGATAAGGTATAATAAAATTGTGCGAAATTGGAAGATATGTGAACAAAGCAAGCTCCAAGAAGATTATGGTTTAAAGATGAAGAACTTGACTGGTCTGCTTTAAAGCTCTGATCTCATCCCTTACTTGAACTCCTTTGGGATGAATTGGAATGCTAACTGCGCCACAGATCACCTCATGCTACATCTGACTTAACTAACACCATTTTGGTGTTTGGTCTAGTGGAACATCGTCCCAGAAGAGTGAAAGGAATTATAGGAGCAAAGTGGGACTAAATATGGAATGCGATGTTCAAAAGCACATACCATAATTATGACCAGGTGTCTCTAAAAGTTTTGGTAATATAATGTAACACAAGGAGTCCATGGAACAGAGCCTGTAAAATAGCTTTTGGGAATAAGATGTGTCCCTTTTAGGTCCAATGATTCCAATGATGTCTAAATGCATGCAAGTCAAATAAATTCAAGTTCCTGAGAAACACTGCACGTTATATTCTTTAGAATTCTGTAATATGAATTTAACATGAAGGCAGTTGACTGTACTATTACACTTGTTCACACCTGCAAACAGTAACACCATTTCCTGGTAGGGCATGTTTAACTGGAGCCTAAATGCAAACACATTCCATATTACATAGAGTTGCAGTTGAGATTTCTTTGTGCCAGAAGCGTGAATGGAAAAATCGATGAAATCACCAAAAGCAATTGGTTCCGTTTTTGATTTAGATTTATTTGTTTAGCACGTTTAACACATTCATTTGCCCCAAAGCAGCTTTACAGAGCTACAAAGGTTATAAAAGTTTATTCCTAATGAGCAAACTAGTGGCAACATTGGCAAGGAAAACTCCCTGAGATTGTGTAAGGAATTAACCCTGAGAGGTACCAAACTCAAAAGGGAAGCCAATTCTCATCTGTATGGCACTGAATGTCCATCCATTGTTGAGGTATGGCATTTAGTTGTGCTTAAATGCACAACAGTTTTGCAAATTTTGTGGTCCTAATTGTAGACTGATTTCAACTATTTCAAATAAACACTAATTATCCCATCAATAAAGCAATGCTGACATAGAATAGACATAGTGACAGATAAATAATATGAACAGACATAGTATCACACAAGCAAGATGGGGGGGCGGGAGCTCAGAACTAATAAATAATTAACTAGTAAAAGGGAACCATAATTTAAAAAAAGGCTCAAGCAGAGCCAAATAAAGCTCAGGTAACCATGTATTCTTTTCTACGTAGGAACTTGGGCACAATATGTAGGGCTTTTGTGTGTGGTTTAAGTTCAACCTCCTGCTCTATTCATCCTATAGGTGGCGTACTGGACAACTAAGCTGCCATGCTAAATTTATATGTATGGGAACTATATACACACATATATGTTTAGACATACAAAAGTGTACCATAAAACACTACACACACAGAGAGAGAGAGAGAGAGAGAGAGAGAGAGAGAGAGAGGGGGGGGGGGGGGGAGCTGTATTATTCATTTGCCTGTAGAATGAACGTTTGGTTTCCTGGAATCTGATAGCGTTTCAGTCATCCATGCGATGAAACATCTATGCAACTGATTAATAAAAAGGAAATTGCAACAATTCGGAAAAATAAGAGCAAAAGGAAGCGGTGTGTTACATCAATGCGGTCGTGTAAAAGCTTCATTCTGCAAGGGCGCTTCAACTTTTTTCACCTTGTAGCTTGACGGGGAAGAGAAGAGGGGGGAAGGGAGGAGTGTGAATACCAGGAATCGTCTCGTAGAAAAAGGTCACGCTGATTATTTATGGGCAATCCTCCAAGTGAGTGAGAGAAAGCGCGCGCGCGTGCGCGAGTGCGCGCGTGTGTGTGTATATGTGTGCGTGTGTTTGTGTGTGTGTGTGTGTGTGTGTGTGTGTGTGTGTGTGTGTGTGTGTGTGTGCTCGTGCGTGCGCGCGCTCGCTTGCTTACTGGAAGCAAAGGGGTGGAGCTGTTCAGAAATATCGGCGAGCTCCCATTTGACGAAGAGAGCAAGACTTCCACTACCCAGGGGGAGACGTGAGAACGTTATCACCCTCTACACAAAAGCGTCTGCCATAAAACCGTTTCCCGACAACACCACTCACTTTTAACATCCCATATCCAGGGTTTGAGGAAGAGGAGCCCTTCAGAAGAAAAGAAAGAAAGCAAGCGAGAGAGAGAGAGAGAGGGGGAGTCCGTTCAAACACCACTACAAGATTGGCTCGGATAAGACTTTCAAGGTAACAATAAATCATATTTCTTTTACTGTTTTTTGCCTGTTGTAAAAAAAAAAAAAAGATCATATCATACAGGTGGGATGTGTGATGTTTATTTCCTTCGCGTTCGAGTCTCGGTATGCTTAGATTGTGTTGGGAAAAATAAATCGTGTGTTTAAATAAGTAAACGATCCGATTGCTGTGTGCTTGTACTGCGGTAATATGGTGTTATTTGGATATTTGGTCGTTGTATACAGAACGCGGTTTGAGTCAATAGGCTGCCATCGTGTGTGCGAGTCTAACCGTCAGTTTGAAAGACTCGAGCTCCGGTGCTGCTTCGCGTGCAGTGCATGAAAAGGGGCTCGCTTGTCCCCCTCTCTGCTTTTGTGTGTCGAGCTCACAAGAGTGTCTCCTGTGCAACATGAGAAAGAGTCTGCTTTGGCTCGAATGAGGAAATGGGCCATTCACAATGAACTGGAGCACCCCATTCATACATCTCAGCTCCTGAAGCCTGTGTGCAGATCGAAGTGTTGCCTGTATCAGATGTACACACTCGGTAGAGCAGCAGTTAACTAAAAATAAAGTGTCGATTGCACGCCAGTTTGTCTGTCTCCATGACTATTAGGCGAATAACCAGCGCACAAGTTTACCTCTGATGCTTTAGACCTTTTTTTTTATTTTCCCCCGGAGGACACAAAACAGGACCGTGTACAAGGCATCCCGTCAGTGCCATGTCTGTAGAATCCAGTCATGCAAATATTGACACCATGTCCTTTTTTCCCAGCTGCATCCCTTACCCGTTGAGCCGTCCTTGATCCTGGATGTTGAGAAGGCGCAGGAGCTGTGGGCATTGTGTTGGTGCTGCGTGGTGCCTGTGCACCCTGGCTGGAACGAGCCCGCGGCCCTGGACCCCCAAGCCGGGACGGGGCACGGGCAGAGCGCCATGGTAGCGCACAGCAGGCTCGACGGCGCCATGAGCAGCAGCCCCTTCGAAGGCGGAGTACGCCTGCCTGCCCACCGCTACAAGACCTTCAGCTCCGGGGCACAGTATCAGATGGTGTTGGCGGCTGTGCGCAAGCTGCAGAAGAGCGGCTTCTACTGGGACGCCGTGAGCGGGAAGCAGGCCAGTTCCCTGCTGAGCGCCGAGCCACCCGGCACGTTCCTAGTCCGTGACAGCTCCGACAACCACCACTTTTTCACCTTGAGCGTCAAGACCGCCACCGGCACCAAAAACCTGCGCATCCAGTGCGACGCCTGCTCGTTCTTTTTGCAAACGGACCCGAACAGCTCGCAAACCGTGCCACGTTTTGATTGTGTGCTGAAACTCATACATCATTACATGCCCTCTGCCAGAGAAGCGGGGTCTATGTCCGTAGTCCCAACCGGAGGGGACAGCGAAGGTGGCGGCAGTGGAGCAGATGGGAGTACGTACTACATTCACTCGGGACAAGAGAAAATCCCACTGGAGTTGCTGCGTCCTCTGGCTTCCAGCATGTCCACACTGCAGCACCTCTGCCGCAAGACACTTAATGGCCACATAGATGTGTCTACTAAACGGGACCAGCTGCCTCAGTCACTCCAAGAGTTCCTAGAGGAGTATGATGCACCTATATAACAACCATCACATGGTTCTGGAGCACAGAGACTGAACCAGATATACAGAACTGTATGATGAGCACTTGTGGAATTGACCAGCAGAATCCCACAAAAGAGATGGAGAGCAGTTCAGTGTTTTGAAATTCTGGAGTTCAATAAGTGTGTGAAATTGTCTGCCTTGAGAAGCTCTCAACATCAATCAGTATTGCGGGCCAGTGGTGGCCTACTGTGCCTTCACCCTTTATAGTGTGACCTTTGGCAAGGGATTGCTGTGTGATGGACAGCGCAAAGTATGTTCTCGCATGCAATGGTATGAACAGCAGAGCAACCAGGACCAAAAACAGATGTTCAGAGGCATCGTGTTTTAGCCCCTTTACTTTTTAGAGTCTGTTCTTGGGTCAGTTTACGGGGGGAGAAAAAAAACCCCACAAACCCTGTTGAATATTAACAAGTTTGGTTATCAGTACAAGGGTTGAATGTGCTGCTATAGCTGAAGTGCAGCCTTTGCTATATGAATTAAAAACGCTCTCTCAAGCAGTTTCATCCCAAGTTGACACACTGACTGTTGAAAGTAATAGTTTTTGCGAGGGAGTGCCTAGTGTTGGCTGTTTGAAATGACATATACATTTCCACTGCTGGCTGCCAAGCAAAATTGCCTCATAGGTTGCTGTGGGGAAGTAAACGGGGAGGCTATTCACTACTGGCACCATTGTGTCAACACTGGCAACTATGTGGGGTTACAACACAAGACTGATGTTTAAATATACATCAAAATAAAGTGATCAAAGTAGACAAGAGAGGCCTCCGATATTGCAGTAGTCTCAGTAGGAAAGCTTTATATTTGCTTTATTTTTGACAGGCAAAGTGTCTTCATTTTGCTGGGAAAGGCCAGATGGTTAAAGTACATTAAACATTCTGGTGATGATAAGACAACACAACACAAACTTCCAAGAGGTGACAGTTTATGTACTGTGAAACAAAGCCAAGCACAGTATGCAAAACCATTTCTTAGAAATCCTGGAGTTTGACATGGAGGATTGTGTTCCTCTCAAACCAGAGGCGTTCCTTCTCTATGCGCTAAGATGTAGTCAGTCATGCCTCATATCCCTCATTCAAGTAACAGTGACGTAGTGTTTCTTCAGCAGCACACGCTGTCTACAATTAAATGAATGTATTGTAAGTCATTGGAAGGGCTTATGGTTCAACTTCTTATTGATTTCTCTCTTTTTTTTGTATTTTGTCAAGTAGAAACGATGTTTACATGTGTCACCACAAGAGGACAACATGTTTTTGTACTCTGTCTTTTATAAAGATTTGGCATCTTAAGGTCTAGTCTAATGACCCCATAGTGCAGGCTTGAAAATCAGAAAACATGAAAACAATGGCATTACAACAGAAAATGCAGCAAGGAACTTTGCACATATTTATATTTATAAAATATTTCGATAATTTATATTAAAGAGTACTATTTTTACAAAATGGATCTTGTGTGCTTAACTTTTGTTCAGTCTGTTACTACATTATTACATGCACATAAAAAAAACTTGCCTTTGACTAATTATAATGCAGACAGACGCATGCAGTTATTAAAATACCACATCGCCTGTCTGTATGATAAACCAAGGACTAA
Organism: Kryptopterus vitreolus; assembly: GCA_030449085.1. Classification (NCBI taxonomy): domain Eukaryota; kingdom Metazoa; phylum Chordata; class Actinopteri; order Siluriformes; family Siluridae; genus Kryptopterus; species Kryptopterus vitreolus. Next base: position 27,825,893 of record JACRUU010000015.1, on the reverse strand, counting down.
AACATTCATTTCTCTATGTCTTGCACCTGTCCTCTCAGGATGTCCACATTGTCCACTTCTACCATATTTTTAATGCTGATAATTTATTTTATAACTTAATCCACACCATAGCTAAACTTTGAATCACACATCATTCTAAGTAAAAAACATTAAAATATGAATTGATCTTTTATTATGAATGTATAATACTGCCTTAGTTGACTGTTGTGTGTACAGGTCATTGAGATCCTGCATTACCTCTAAGAACGAGCCTACAATTCTAGGCTCTTAATATCTCATTGATTACCAGTCTGTTGATTGATTATTTTGCACTGTAAGTAAAAGCTGTTATTAAACCTCTTTCCCTGCTTATTGTAAATGACACACACAATAAAAGAAGTAGCAAAGGGTTCTCGGGGACATTAAATAAATTATCCACAGTGGAAAACAATTAAGCTATAGATGAAATTAATGGACATTCGTCATTGTATGAGTTAGCGTTTAGTGAAAACTACTTCTGTCTTATTGTTAAAAGGTGAAGTTTATTTTTTTCCTACAAGTGAAGAGCACATAGAAATGGCTATTATTACAGTGTCATTGTAGAAGAGGGACTTGAAGAATTAATCAATACCGTAATTAATTGCAATGTGTGTTTGCACCGTCTCAGCTTACTTACTCAGTCACCATGGCTTTACTTTTGCTATATAATATAGAAATGGTATATAGCTCTAAAGAGACAGACAATCTTTTAAAGAATAATAAAGATACACGCACATAAACTCAATGTTCACTTTATTAGGAGCATCTGCAGATCCATGCAGTAATCTAATCAGCCAGTATATATTTATCATAATATATATTATTCACATCAAACATCAGAGTCAGGTAAACATGTGACATCTATGAATTGAATGACATGATGGCATGATGGTTGATTTCAAATTGCCTTGTTTCACTGTTTTAGGAACTGATGATAAACTGGAATAACAGTCTAAGACTGCAGTCTCTAGTGTTATAAAACGCTCAGTGTGTGTGGGTATGTGGGCCGAATCACCTTGTTAATGTGGAAGATCAGAAAACGAACCTGTATCTATAGTGCTTCAAATAAGCACTTTTCAACCACGAAGCGTGGAGAAGCAAAACAACCAACCATGAGAATGAGCAAATCAGGTTCCGCTCCTGTCATCCAAGAACAAGAATCTGAGGCTATCCTGATGAGAGACTCGCCCAAAAATCCCCTGGAACAAGACCAGGAACAAGACTGCTAAATCACACATGTGTAGAGGTATATGTATCTGTTACCTGGAGAAAAGTTGGCATAAAGATGCATGGAAGAAGGCATTGCAAAGGCCAAGTCAACACCTTCAGCACTAGATTCCAGATTGGGAGAGCTGCAGGTTCTCTGCATCATGCCTTAGGCTAGACATCAGACTCTGCTTTTTTAAAATCTGTGACTGCACAGTATGAGCTTTAAATTAACCATTGCACAATTAAAGTTGAAATATTCTACACTTTTGTTCATGACAGAACATTATGAATTCAGTCCATTGTCAGAAACATACTACCCAGACGCGATCAAAGGATGTTAGAGAGTGAAGAGGGGCAGATTGGGTAACTGGTTATTTTCTGTATATCGAATGTGTTGCCAATAAGACATGCATCTACTATTCTGAGGACAGACACAATGGCAGTGTCGCACAGTACACTAGTCTGGTGCATTCATTACTTGTCGTTGGGAAAGTTACATATTTTTCCATACACTCATATAAACCCCTCCTTCCCTAAATCTGTCTCCTTCAAGGTCCAGAAACAAAAGCTGCAGTCACCGGGTCCACAGCTGAAGTAGTCAGAGCCAACGCCCGCCAAACACAAAGCCCCAGGGCCTTCGAGTTCCCGACAACCCCCCCACTTCACAAATAAAGCATTGTTTTTGTGTACACAAAATATCTCTCTCTCTCTCTCTCTCTCTCTCTCTCTCTCTCTCTCTCACACACACACACACACACCACACACACACACACACACACACACACACACACACACACACACACACACACACACACACACATTAATACACAGAAGCCAGCTTTTCTCCACATACTGTGTGAGAAGGAATACAAACAAGAGGCAGGAAGTAGAAATGTACACGACTGCAATTCAGAAAGTTTACATTCTACAGCTATCAACTCAAGGTGTAATCAGGATCTTCCAGTAAATCAGATCAGATCCGATCTCTGCACGCTGAGGGGAGTATGGTAAACCACTTGACTGTGGATGATCACTTTTACTGTGCGCTACTCTCTCCAGAGCATGCATAACCAACATCGCCATTCTTTTCATGAAGTTAGGACACATGAAGTTGCACAGAAATACATCCAGATGTTTATCATGAACATAAGAACTGTTGCGTATTTATATGTTGTATGAGAATGGGTGCAATCACATTCGCACAGCCCAGTGAAATAAAAAAATGGCTATAGTTCCATACTGAATACCGTACACTTGTTATACATATTATGTACTACACTACAGAAACGGATGTGAATATATGACTCGAAAATGGTACAAATTCTTGTATAAACTTTTTATATGTTATTGTTATGCTTTTAAATGGTTTGAAATATGTAGGTGTGGAATACCACAGTTTGTCGTTCCATAGAGTTTGAGTCTGAAGAAGCAGTGTTCTCACTATTGCTGTGTGTATTCAAAAGTGTGTGTGTGTGTGTGTGTGTGAAGGCTCACTGAGTGACTGGGAGTAACAGGACTCCAGAGGGCTGGTGTGTGCTGGGAAGCAGTCCAGTCCTCTCGTGTGTCAGTCCCATATTGTGGTTGACCTAACAGGAAAGGAATGTGAGGTCGTTTTTTTTATACATCCTGTACGACTGCAGAGGCTCAGGGAAGACTGTGTTTTGAGTGCGTGTGTTTGTGTGTACACAAGTGAGAGTGTGAGAGGATGTATGAAATGTGGAACGTATATGGAAATGAATGCCTTTTTTATGTTGCATATTTATGCACACAGAAGACGAAGAAGAAATCCACTGTATACACACAGTCAGGGATTTTGGTAAAAGTTGTGTGAGGCAGTCAAACAAATACAGCCTCTCTCTGTTACATCCCAAGAACAACACTATATACAACAACTTCATTAAAGTATTATACGAAACCAAATGTGGTTGCTCAGTGATGCATTGTTCACATGTAAATACTAGTTCTGGGATGTAGCATCATTGCTGTAGGGCTTACTTCCTAGGAACACAATTTGAGACAATATATTAAATTGCTCATAGCATGTGACTCACACATTTTAAACAATTTGCAAAACTTTTTGTGTGTGTCAGTAATACTTTTGAAGCACATGGTCAATACCTACATGCCCAATGATTACTAAAAAAAAAGTTAATAAATATAAAAAATTTAAATTAAAACAAATATCACTTGAAAAAAAATACCATGAAAAGTGTTCAAATGTATAAATGTAGAAGCAAATGTTTTTTTGAATTGACAGACATGTTTAATATTTAACTAAAGATTGCCATTGTTCATATAGTTCTCCACTTTCAGAGCAGATCATTTACTGACAGTAGTCACCTCAGGTGAGAAATTTTAAAATGACAGTTCTGCAAATGATATAATGCAGCCATTTCATCATTTCATCATTTCAGTCTGCCATGAAAGCAGTGCTGAAGAATCCAGACAAAACGTGGACGAAGACACGCCTACAAACGAGCAATAAACATAAATTTCATGTGCTTAAAACAGGCTTGTTGAGATTTCATAGTCAGCAGTCTGTGATCTGCTTGTACGAAGGCTGTGTGCACTCTGATTGAGCTGATGCTGAGAGAGAGAGAGAGAGAGAGAGGCCACTACGTACAGACTAGGATGAAAGATGGTTTATGAGAAAGATTTACAATATCAACCTTGAAGCCAAACAATAAATGGCTTTTGGACATCGTGAGTCAGGAAGAATGAGGGAGAAAGGCACTTTCCTAAGAATAAGGAATATATCTCCAAAGCCAACTTTCTAGGTAATCGTGTAGAAAAGAGCTGAGACAGCGAGTCACATTACACACGCACCGAAAGGAATGTTTTTCCCATTTCTCATCATTCAAACTCACTGCCTAGTTCATCAAAATGCCAATCACTATTTTCCTCAAATGTAACCTGCCTCTCAACCTTTCCCAACTCCCCCATACACACACACACACACACACACACACACACACACACACACACACACACACACACACACTCCAACCCTTCCCCAACTAACACATGGTTCCCATTCCCTACATACCTCCTGTGCCATCAGAGCCTGGTTTCCAGGAAAGAGGCTTTTTTAATTGAGTTGACTCTTTACTGCTTGCATATTGTGTTTGTGTGCCTGTGAGAAAGAGAAGTTGATTAAAGTACATATAATCTGTATTTGTACAAGTGAGCAAGAAAAAGAAGAGAGAGAAAGAGGGAGAGAGAATAAAAGTAATTTGTGTTTTGGAGAGTTTATGTGTATGTGATTATGTGTGTGTGTGTGTGTGTGTGTGTGTGTGTGTGTGTGTGTGTGTGTGTGTGTGTGTGTGAATGAAAGAGTGAGAGAGAGAGAGAGAGAGAGAGAACACAGGAAGGGGAGGTACAGAGCGGGAGCTCATGCGCTAACTCACGTTCCTTTACTGTAAGAACTCATTCCCCCTCCTTACCGCTCACTTTTTTCTTCCTTTCCTAACAGCTTTTTTTTTTCCTCCCCTTTGTTTTGAACAATGTCCTGACAACGAAGATGTTTTCACTTTATAGTTTGCATCACCTCTTGAAGATTATTCCTGTTTGTCAAGTGGGTTGTCCTGCCACATCCATGAACGAAATCAAATTCGGCAGCCTAAATCAATAATTTGTTAATCATTGAAGATGTGATGACAAAGACCTGCGAATAATTATCTTGGGTGCTTGAGGTGGGAAAATGGGGAGAACAGAAAAACTCTGCATATTAGAAATGAATGACAGCACATGCACCACATATGGTAAAATGAAATCACTTGATGGAAATAAAACCACAATTGTCTTATAATGACCTACTGCTTCTGTACAAAGAATTTTTGAATTTTGCATTGTGTGATATTTTGTAATATACAAAATGCTTCTTTTATTTTTTTACTCTTTGCACATAAAAAATTATTCATGGTATGTCAGCATCTTTACAGAGATTAGACTTAACAGTGTTACATCCTAACTAAGATATTACAGTATATAGAGAAGGCATGAGTCAGAGTTATAGGGTGCAAACCAAATATCAAAGGTCAAGAATCAGGAAAGGCCATGTTACCAAATTGGCAGAGAGAAGGAGAAAAAAAAAGAATGATACTGCAAACACAGTGCATTCTAGACGTGAATGGACAGGAAACCAAAGAGGTGAGAGGTACTTCCTGCCTTCTCAGTCAAAAAAGAACACAGGTAACACCTGAGTAAAGTGTTTCACATGTAAACATAAAACCTCTCATCACATGCACCTACAGCACCATCAAAATAATATACAGTACACTGGCTGCACCAAGAAACAAAGAGCAAATGTGTGTATCAGCACAAAGCCACATGCAGTGAACGCACATGCACACCTTTGTGCCATGCTTTTTAATATGCGCGTGTGTGTAAAATAGGACTTAAAAATTCTGGCACAGTAACATGCATAGACAGAAATGATGGTTTAAAAGACAAAAGCAGTTGAAGAAAAGAAGGCAATTAAAACGAGTCTCGATAAAGTGCAATGTGCTGCTCAAGCTGTTACTTTTGTTTGACATCTGCTTCACCTTTATTCCTGCGGTGGGGGTGATTCAGCTTACTGGAACACAAAGAACTTGCCTCAATGAGCACAGTTTTTTTATTCAAGCTGATATGTGACACGGTTTTTCTCCTCTCCCATTCCCAAAGATATTCATATAACAGTAACCACAACCCCCATTTACAGCTTTAAAGAAAAACTTGGTTTAGGCCACATCTGAACCCCTGTATTTCCTGAAAATGGAGAAGCCGCAACACTGTGCTGCCTCCTAGATATATGTGATGGCTAGCTAGAGCTTGATCCGTTACAGGAATACTTGATAGTTTGCTGGAATGGGATATGTTTAAACAGCTTAATGCCTTGAAGAAAATATATTGTGTATATTCTCTGAATGGCAATTCTTGTTCTTAGAATATTTGCAAAGGCTAATATATCAGGTGAACTTTAAAACTTGTGGCTATGTATTTTATGCCACATGTATTTTATGCCACGAAATGAAAAACACTATCATCCACTGCACTGCTTTTGTAATTCACACCCTGCAAAAATATGTTTACTGTATATACTACACTGGGGATTTTTAGAAAAAACAGTTTTGGCTAGCATTGCTGGTGAATTCCAGTGAATTGCAATTTCACCTTGTGATTAGTTTGCTAAATCATGATGTAATATGCATTAGTCTATGCAGGACAGTGTGATATACTACTGTTGTCCACAGTGCTGCACCCATGCATCTGAAAACATTCTGGACGCAAATAAAATTCTTGGTCAATACTATTAGTTTGACTATTTGAGTATGTATATCTCAAGAGGTATAAATAGTCATTATAGAAACATTTCTGTTAGCTGGAACACAAACATCACTGAATTGATCAAATCAAAGTAGCTGTAATTTCAGATTATGATTGTATATATATATATATATATATATATATATATATATATATATATATATATATATATATATATATATATATATATATATATAAAATTCTAGGCCTACCATTTCTCGATTACAGTCAATGTAATTAGTAATGTTCTATCAAACATATCTTATTAGACAAAAAGTAAATGTTGAAATGACAGTATTTATTATCTATTTCTGCTTCTTTTTTTAAAATCAACATTACAAATTGCACAAAAAGATGTTTCCTCCGAAAGGTTTCACAACATATATTCTTCTCTATTTTTGCAGCGATGTAAAATGCTGATAAATGCTGGTGTGGATGCAGGCAGCAACTGACGCAAACGGAACAATTGTTGGACAATGTCTTCCTTCCTAAATACACCATAAAAGCTGCATTAAAAATAGAAAGGTACTCGGACTTACGGATAACACTGGGCTTAGGAATTAATGGATAGTTACTTAATATTATAGTGTACATGTATAGTAACCTAGCGGTGACCAAACGTTTTTGACTAGCCAACAATGATAATAATCTTAATAATAATTCATAATAACAATTCATTCATATTCACACAAGTTTAATTTAGTGTATTTAGATAGGAATTAAAAATTCATGTAAATGTAAGAGGATAAATTCAATATCCCCACTGAAACCTCATGTCATATCCTGGCATTTGAAAAAATAATGGGTTTCCTTTTCTGTCTGGTTCCTCAATGGGTTTCCTTATGTCTGGTTTTCCTTGTCACATCATATCATGGAGTTTTTCCTTGCTCATTAGGAATCAAAATCTCCATCCAGATGTGATAAGTGATCTAAAAAAAGTGTTTTATAAATAAAATGAATAAACTGAATAAAATCTGTGTCATCAGGTTAAGCCTTTAAACTGATGCATGGATGTGAAGATGAAGTAGGTAAATTACAGTTTATAGAAAAGAAAGCCATGCACAATATCAATACAATGCGCAATTATTAGTATGAATTAATGCAGCCATCCAGGTAAATCCACAAATTCTGTCAGTGTAAGTATGTGTACCTTTTCTTCTGGGTGTTTTCCTCGACACACCCGTATTTTCCAGTATTCAGCAATCTGGAACTTCTATCAAATGGTTGTTATTTGACAGAATGACTAGATGAATGTCAGTGATTCTTTCCCGTGGAGTGAGGGTGTGTTAGTTATTTAGATATGAGCAGCTCATTGTTAGGAAAATAGGACAAAGCACATTGGAAATTACTTCAATGAACAGAGCATATTTTCCTGGCTGTGCGAAATGGTCATTGTGGCATTGGTGGTGATGAGTCATGTTAGGATCAACAGGACATTTATGCTACTAGCTATAAATGCCACTATCTATGGCATTGGACAGGTTTATTGGTAACATGATACGACTTAATTTTGAATGTATATACAGTTTTTAATCGAGACGAATCCCATTTTTAATGTAGGAAGTTTAGATCGCTGGTAGACACGGCACACATCTCTAACTAGAAACCACAGTCCAGGGGACACAGCCCTGATGACTAATTTGGTTTGGAGAGTCGCTGCAGTGCCAAAACTACCATATTCTCAGTGTCAGGCTAGCAGAAGGACAGCCAAAAACAAGTTCCGAATCCATCTGTCTGGAAATGTATAGAAGCATTCAAAAACAACAATGATTTCCATGGCAACAGCAGGGTTAGCGGAAACACAAATGAGCTCCAGGATGATGCATCATTTCCCGCACTGTAAGGCTGGTTGAGTTAAAAAGAGATTCCTCTTCATTCTGGGATGTCAGAATGCTGAATGTCTATGACTTTGCAGTAAACAAACAAAAATGAAAACAAAAATGACAGAAACAACACACAAACCAATGGTATGAATCCAAAGCAAACACTTTATTTCTTTCAGAGGTAGTAGAGCACTTCTATCAAAATCCCATTCACATCTTGAGTGTATAAGTAAGGTTGTTGTTTAGTTGTAGAATCAGATAGACGTGACAAAACCCTGTTATTGTTCCTGTACTATTTTTGTTAACACTGAAACGTCAACTGACATCATCGAGCAAATAATTAGTTTGTTGCTCTTGTACCTGTAACTATAACCAGTCCAATCTATAAAAAGGTTTTGTTCCTGCTACTTCCTGCAAATATTTACAGTAAAAATTCTTATATACAGAATAAAAGTATTAGGCCTGAAATGTCACTTTTTCAGCTGCTTTTTGAAATATTTATTTAAAATAAACTATGCAATATAAAAGTCCATTATATGCAGGTTCCTGAGACATAGCCAGCTAAATGCAAAACTGTAGAGTCACATGAATGCTTTAAAAATAAAGCTGAGACTAAAGTTTAATAAATTCAATCTAAGGTAAATAAATTTTCTTCATCCTTTAGCACCTCCCAAACAGACAGAGCTACAATGGTGTGACAGTAAAATACTGGGCTGTCTGTCACCTTATTAGTGGCCAGCTTCCAGTTTACATTGTGGATTTAATTCAAAGTTGAAATAAGGTCATGGCCAATGCTGTGTGGGGGCCATGGGGCAGACTCACAGGCTCCTTCTGACTCACTCTCACACATGTGATCCAGCAGTTGCACCTCAGTACAAACTGCACATTCACAGTCATTTTGTAGAAAAGCATAGTACGGTACAGATTATAATCTAAACCCACAAAGCGACTACAGTCTAACCACTACAGTAGGAAACAGAAAGTACACAGTCAATAAGATACTGTAATCCTTTTGCTTGATGAACACTGATCTATTCATTCACATAAATTCATTTTCACCATGTTTTAGGTTGGCAGGCTGACGTAGTGTGGAAATATTTCCATTAGCCTAAAGCGTAATTATTTATGTTAGTGAAATGGGATCTGAACGTCTGAAGACAACAAAGTTAAGAATAGCAGAGTACAAAAACAGATAGGGAATTTCTTTCTCGCAGCTTTATAAATGTATAAATTACTTTCAAGTTGGAGATGAGCACAAGACTGCGTGAAACGTCGGCAGACTTTAAATGGGTATGCGAGAGAACAAGAATGGTCTGAGTCACCTTCAGGAACAGATGTGTCCTCACACGCTACACTCAGTCTCCATGTGCGCACACCATGCGTCATGACTAAAACCCTTTCACAACATCAACATTGCTGTGGAATTTTAGAGCAGTCCCAGTTAATAATTATGGAAAAGTATGTCTGTGAATAGGGCAACTTGACTGGAAACGTGCAGTGAGCAGAAATGTATTACAAATAAAATATTATATATATATATATATATATATATATATATATATATATATATATATATATATATATATATATATATATATATATATATATATATATATATAGTATGGGCTGTCAAGTTCTATGGATCAAGTGCTCTTCTTTCACTCTGCGTCAGTCTAGCCTCGACAACAAAGATATTTCATTCTTGGATAATGTGTTTTTTCAGAACCTTCCTCAGCTGTGCTTTCATCGCTTATAATGTTAGGATGGAATATAAAAGATAGATGTGTTTATTGCTTATCCACTCATGTGTTTTATTAACAAAAAGCACCCAGCATGCAACCGGAACATAATCCCATGCAACGGAACATAATTCCAAATAGGAGCCACATCCCACGTATTTTCAATTGAAACAACCACTAAAACAATAACACTGAAACTAACAAGAAATGAATGAATTAATAAGATATTTATATTAAAAGGATAATTTCCAGAGTAAATAAAATAAATATTAAATAATCAATAATTGTTATTAAAGGTAGATATTTTAAGAGAAATATACATACACACACACACACACACACACACACACACACACACACACACACATATATATACAACGTGGACAAAACGTGGACAAAAATGTTGGTACCCTTTGGTCAATGAAAGAAAAAAAAGTCACAAATGGTCACAGAAATAACTTTAATCTGACAAGTAAGTAATAATAAATAAAAATTCTATAAATGTTAACCAATGAAAGTCAGACATTGTTTTTCAACCATGCTTCAACAGAATTATGTAAAAAAATAAACTCATGAAACAGGCATGGACAAAAATGATGGTACCCCTAACTTAATATTTTGTTGCGCAACCTTTTGAGGCAACCAATCACTGCAATCAAACGCTTCCTGTAACTGTCAATGAGACATCTGCACCTCTCAGCAGGTATTTTGGCCCACTCCTCATGAGCAAACTGCTCCAGTTGTGTGTGTCCGGTTTGAAGGGTGCCTTTTCCAGACTGCACTGCATGTTTCAGCTCCTTCCAAAGATGCCAATAGATGAGGTAGGCTCATAGACGGCCACTTCAGGGCTAGAATAATATTTTTTCCTCTTATTTTTTCCTCTTTAGAGCCATGTTTTTAGCTGTGTGTTTTGGGTCATTGTTGACCTGTTGCAAGCAAGACCCATGACCTGCGACTGAGACCAAGCTTTCTGACACTGGCTAGTACATTTCTCTCTAGAATTCCTTAAAAGATAGTCTTGAGATTTCATTGTACCCTGCACAGATTCAAGACACCCTGTGCCAGACGCAGCTTCCAAAGCAGCCCTCATGAACATAACAAGCCTCCTCCATGTTTCACAGTAGGGCCTCCTCCATGTTTCACATATGCTTCATTTTTTTCTTAATGCTTCAGCTGAGCATACAGCTGATCGATTTTTGTCAAAAACTTCATCTTTTCCACAGGACATTCTCCCAGAAATTTGTGGCTTGTCAAATGTAGTTTGAAATTCCAAGTCCACGTTTTAAAACAACTTGGTCGTGGCTAATGTTCCACGGATGGTGAAACTGAACTTGAAGAAATGAATCTCTTTGAATTTCCTCCTGCGGCCACGTAATCTTTTGTTAAGTCCCATTGGATCTTATTTGAATATATCCTACTGCGGCCACGTCCAAGGTTGGATCCCAATAAACTTCTTGAATAGCCTTTATAACATGTGCAAGAGTAAAATCTAGTTGCTTGGAGAAGGTCTTATAGCCTTTACCTTTAACATGCTTGTCTATAAATTTCTTTCTATCTCTTAAATAATACACACCAATAAGTGATTACCTGGAGCCATATATATTGCCCAATTATTAAAGGGTAGCTTAATTATGTCCCTTTGGACACACCTTAAATTAACATGTCCCTTTTAAGAGGAAATATACATGCCTGTTTCATACACACACTGTTGAACATGGTTGAAAAACACACTTTCATTGGTTAACATTTATAGAAATTTTATTTATTATTACATTATACTTTTGTCATTGTGAATTTTTCTTTCATTGACCAAGTTATTTCTGTGACCATTGTATTTCTTGTATACCAAAGGGTACCAACAATTTATGTACCACGTTTGTATATGTGCACGTGTATGTGTTGTATGTATGTATGTATGTATGTATACACGTGTATGTATGTATGTATATGTATGTGTGTGTGTGTGTGTGTGTGTGTGTGTGTGTGTGTGTGTGTGTGTGTATACATATAACTCGGAAAGTAATCGGAGCTCCTTTACTTTTTCCAATGTTGTTATGTTGCAGTCTGATATTATAATCCTTCAAATTATTATTTTTTTTCTCATTCATCAACTCTCTGTACGCCATAATGGCAACATGAAAACTGAATTATAGAAATGTCTGCAACACTAGATGGAAGCCTCTCCTCTGTGCAAAATCTGTGGACCTCTTACAAGGAGAGGACATTCACAAAGAACACCTATGCATAAGCCATCGAGTAGTTCATTTGCAGTATGTTTAGGATCATTGTGATGGAAGATGAAATCTGGACAGCAAGGGATGCATGTTTTCCTTAAGAATTTGTTTGTGCTTGGTAACATTCATGTAATTTTTTCCTCCCATCTAGTATGGTTTGGTTAAATGTACTTGCCTAAATGTTAAATGTAGAGTTTCTTCACGCAACCAAAAATCTTAGAAATTTTAGTTACATTTTCATTGGATATTTTAAATTAGAGGTGACAAGGTGTCTTAACAAATGCTTTTATACTTTGTCTGATAAACTATGCTTTTAGTTATAAATTATAATACCCAAACACACACACAGAAATGTTCTGTAAAAAGATTTTTTTTGTCTTTCACCCTTGTGGCTGAAAGTTTCACATGACTGTGGTCCCATTTTCAGTAAGCACTATGTATTGTTTGTTATTATAATACTGATTGCTTAATCTTGGTGAGACAGCTCTGAATAAATGTTCTATCCTGTTGAATTTGAGTGAGGGGTCATAGATCACTACAGGATTGAGACACTATTTTTGGGAAGTATGGTACATGTTTACTCTGAGGTCAAAGAGCTGGAATAGTTGATTGAGGATGCTATTGGTTGGGATGAGCCAGGTTTTCTAAATAGCAATATTAGTTACAATTTGCTGGGTCCATATATTGTGCATGTGTATTATATAAGTTTTAATACATTTAAAATCAGACATGGGGCACGTACAGAAAGAAGAAAAGTGCATACCAGTTAGTCTCAGTAACACTATGAAATGCCATATATAGAGTATATGAGGACAGCATAACAATAATTATTTAGAAATACGGTGTAGATCAACAATGACGGGAGTAGTTCTATTTTATAAAAACAGTAAATGCCATTTCATTAGAAACATTTACACATCCGTGTAGTTATTCAGTCTGAAATGGAATTTTTAAATGTAGTGTCCAGTTTGTTTGCATCTGTAGCCACTTTAGTCTTAGATTTCTGTTCTTGGATGACAGAAGTGGATCTTGCTGGTTCTGCTGTAGGCCCTACACAAGGCTTTTAATGTGCTTTAGTTAGTATGTACTTTATGGCTGCATTAACCCTACCCGACCATTTTTAAAAATCTCCGATCTTATAACACCCTCAACACTTTTCCAATGTGTATATTTTAGACAGTATTATATGTGGATATCCCTAGTTCAATCATACAATGGTTAATGTCACACAAACCCACAAAGACTGTACCTGCAGTGTGCCACTGCCAAGTTTATGTGTTCCAAAACATGTATGCTTTATTAACTTCAGTTGTGGTATGTGTGTGTGTGTGTGTGTGTGTGTGTGTGTGTGTGCGTGTGTGTGTGTGTGTGTGTGTGTGTGTGTGTGTGTGTGTGTGTGTGTGTGTGTGCGTGTGTTTGTTTGGAAATGCAGAGAGGAAGGTTTGGAAGGATGGGGTGCAATTATCACATGTGGGAGCTGTTCTAACCAGTCAATGTCCAATTCAACCATTCAAGGAATTGCATGCAGACATTGAGAAGATGACTCATACTCACTGTCAGGAAGCCCTTTTCCTTCTTACCACAAAGTGCCTTGAGCAAGGCATGTCCTGTACAGCTTGATTACCAGCTTCAGGCTAGGCTATGTGACTAGCACTGGGTCACCTTACACCTCCCCTTGTGGTTGACCACACTCCTCCCATAGCTCTTCTCATTAGGATGATGTCAATGAAACTATACTTGGCATAATGCATAGTTCTTTCAGTGTATATTCTGCTAATATTTCTCCCACTCTTCATGTGCTAATATCTATTATTATCCCAATACTAACATGGCTGGTATTTAGGGGATGCCAAAACGCTATCTGTTAAGCCATTGGCTTAGACTGTAAAACTGTTTGTGAATGAGAATCTGGCATGCTGTCAGTCACACCGTTTACTATAAATGAAATTAAAGAGGGTATAAAGCAAACAAAGAGGATATCTGAATCACACCATCCTTTTTGCTAGTGATACCTGCACCTAGGCTACGCTCTTTCTGTTTTATTTCAAAATGCATCACATTTTACAGGGAACGATATACTGCATAATATTTACATGGGTGATGGTTTGATTAACATTTCTGGAATGTAGCTTAAAGCTTTTGCTAATTGTTTGCCACCACTGTTCATGTTCACTGTGGTTCATTTACCAATATGTGCTGTTTATATAAAGTACTCATTTGGCCTCTACAAAGAGGTTTTAGATTTGAATTAGAAGCAATAAATACAAATAACATTTGTCCCCATGGCAACATTATTTCTGCTGCTCTGCCTGAAGTAATGAGAGATCTGCTGAGAATGAGAATGTTAAGAGGAAAAGCCACCCATCCAGCCCAAGCCAAATAAGCATGACTCATGGCTTCCCTGCAGTGCAAACTATGGTGAATTCCTCCCTCAGGCGAAGGCTTCAGCTGTGGAAAAGAGACGAGAGCCTGACTCTCTGGTAAGTCCTTAGGAAACCTGTTTGGAACACGTTGTGTTACTGGTCGTACAATAACGTTGTTCGCTTTGGATGTCACCCTTTTTTCTGTATCTTTTTAAATTGGAAGTTAAAAGACTTTGTTCTTTGGAAGTTTTAAAACAAGGAAAACTTTCTTATATTCCCCCACATTTTTACATTTAAAGCTGCAAGTTTCAGTTGTAACCGAATCAAAGACTTAACCGAATCATATCTCGGACTTTATTAGAGGGAGTGTGTGTTGTTGCAAGTTCTCCAAGTGTATGAATGAGTAACTACCATAAAAGTGAACATTACAGTCAGGTGTAACTGTGTAAACCTGTCATAACAAAGGCCCCTCTGGAGTTCCAGGAAACCCTCTTTGTGGGCCTGAGCTGAGGTAATTGCATTAAAGCCAATGCAGATAAAGCCAGAGGCATTCCTGGAACCAGAAGTACTTTCAGCCACATTCCTTCATACAGCATCAGCATCTGCCAGACTGACTCTTAACTCTTCCGTCATGGGACTCATGCTGTTCAAAAGAAAACCAATTAAAACCAAACTAAGAAACTTGGTTTCAAGATAGGTTTTCTGATATCACAATACAAATGAAAAATAAAAACCTCTTGGAATTGGAATTGATACTAGCTACTTTCTAACAGGGCGCTTGCTTTTCAGCAGAGACTATACAGCACTTCTGTTTGTTACTCTGGAGTAACAATTCTGCCAAAGGTTATAAATATAAATGAAATGTAAATATATGCTAATAACTGCCTGAATCCATTGATAAACACTCTCAAACACCTTTGGTAAATTTATTTTGCAAAAACATGCACAGCTCTTAAACGTACACAGTGCTGATAAGGAGATGGTTGTGGGGTTGAAGTGCTTAAACCATAGATTGTTATCATGTGCAAGTTTTGTAACACAGTAATACAGAGATATGACATACTCCAAAGCAGACTTTATTTTTTTTTCATTAAAAACAAGGCCTGAGTTATACAGAAACATGACAGTAAAATAAAAGTAAAAATCTTGAAAAATAAAACAATACAATACAATAAAATAAATGAAATAGACAATAAAAATGTTGAAACACTTAAATATCTAATTTGATCAATGAGATTTCTCAGCAGGAAAGAATGAATAACATATAATCATGCAGTTGTGTTTCAGAACATGTACTTGCAGTTAGAATGGACATCTCTAGTAGTTTTTCTAATCTAAACAGAAATATTTCTTTCTTTTTCCTCCCAAAGACACAAACATCCTGTACACCAAAACAAACATTCAGACATCCAGAGAGTGATAATATCCAATTCCTATATGGACCATTATATGAAATATTTAAATATATATTACAGAGGAATATTTAAAAAACTAAACAAAACAGCAACACATCTTCAGTTGCAAAATATATTATAATGCATGCCACTTTCCTGGGCTATAATGGCTATATATTTTATGGGCACAATTTTTGTGCTGCACTTTGATTAGAATACCATCCTGCTGCAGAAACAGATAGCGCATGCAGTCTTGCTTGAGGCACTGCATCATGGAATCAAGTTGAGAGGTTACTAGTGTTGAATTTGAAAGCAAAGCTGCCAGTGAGACCCCCCACCAATCCCCCATATTCAGTGCTTTATGGTGCACGACTTCACGGAAACCATGTGACTTTCCCACATAGCAAAACAGAGGGAGAAGAGGAGGAATAGGGGGAAGGGGATCAATGGAGGTACAAGGACGTCTTTGACAGCAAGGGGTTTAAAAAGCACAGAAATATTTCCAAATGGTGAGTGGAGAGGAGTCGGGGACACCATATGCACAGGGAAAGACCTAATTTAAGAGAAAGGAATAAGACAGAGAAACCGTGAGAAACGTGAGTGTAAACAGGAAAGGAACGTTTGCTGCAGAGATGAGAGCTTGAAACAGACTGTGTGCATAAAAATGAGACGACCTGAAAAACAAAATAAAAATGATGTAATCTTTTTTCTAAGCTATTTATTGCGTGCGGCATGGAGACCATTAGTGCGTATGCAGGAATAAGAGATATATAAAATATTAAAATTATATAGAAATATAATATGCCTATTGTTAGTGGAGTGCAAGATAATGTTTAGGTCAGTCATATGGAAATATTCAGCATTGTGTGAGGAATACACACACACACACACACACACACACACACACACACACACACACACACACACAGAAACTCATACACACAGAGAATATGCATACACATTAGGTTTCATAGCCTATTTTCAAATTAGTGTTTGTAGCCTTCATAGCCTATTTTCAAAAATAGATCTAAAAGAATGACCTTTAGTAACCTCAAAGCTGAGCTGAATGTTATTCTGGTAAAATAAGCATCATTATGAAAAATTATGTGAGCATTCAGAATAAATACAAATATTTGCATAGTGAAATTACAGTCATATGGTTCTGTGCTGAGAGACCATCCTGACCGTAAACCTGTCTGCAAAACAAAGCCCAGTTTGGCACTGCCAATGTCCTTGGAGATTGACTTCCTGCTCGGAACCAATAAAGAAAAAAAAAAAAAAAAAAAAAAAAAAAAAAAGAAAACAGTAAAGGCTTAGCAAGTCCTGGCAGATGGCAGGTCTTATGTTTTGAAAAGTCACCCCTTTTTGTGATATTAAAGGCTACAACCACTACAATACACTCAAAAGCATGACAATAAATTTAATAACATTTATTTGTTTGCTTAAAAAACAAGTTTATTTGCCAATGACAGACGGCTATCTATTCATTTACGGTAAGCAAAGACGACGGCATTACTGTCGAACAGCAGGTGTCAAACAGTAGCAACAGGCTCTTGTCCATCCTACAGTCTGGGGAAAAAAAGGTTTTCATTATGCAGGTGACTGATTGTATTGCCTCAGGGTTCTTCCAGAAAACGTGGATCTAGTTAATGGCTGTAGAGTGAGTGAGAAATGAGACACAGTGCGAGATAAACACTAATGTCTCACAAACAGGACACGTATTAAACATTTACTGGAATAGCATGTCATTGCTTTGTCATGTGTCTATGCAAACACAGCGTGTGCATACAGATGATTCCTAACACCGTACTCAACGACAAATTTAATGTTTAAAAATTGTCAGCCAGCAGGTTTATACCCTGATGCGTAACAACCATTCATCATGTAGTAGTACCTAATTATCATATTTGCTTTTGATCATGGGGATTACTGCAAGTGTGTTGATATAAAACTGCCCGATTGACACAGAAAGTGGAACAGCACCATCCTCTGTCTGCAAGTGCTCACGTGTGATATATACAATTGTACGGTCTATTTTCAGCCCAAGGGTTTATGGTTATTGGAAAGGCATCATCCCTTCTCTGCTTTCCGAGAAGGAGTCAATATTTCTCTGTCTCTTCTGTTCACAGTTAATCCAATTTTGTGTCAGAAAAAAAATGTAGCTGAGAGAGGTCCAGCACATTTCTGAAGCATGTACAGAGCAAGCATGTTGGCAAACACACACACACATGCACACACGCACACACACGCTCACACAAAGAAATTGTTTATTTTCTTCCTACTTCTGCATAGAGTGTCTGCACTTAATGTTGCTATGGATGGTACCATATACTGTACAAATCATGTTGACATTTTATCAACATACTCTTAGATTGTCCTTTTCAGCAATATTATATTGTAAGAATTTAAAATTCCACTTTCCAATGTCACCTTGGAGAGTCCATTTCCTCTCTGGGTTCCTTCCTAATGCCATCTGAGGATTTTTGGTTTGCTTATAGCTAATTGGATACAGACCCAAATATAAAAGTCTTTTGTGATTTCTGTAAAGATCTACTGTAAGATGTTCTATTGATAAAAGTGCTACATATAAAAAAAGTTCATTCATGCATCACCTGATTTCACAAGTAAATTTCCTAGCAAAAACATTCTATATTTAAGATTATCAGGGTATCGAATTTAGAAAATGCTTAGTGTGAGACTGTAACAGCTTTCTACAGATTCTGTTGATCTTCAGAGAGCAAACTCCCCCACACACAACAAGATAGTAGAATAGATTCAAGTTGCTTAATAAAGAAAAGTACTTTGAAAGATAATGTTAATTATGTAACAGTCTTGAAAAGTCTGGTTAATTTAAAAACAACGTCTTATTATTTCATTAAAACAAATAATGTGAGGCTGAAGGCATTAGTCTTAACTGTTATCACACTGGGGTTTTCTATAACTATAGGCCTGAACAATGCTGTCCAAGCTTTACTGGAATACCTGTTGTGGAATCCCGTGTACTGCCAGGAATCACAGCTTGAGGGGAAAAAAAAGCAAGGAAAGGGAGAAAAAAATTGAGAGAGAGAGAGAGAGAGAGAGAGCAAGCGAGCATGCACACACAGAATTTATTTTTCCTATTGTGGAAATATTTTTTCATAGAGTAATATGACATGAGTATTATAGTGTTGTTTTCTTTAAAACTATGGGACTGTATGGAGTGTGACAGGAACTTTTTGCTGCACACTCATCACAGTAAGATAATGAAAAGGTCTGTCAACTGCAATAGTAACATAAGAAAAGTGTAAAGAATGTTGATATGCATGGTTGGTTTTAAAATGATCCTCTTTGTTACACCATTATGAGTATAGTACTGTAAAAGGCTTTTTATGGTTCATGCTGCTGGGAATTAAAGAATGTTCACTTGTTGTGATGTTGGGTACAATTATAGCAATGACGTACGTGACTGTCAGTTTTGGACAGCGATATAAAAAATTAGGTGTGGTTATTTTTTGTTGCTGTAAACACTTCACAAAAATAGAGCCATTACATTCCATCCTCTGCAATATCATGATCTAGAAATTGCTCATACATCTTCTCTATTTTTAGCCTGTATTAGTCTCTAGTGGAAAATAATGCTCCACGGGACACACTGTCCATTTGGGGTTTCATAATCTTGGTCATTTATAACAGCTAATGTAATCAAATAAATATGATTTCTTTTCACTTGAATAACATAATATTTAGCCATTTAGGGTATCTTGTGTCCGTTGTATATTTAACAGATAATAATCCAACAGTCATGGAACCTCCGTCCCACAAAACATCCAGGAAATTAATCCAGGAAGTTAAATAGAAAAACAGCTTTTAAGTATATAAATCTATCTAGCTATTATATAAAAAGTCATGTATTTGTAGCACAATGTATGAGCAGAAAATCAGATGCATAGCTTCACATAAGAAAATCAGAAAATTAAGGGTGAAGCACTGAAGAACACCCTGATGAGGATTAAACACACCTTCACGAAGACCTGAAAAATATATTAGCAGCTCATCATTTTTAAGCAGCTCATAATTTTGGAGTCCATTAGAGTGAACCTTTGCATTTTTTTGCCTCTCTTGCACTCTTCATAAAATGAATGTTTTTTAAAACCCAAAACAGATGCATTATAAGTACACTATGCTGAGGATGAGCTCTACTAGCAGACAGACATTTACATTTTATGCCTATAATTTCTCCTTTTGGAACTTTTAAAGGAAATCTGCTTTACTACTAGATTTCACTGAAGTGAAAAACAATTAAAGTTTTAAAAAGCGTTGCAGTTTTGGTGTTGCACTTTCAGAAGCGGAGGCACTTGCCATGGCACTGTGACAGCAGGACAAACATTCTCATTATAATACAATCATTAGGGGTGCCAGTCGACACACCCGCTGCGCCACTCCCCTGTCGTAATGCCTCTTACTGGAAACTTGGGCAGCTGTTCGCCTTAGATTCACCGTGGAGGCTGACACCTCCTCTTTGCTTTTATTGGAATCAAACAGACAAAGTATAGACCGGTGAGCACACCGCCTGTAAAGGCCTGGAATCCTTCACTCCAGGCAGTGTGACATCACTGTATAAGCCGGGTAAGCCTGACTGGCCAGTATGCCTATAAATAAGAGCACATTACTTCAGCTATTTAACTGTGTCACCAGAGCCAGGCATATTACACAGCTTTGTTGTCAAATGATCCCTGATGTGATCACATGAGATTAAGGCAGACCTGTCCTATTTTTGTATGTATGTATGTATGTATGTATGTATGTATGTATGTATGCATGCATGCATATGTCTATCTATCTATCTATCTATCTATCTATCTATCTATCTATCTATCTATCTATCTATCTATCTATCTATCTATCTATCTATCTCTATACTCGCTTTAGCAGTTTGGTTTTAATTTATATTGTAAATGATTTCAATTTCAATTATATATATTTGTGGCGTTACCTGAACATAGTTGGCTTGTGGAGGAAATGGGTTGATGGCGCCATCGTATGGACAGAGTGAGAAACACCTTGAACGATGATATGCAACTGGAGAAACACCAAACATGAACAATTAGTGGAAATTTAGTCTAAAAATGCATTTAGTCTCCATGAGAGTAATATAGATGACCTTTACTTGCTTTTTTAAATTTGACTTTTTTTGGTCGAACTTCATTCATTCATTCTTTCACTGTTTAGGATTTCGAAGCGGTCCATGATGACTGACTGGCCATATTTAAGAATTCGATTTGGAACTAGTTTATGGGGTTAAAATCAAGCAAGTTTCCGTTCATTCATATGATTCATTATTCAGATCGGGGTAAAATGTCGTTCATATGATATTTTATACTATTACATTTGTATAATAGTTATTATAATATGTGTATGATATCCATACAAAATATCAGAATAAACAGCTGATTTGCAATTGAAACGCCTTTTTTTTTTTAACACAACAGCTTTTGCGGACGCTATATCGCCTTATTCCTGGAAATAATCGATCCGTTGATTTGGCAACGCTGGTGATCGATGAATCACGTTCCACTGTATATGTCTGGATCCGCATGTAGTTTACGGTGAATGATTATCAAAAGTAGTGACGCGAGGTTTTTTTACAAGAATCATTTTAATCAGCATGTCTCTGCGGTCACTTGTGTGTAGTGGTAAATTCCTCCGGGTTTCAGGGGGAATCCGCCATGCTGGTGTTTATTTGCATGCAGGACATCAGGTCCGGTGTTATCGGGGAGGCAGCGGCGGCGGCGACGGTGTTGCTGCGGGCTCACACGCTTGGCGCACGGTGGATCTGCGCAGCGACACGGTGACTGAGCCGGGAGAAGCCATGCGCAGCGCCATGGCGCAGGCCAGAGTCGGTGATGACGTGTTCGGTGAAGACCCAACTGTTAATGGTTAGAGGATGTTATTTTCTTCTTTTTGAGCACATTAACACACATTTAAGCAGAAAGTGGAAATGAAAGGAAGTCTCAGCTGATGACAAACCTCAGATATGATTCATTATGCAAGAAGTACAATTGATCGACGCTTCCAAAAATACTGGTTTTTAATTTCTAATCACTAACAATTCATTCATTCATTCATCTTCTACCGCTATATCCGATCTTCCTCGGGTCACGGGGAGCCTGTGCCTATCTCAGGAGTCTATGGGCATTAGGCAGGATACACCCTGGATGGAATGCCAACCCATCGCAGGGCACACACACACACATTCACACACACATTCATACACTAGGGACAATATTCCAAGGTGCCAATCAACCTACCGTGCATGTTTTTGGACCGGGGGAAACCGGAGAACCCGGAGAAAAACCCCCTGAGGCACGGGGAGAACATGCAAACTCCACACACACATTCCCGAGACGGGAATTGAACCCGGATCCTGGCGGTGTGAGGCGAACGTGCTAACCACTAAGCCACCGTGCCCCTCACTAACAATTGACTTGCGTAAATGTGACCTTTTATTTACACCCATTTTATGAGATACACTTGCTCTAGATAACCTCTGTATAAAGCAGGGGTCACTAACCTTTTTGAACCTGTAAACGACTTCATGGCTACTGAGTCATACGCACTCTTCTGAAATAACACATTTGCCTTTAGTTATATATTTTAATTAATGACAATGATGATTTCTCACAATAAGTATTGTGAGTTAACTATTGTGAGTTCACAATGAGTTAACTAACATTTTAGATGCATCTCACTGATGAGTGTTTAGAACAGGCCTGAGAGCTACTCATTTGAGGGCGACCTAGTGCCCGTGGGCACCACATTGGTGACCCCTGGTATAAAGTAAGAGACTATAAATCATCTTTTGTAATATATGGTTTTTCAGCCCATGTGTAATCTATCTATCTAGCAACACAGATTTCTCTCTTTTTTATTTTTTTAAATTTTATTTACTTATTTTTTGCACTAATCTCAAATGTGCAGCAAAGAGTGATACTTTGGTCAGAAACGGAACTGCAATGGTCAGAAACGGATGGGCAATGGAAAAATATATGAACAATTATAAACGATGCACCAAAGAATGAGGTGTGTACCATTACAAATGCAAATATAACATGTTATGAATTAAATAAATTAGAACATGTTGTTTTATGTATCGCCATGGCTATATCGGTCGATGTTTGGAATTTCTTAATTATCGGCTTTGGCAGAGAAATCTTTCCGTTTCGCTGATGTTTTCGTAACAAATTGTAACACCATAGTGTGCATTAGCTCACATTTAACAAAAACCCACCAATTCACACTCTCAGCAACAATGGTGACATGCCAATCAACTCAAAACACCTCCAAAGGTTTTCTGAACCTTCAAAATGGTCTATGTAGACTGGTTCACTAGTCTGCATAATCATGGGGAAGACTGCTGATTTGACAGTTGTCCAGAAGACGATCATTGACACCTTTCACAAGGAAGGGAAGCCACAAACATTCATTGGCAGAGCTGGCTGTTCAGAGTGCTGAATCCAAGCATGTTAACAGAATGTTGAGTGGAAGTAAAAAGTGTGGAAAAAAGATGCACAACCAACTGAGAGAACCGCAGCCTTGAGAGGTTCGTCAAGCAAAATCGATTCAAGAATTTGGGTGAACTTCATAAGGAATGGTCTGAGGCTGCCGTCAAGGCAACAAGAGTCACCACAGACAGGCGCACCAAGGAATTTGGCTACAGCTGTCGTATTCCTCTTTTGTTAAGCCGCTCCTGAACCACAGACAACTTCAGAGGCATGTTACCTGGTCGAAGGAGAAGAAAAACTGGACTGTTGCCCAGTGTTCCAAAATCCTCTTTACAAATGAGAACAAGTTTTGCATTTCATTTGGAAACCAAGGTCCTAGCGTCTGGAGAAAGGGTGGAGAATCTCATAGCCCAAGTTGCTTGAAGTTCAGTGTTATGTTTCCACAGTCTGTAATGCTATCTCTTGGTGTTGGTCCACCGTGTTTTTTGAAAATCTGCAGCCCACTGCTAGCTCCGGTGGGGGACCCACCATGATAATGTGTTTTCTCCTACCAAAAAAAACATAAGTCTCAGAACTGGCTCTTCCTCAAATATGCATGTATTTCTCGGGTTATTTTTTTTAAAAAGACATTGTTCCAGGGGAGTCCAAACCTTCTGAATGAAAACTGGTTCATGTGAGGTGGATGAAACGAAAACTATATGGTAAGTAACAGTAATGCATTTTATTCAGTAATATCCACTACATATAAATTTTTAAAAGTAGTATATTTTTTTCATATGTTCTGGGCTATTAGCTTAGGATGTTAAGCTAAATACTGCTAAACAAACATGCAAATATATGCATGCAGGGTTGTATTATTTTTAAAAGCGAAACATTCATTCATTTTCTACTGCTATATCCGATCTTCCTCGGGTCACAGGGAGCCCGTGCTTATCTCAGGTGTCTATGGGCATTAAGGCAGGATACACCCTGGATGGAATACCAACCCATCGCGGGGCGATGCTCTAGGGACAATTTTCCAAGGTGCCTACCGTACATATTTTTGAACCAGGGGAAACCGGTAGAAAAACCCCCTGAGGGGAGAACATGCAATCTCCACACACATGTGGTCGAGACGGGAATCAAACCCGGACCCTGGAGGTGTGAGGCGAACGTGCTAGCCACTAAGCCACCGTGCCTTTTATTAAAAGCGAAACAGAAGAGTAAAATTAAACAGTTATAAATATACATTGTAAATGAACTATATGAGATTTGTTGTTACTCTGCATTGTATATAAAATTCTTGAATATGAATATGTTAATTATTTATAAATATCTTTAATGTACATTAAAAAGCAGGAACTAATAAAATGCATTTTTTTTGGTCATTCTAATAGATGGCTGGACAGAACCAACACATCACTGCAATATTCAAAGTGCAATTTTGCAGTGATGTGGTAAAAATCAAAGTAAAAATGTTCTCTGAAGTATTGCCTCATTTGTTTATATTGTAGAAATATTTATTTCTGTAGTCCATTTATTTAAAGCTGAACTAACATTTTCAGTGTCTCATTTATTGTAATCTTGTCTTATCTCTGCCTCTTTTCTGCCTACTGAATTCCCAATTAGCCATTACAAATCCCATATTTTCTTTTACCTGTATGTGCTTTATTACACTTATACCACAATCTACCAACACAAACTATTCTGTTAATTAATTACATCCTGCTTATATCTTTGCATTCATTTATAGTCACATCTGCAAAACAGGTTATTTCCTGATACCACTTGCTTTATTACAGCACAAAATATCAGCATAAAAATATATGTCGAAAGAAAATAGAAAACTGATGTTTTTTTTTTTTTTTTTCATTCATTCATCTTCTACCGCTATATCCGATCTTCCCTCGGGTCATGGGGAGCCTGTGCCTATCTCAGGTGTCTATGGGCATTAAGGCAGGATACACCCTGGATGGAATGCCAACCCATCGCAGGACACACACAGACACACTCACACATGCATTCACACACTAGGGACAATTTTCCAAGGTGCCAATCAACCTACCGTGCATGTTTTTGGACCGTGGAGGAACACGGAGAATACGGAGAAAAAAACCCCTGAGGCACGGGGAGAACATGCAAACTCCACACACACATGGCCGAGACAGGAATCGAACCCGGACCCTGGCGGTGTGAGGCGAATGTGCTAACCACTAAGCCACCGTGCCCCTCTGTTTATGTTTTTGATAAATGTATTTTGTTTCAGACCTGCAGGAAGTGGCAGCTAATATGTTTGGCATGGAGGCAGCTTTGTTTGTACCCACAGGAACTATGGGCAATTTAATTGCAGGTAAGAATATAAAAATTAACAAAAAAAAATTATATTCCGAACAAATGCAAACTATAAAAGAGTTTAGCAAATCAAACCAAAGGGAAAAACACTATTGAAAGTATCTGTTATGCACATCTGTTTGGCACAGATACTTCCTAACTATGCAATTGGTATTGTTTACTTTCAATAGTGTTTTTCCCTTTGGTTTGATTTGCTAAACTCTTTTGGATAAGGTGATTGACTTGAGTTCAAATCCCAGCGCTAGATCTTAGATTAGATTAGATTTTTCGATTTCGGATACAGTGGGAAAATGTTTTAGCCAGTGTTTTGGAGCTGTGGCTGTCGTGTTTATTCGGCCAGCTCTACCCAGCAGCTGCAAGCTGTTGATGCTGGGCCCCTGAACAAGGCCCTTAACCTTCACCTGCTTGGTTGTATACAATAAGATATGTCATATGTCTATGTAAAATTTTTATTTCTGAGAATATGATATTTTAAATTTAGTCTTGGAGTCTCAATTAAAATTTTTTTATGTTCTAACAATTTATATAAGTTACTGAACATTAGTTATCTGTGTATTAGTTACAATTTACTGTAGTTATCTGAGCTCGTTAACATTTCTTTTGTGTTCTAGTAAGATGTTTTGCCATTGTTGTCTTCATAACGATCTTTGCTCTCATCTGATTGACAGAAGGCTTAATTATTTTGAGCAAATTATAACTGTATTCTGTATATAACTGTCAGCTGCAAAATAAAAACAACAATAACATAGGTGTGAACAGAGTAAATAAAATGTAAAAGGCAATCTGCATGTAAGTATTGAATTAAAGAAAGAAAGAAATGTCAGAATGTGACTAAATTTGTGCATTTTTCAGAGCAAGTTAAGGTTTTCTGTTTGGGTCATTCTAATTCATATTCTTGAGCTGACAAGATTAGAAATGTTTAAAAATGTTTTATGTTAAACAGCAATGCAGTTTGTTGGTCTTTGATAATCATTGAACAATTTTTTCGCTACTCTAATATAAAGCCAACTGCTTTCTCATAAGTAATCATTTATGAAAATAGTTAAAAGATGGGGTTGCTTAAAGTATGCCAAGTGAGCTATTTGAACATCACATGTTGCATCCAGGTGCACTTTAAACTTAATAGTTTGATGTTTTACAGCTCTCACTACACATGTATTGTCTTTCATTCTCAGTCATGGTCCATTGCAGAGAGAGGGGGGATGAGGTGATTGTTGGGGATCTTTCTCATCTGCATATCTATGAGCAAGGAGGGAGTGCACATGTATGGTTCGCAGAGTGGAGAGTATACAATTTTGTATCACACATTACATTTTTAGTATTGATGTACAGCACGTTTATGATTGACATTCAGAATAAAAAATTGTTATATGGATAATTTAATAAAGTGACCATAACCCTATTTTATTGCTTATTTTATGTATATATATATATATATATATATATATATATTTTTTTTTTTTTTTTTTTGCCAAATTATCTGAATGTGTGACTGTCATTCACGAAAGGCTAACGAAAGGCACCTGCTCTGATGCATTTTTCCAGCTTGCTGGTGTACACTCCACCACACTTACAACCTTGGCTGATGGAACATTTGATCTGGAGCAGCTGGAATCAAAAATCCGCCATGAATACCCCGACGCACACTATCCCTGCTCACGCCTAGTGTGTGTAGAAAACACGCACAACATCATGGGTGGGCGTGTTCTCCCTCTCTCCTTCTTGCAGCAGGTTAGAATCATAGTGTTTCAAAATTTGTCTATACAATTCACACTTTAGTTCCTGCTGAGTCTATTTGTAAATTGAATGACAACGGTTAGCAATGATCAATCAGTTGTAACCCCTGGTGTTATTAACATGCACAATTTTTTTTCTCCCAGTTGCGCTCTGTGGCAGATAAGTATGGACTCGCTGTGCATATGGATGGTGCTAGGCTGATGAATGCAGCAGTAGCACTGGGTGTGCATCCCTCTGTCATACTTAAACACTGCCACACAGTCAGTGTGTGTCTGTCTAAGGTAAGAGTCCTGCTTATTGATCTTCTGTTAAAGTCACTGATGATGACTATGAGCATTCTACTTTCCATAAAACTTTTACAAGATTCCATGCAATTTTACCTCATGCTTTTATGAGACCATCGTATATGTAGCATTTCACACATATATTTCACTGTATTCAGCAGATTTTTGCTTGCTATCATATTTTGCACTATGTTCATTTAAATGTAGATTAAGTTAATTAAATTGAGTAAAATATTTTGATTAAACATGAAGTCAGACTTTAGCTGGAAGGGGTAGCTCAGTGGGCTCCAGGGGTCCTGTATCATGGCTGACTCTGTGGTCTGACTCCAGCTTCCAAACACACCGAGATATGCGAAGAAAAAAAATGGACTGGGTTGTAATGTATGTGTGGCAAATAAAGGCTAGTCTTCTATGGTGAAATGTATAGATGTTTCTTTTAACTGATTCATTTTGATTCTCCTGACTTTTCCTCAATTATTTCCTCAACTGAGACACCGTAACATATTTAGATGCATATTATAGATTAGAGTGTTCCCCATCTGTTGTGATTTGCCAGAGTCAATCTACTCTGTCAGTGGAAAGGAACCAGTTATAGTTTCTAGGAGCAACTATAGATACACAGATACAGAAGACAGGAAGACACCAAAACAAATACAAAATGGTAAAAATTGCAAGATACAAACAATGGAGGTCTATAATTAATGTGTCATTGTTATAACGTACTATATTGTAGCAGTCATTACTTAAAGCTGTCTTTAAAAGGGATTGGGAGCACCTGCTGGGACCATACTTGCTGGGTCTAAAGAGTTCATCCAGAGAGCAGTGCGTGCCCGTAAAGCTCTGGGAGGTGGAATGCGCCAGTCAGGTATTTTAGCAGCAGCTGGAAAAATTGCCCTGTTGGACATGATGGCCAGACTGGAGGAGGACCACAGGAATGCCAGGACTTTTGCCAAAGGTGACGTATGACCCTCAGAGCCATTTCTGTGACTTTAAATACATGTATTCTTGTTAGATTTTCACTGCCTTTCAACAACGTGGGGACTACTTTTTCCTTCTTAGTAATGCATTCCACTAAATATTGTTTTACTTATTTTCCAGATCCTACTTATTTTTCAGATCCTGCTTAAAGATACAGTAGTTAAGACATTTTGTTAACATGTATATCTGCTTTCTCACTAGTCTGGTAGACCCATTAACAATTCAAGCATCCCACTCGGTTAAATCCAACCAAAAGTACACTGTATGGCCTACATCTGGGCTTTTCCCAGAATTTTTGCTCAAATTCTCAGGTGCTTTTTTTCCTAGAATAGCTTTGGATAATGTCGATTTATGTGTAAACGTTAAATGATTTTTAATGGCAGGATGTTGTGAAGGCCACTGGCCAGTCAGAGGATTTCTGGATTTATGTCAATTTTGAAGTGTGTGGCAAGAAGCAGTACAGTTCAATGTTCTGGAAATTTCTTGCAGAATTGAAATTATGGCTAAATGAAGGTGGGCATTGAAGATGAAGGCCCATTTTGACAGTGGCTTTATGAATAGCTAGTTTATGTATACACACACACGTTGTCAACAAGACAATAAAAATCATCCAGTTCTTTGGAAGGTCTCTACCATATTTACTGTTGGATTTTGTTTGTTGACTGAATAGTTTTATCCTATTAGTTTTTAAAGATGCATGTTGGCCTTTTATTTGAAATTATTGTCACACTGAAAGTTAAGGTTTCTCCTTTGAGGTGAAAAATATTTTCTCCTTTTTTCCTTTGAGGTGTCTAATTGAATTGTTTTGTCTTTCCTCACAGCTTTGATGGAATGCGATCCTCCTTTGTACCATGTGGACTTAGCTTCTGTCGAAACGAACATATTGCGCTTCAGATTGCGAATTCCTGGGCTGAATACGACTCGTTTCTGTGAGCTGATGGAGGAGGTGACCAAGGAGGAGGTTGACGCTCTGAACCAGGGTGTACGTGTGCTCATGTTCCCTCACGTTGGGGGTACGGTGAGAGCTGTGTGGCACCTCGGGATCAGTGAGGAGGACACGCGGCTAGCTATAAAGAAAATCCAGTTTGTGGCCAAAATGTTTCACTTAAATTCAGTAAGAGGTAGATAAAGTCAATCCTCAGTATTGTTTACTTTGATCAGCAAATGCTGTAGGGTATTTTGAACCAAATGAAAAAGATTTCTATTACACAACAGCACTTTAAACTTATTTTACAACAATCACATATACTAGTATAACATGGCTTTCTATTTTGATTGGAATCGTGCTTTTTTTAAATCTTACGTAAAGCCTGTATATCTAACAGTTTCTAAAAGTTCATGTGAATTTAAAATACATTTTGAATTGTACACCTTGTTTCATTGGTCTGTTTAAAAAGGAATTAGTTTAAACAGTATATATATATATATATATATATATATATATATATATATATATATATATATATATATATATATATATACACACAGTGTGGTGTTTCCTAATCTACAGCTACCTAGTTTGGTTGAGTCTGTGCACCTGATAGTGCAAGTGTAATAGTCGTCTGCTGTTATAGCACATTCACCTGTGATGTTGCCATGCATTAAGGGTAAGAGAATTATATGAACTCCTTGGGGGGGCACTGTGGTTTAGTATTTAACATTTTTGCCTCACACCTCCAGGTGTCCTCCGCCATGCCTCAGAACCGTCCTGAATTCCCCCCCCCACATACTTTTTGTAAACCTAAATTTTTGTTTCTGGAAAAGGTACACCCCCTGTGCTAGTAACAATCCTTCCATGGTTAATATCACAGAGATGTATATCACACGTTTTGTTTATTTATTTATTGTTTGATAGAAATGTAACCAATATCACACAAGTTCAGCTTCAGCTGTATTTAAATTGTTTGCATTTCACAGGTGCCACATGATTGACTGAATAGTGTTCCTAAAACTGACTGTATAATATACATAGAATTGGTTTAACTATGAAACCAGTGACATGTGTCTATTTTTGTAAGCTTTAAATTATAAAAGTCCTTAGTCTGTATACACATTATAGTCCTAAAAGTCTTTTCTAATTTAATACCGCAGTTTTCAAATAAAATACAGTATTTTGTACCAAGGAGTTAATAGGGTCCATATATCCATAATATGGTCCACAGTCACAATATTAGTAATATAAGAAGATTATTACATTTTCAATATATTGAATATTCAAATGTTGAATGTTTTTGTGTTATAAAAATGAATTTTAGCTACATCTCCACTGGTAATATTGTTCCATAGCACATATAATCATGTATTTTTTTTATTTTGGGAATAATGGGTCTGTCCCTAAGGTTTGCATATTAAGTACGTGTAACATATGTCCCATGAACACTCCTGCACTCATTCTGGAGATGGATTGTCTAAATTACCAGGGGGATATTGCATTTGCTGTGCTGCATCTCAGACCAGAGCCCTGAGCCGAACGCTAGTCACAGCTTTTGAGAGCAGCTGCATAAAGAAAAATGCTTTACAAGTGTCAGCGTTAATGAAATTCTATGTACAAAATGGCC
This sequence comes from Kryptopterus vitreolus, assembly GCA_030449085.1. Taxonomy (NCBI): domain Eukaryota; kingdom Metazoa; phylum Chordata; class Actinopteri; order Siluriformes; family Siluridae; genus Kryptopterus; species Kryptopterus vitreolus. The sequence continues at coordinate 27,794,437 of JACRUU010000015.1, read as the reverse complement.
ATAAATAGTATTGTGTTGTGCTGTATCTAATTTCTAATTAAATACACTTTGGGTGTGTGTAAGGAATTCAATTAAATTTGATGGTTAGAACAACAGTTGCCCCTGGCAACAAGGTGCACCAAGGTAACAATGTTCCAATGCTTCAATCATGTGAATAAGAACATATATTATACTATTACTGAATAGACTCAAGTGTGTGTGTGTATTTTATTTGATTTACATGTATGTATATATATATATATATATATATATATATATATATATATATATATATATATATATATATATATAGATATATCGATATATATATATATATATATATATATATAGAAAGAGAGAGAGAGGGATAGATATATAGAGATTTAGATTTTTTTTCAGAGATTTAAAGAGAGAGATTTTTTTTTTACTGACACATGAAAATATCTTTATATATCTTATAAAATCCACTTTGTTAGGGTCTTGCTGCGAATTGGCCTAAAAGATGTAACAGAAATATAATGTCACAACCAGGTTGAACAACTCTATCTTAAAAAATGACAATATATGATATTAAAGGACAGTTTAAAAAATGTCCTTACATTAAATAATTTAAAACACAACAGGTAAATCGCCCCTATTGGAATATCCACCCCCCACCCCCCCCCCCCCCCCCCCCCAAGAGGATTGGAAAAGAAGCAATTTTCCAATCAGAATGTCTTTTGATTGGAAAATGGCAGGCCCAGCATGTTGACTTGATCACTGCTGATAAAATCATTGTTAGATAATAATAATACTTTGAATTAGGTAATATTGAAAAAAAAACAAAGGATAATTTCTTAAATAAAATATGTTAATTTTTAAGTAAGTTTTAGTATAATATATTTACATAAATAAAGGTATGCTGGCACTATTAGAATGACAGCAGTTTTGCTTTTGAACTTAGCAAACCACTGCATATGGTAATTACTGTACCTTGGCATGCATATGGTTTGCTCATTAGGTTTGAATTCTTATATATGGGCCACAGTCTCCTGGTACTGGTATAATTGGACCATCCAGGCAGAAACCAAGAGGAGAAGGCCAGTTGTCACTTCCAGAAAGAATGAGAGCCAGGCCAAACCCATTGACCAACCAAAGGATGTGTGAACCATGGCCATCTGTTCCAACCCAATTCTTAGCTTTGCCTCCTCCAGAGCTTTTTGGGAATAACTGATGTACAGACTTACACCAGAGAGGGTGAGAAGGCCTGAGGAAAAACAGACATATGGAGTGTGTGAGGATCACAAAATTTTATATTGGAAATTAATTAGATACATTTTCTTATAATTGTTGGTATAACGAGAGTCACCCCTGGCTTGATTATAACAGATAGATTTATAGGTACTAAGATATAGATTCAAGTTGTAAAACTTTCTAAATGTAAAATTGCTTTGTAACAATGTCCAAGTGCTATACATATACAACTTAATAAAGATGTTGTTCGATGTCCTGCCTACAGACTGGTTGACTATAGACTGTCTCTTTGGATTCCCCTCCTCTAAAGCATATGTGTGAAATCTGTATTTTCCAATGATATTGGACTATTCTTGGTGAAGAGCAGGCCATAAGATGAGTCAAAAAGATCTACAGGACAGTTACAAACTTAATTACAAACTCTGTTGACAAGCGGAGGCCCTTCAAGTTACATTAAAAAAACATTATTACTTTTTTTTAACTGTTATTTTGTTATAAACCATTAAACATATTTAAGCCAATGGTTATAAGCCATTTAAATATTTTTAATATCTTACTGACATAATTTTTTTATGTATTTATAGATTAATTCAGATACTGGAATTATGGGTCATATCCAATGCAGATAAGGAGCATTGAAAATCATGTAGTTTTTATCTAATTCATAATTAATATAATTTGTGTGGACCTCTTTTATTGTACGATCTAGAGCATCATAAATTCTGTATATTTGCATTTACATCACTGTATATTGACTATAGTTATTATAGTATATTTACAATAAATGCCTTGATGTCAAAAACAAAATAATATTACAATAATAATAATAATGATGATTGAAATTTATGTTTATTTTCCATTCTTTTTTATTTATATTCAAAACTAAAGCATTGATACTAAAAGAAAGCATAGTAGCAGCAGGTGGAGACCAGTGGTTAAGGTGTTGGACTCTGGACCGGAAGATCACAGGTTCAAACCCCACCACCACCAAGCTGCCACTAGTGGGCTCTTGAGCAAGGCTCTTAACCCTCAATTGCTCAATTGTAAGTCGCTCTGGATAAGGGCGTCTGCCAAATGCGGCAAATGTAAATGTAAATGTAGCAGCAAGAGCATTGGAAATGAAACTACTTACAGACTTTACCTGCTGGTTTTTGTTAAAGGGGAGCGGGACAAAACTTAAATATAACTAACATAATATAACATATTCTTGTGAGAAAAATCTGTTCCTGTGCAGGTCTCTACTCCAGAGCTAAGCGTCTTCGTAATAATAGTCAGTTGGAAATACAGTTCACAGAGTTTTTGTTTAATGGACTAAATGAAGCATCGAGACAAAGGCATTAAGGCAGAGACTTATTACTCTGCTAAATTCCCAGTCATGTACAATTTTAATCATCACACTGAGGAAATGATGGTCTGTTTCATAAACAAAACAAACACAATCGGAAAGATGATTTAAAACCTTATTAATAGAAACTGGCTAACAGCTTTAAACCAGACTTATAGAGCTGCTCTCTATGTACATAGAAGAGCTCATATTGGTCTGTTACTACAGCATTAAGAAGGATTAACATTAATGCATACCATAGTCTGTAACATCAGACTCACAATTACTAAAACACACAACTAGACTGAACAAGTACATAAACCTAATTGGGCAATAAAGTGTCAAATGAATGCAGGTTCTAATTAGCAAACTGAAACAACAAAGACACGCAAACTATTGAAACTTGTAATTTGCACACAAAAAAAACAAGTGTTGCCAAACACCACTGTCTATGCATGTGTGTCTGTGATACACTTTTATACCATAGTAGTAATTTGACATAAAATGCTAAATACTAAAATATTTCCAAAAAACTTGATGTACATCACCACCACCATCATGCTGTGCTTTAGGCAAACACTTTCAAAACCTTTATCATAAATAGAATTCCATATACAATATCCCCCTACAGTTCATTTGAATGCAATTTACATTAGACCTTTTCTTATTTACAGTTTATCCGTTTGACCTGAAATACACAAAGTGATTTGACGAAGAAATACTATTTCTTTCTTAAAGAGTAGAGTAGATGATCTATAGTAGAACTAGTGTTTTTATTTCATTTTAATTTATAAGTGCAAGACAAAACAACTCACATTTTCACCTCCTTATATATTTTCTTGTTTTGAGACAAACAAGTATTTATTTTTGTAGTTAAAATGCATAATTACTCAATTTAGTTAGCGAAGCTAAGCTTGGGCACCACTCTCTTCACTTTTTACATCCATTCCTAAAACTCCATTGTAAGGGGTGGGGGGGGGGATTCAATAAAGCTGGTAATTTTGCCCATAGGCATTAAAAGATAATTCACTGTAATAACACTGGTCCCAAAACACGGATATCACAACAGTCAATTACTCTTTGGTTTCCTTCGAATGTTATCCAGCAAAAGCTCTATTCTAATAAAGAGATCGTTGAAATGTGAAGCAATTAGAATATACAAGATGACGCTGTGATTAGACAACTATTGCCGTAGAAGGCCAGTTATGAGAAGAGTTGCTCTCTGCAGTCATATGCTTTCATGCTCAACCGAACACAAGCAATTGCCCTATAAAGCTGAAAAAAAACAACTATACAACATTAGAGCAGTCTATGAAGGGAATGTGATGTGTATGTGGCCGACACTTACTGCAAAGAAGAAAATAGAATGCAGTTCCCATGAGAAGTCGTCTACTGCGAGCCAGAGAGCTGGCCACACCACATATTCCTCCAAATACTAACAGCACCAGACTGAGAGGCAACAGGACAGCGATGACATTATGCATATCTGCATAAAGGAGAATTTCAACTGCTTACTGAAAATGACCAACAAAGTCAAAAGGTATTACTGCTGTTCGTAGCATCAGAGCAGAAAGTAGGTTTATCAGTGCATCAGTGATGGAGCTGACAGGGAAACTATTAGTAATACATTGCATGATAAAAGTTTCATATGTGAAAAAGCTTACTCTGCATATGCCTTTCTGACTGGGATAATCGTGGCGGGTCTCCTGTAATGGGATGATCATCTGCAGTCAAACACATCACCACTGGAATAATTATGCTTTAGTTTACAAGCCCTTCCTCCAGTTATTTATCAAAGACAAACATTTTGGGGGGGAAGCATGTAAAGGAAAAGTTCCTTACCATTCACCACTCCCCAAAGTCCAGAATGCACATAGTGCGGCTCTGTAGTGTTCGTCCTTTGATCCTCTATAATGTACCAGTACTCGGTTCCGATGGACAGCGCCAGAAAGCTGAAGCTGAGAACTGCGCTTAATCCAGCGCCGAGAACCAGAGAGCCAAATCCAACGCGCATCGCGACCAATGAAACCTAATAATATTACAAAGCGGTGGCAAAACGCTAGCACTTGTCATGCAGAATAATTAAGTGCACTCAAGTTAGTCGTTCTGCGTTAGGTTTATTGCAGACGAAGCAACACAAGGCGGGGAAACAAGGCGTCATTCATAGAGATAATGAGCACCACCTCTCCAAGCATTTTAGGTTGCGTAAAAGACGCACTTCAATACAATTTGGCGCATTACCGGAATAGACAGCCGGAATGATAACGCCTTAGAAAACGCTTAGGTGTCTTTGCGCAAATCGAAGCTACTAAATCTGAATAAACATGTGCATGTTCATAAGACTCACTTGTGAAAAGGTGATTAATTGACACATCTCTTTCCTCTCCTTTCGGAGTAATCCGTTTTTTTTTTATTTACTTTAACGTTACCGAAAATGCAAAAGATAAACCAGTTTTTTAAATCAAGAAAACTCAATGGAAGTCTCGATCCAGTCAAAAACAGCACCTTCAAATTATTACGGCAGTTTCCGTGTCCAAAAATACAAATACCTGCTTGTGGTCAGTCTACATAAATAGAACGTATATAAAAGTTTGTGGAATACTGATCACTGATCACCATCTTGAACATTCTCCTGTATGGCGCTAAAATAGCCTTTACTCTTCTGGGAATGCTGCAGGAGATTACACAGAACAACCTAAAGAGCATTTACCAAGTCAAAAAGTCATATCCGGGCTGTGGCAGCATTTCCATTCATCCCCAAGGTGTTTAGTGGGGTTGAGCAGGCCATTTGAGTTCTCCTCGACACAATCTTTGAAAACCATATCTTGACTGGGCCACAGGAACACTGTCAGTCTGGAACACACCGGAGCCTCTTGGATTCACAGGGGAATTGTATCGTTACCTAGTGGGCATCAAACTTTGGGACCGCATAATATCCTCTACAATTGTTAGACAGGATCGTGCTAGTCGGTTTATTCAAAATTCTATACTTGTCATTTGTCCCAAATACTGGTTGCATCCACTGCAATGGATTTGGAAATCAATGTTTATTTAGAAGAGAGAACATAAAAACATTCTAGCATTCAATAAAAATGATGTCTATAGAGTCAAGCTATATGCATACAGTATATACAAACATCAACTGTCCTAATCGTGTCAAACCCCTGCAAGAGATCAAACCGAGGACAAATGGAAATAATGGTTTGTGAAAACAAATAACAGCAGAAGGATCATTAACTTCATTCTTCACCCATAGCAGACTGGATAATCTGTCACCTTTTCATCTTCACAGCTTCTTCAAATATCTCAATGGTCGGACCGCACATCTTTTTCTTATTCAGAAAGAGGAAGGGGAAAAAACATTAGGGGCTTATAAATGTGTTTGATAGGATGGAGAAGGAAACAGAATATATATATTTTTTATTTATATTTTCTGGACACTAGCAGTCATAACTTGAATCGTTCTAATCACTATAGAATCATGGCCCTACTTCACCTCACTTATTTGTGTTTTTTTTTCCCCACTACTTTATTAGAGTTTGAACACTTCACATTAGCACTCTCAATTCCTTTGATATCTTTGATCATCTGTTTACATACCTATTACATGCAGAATTGACGATTTATTGACTATTTTTCAGAAAATATGACCATAAAACAAAAATGTTTATTTTATTCATGGTTAGTGGTGGCCATTTATCGTCAAACAACTAACTATTTTTAAACCATAATGACAACAGAAACCACCCAAATGACCCTGAAAAAAGTTTACATAACTCCAGTTGTCAATACCGTGTACCCCCCCCTTTAATAATTCATTACAATTATATATTTTTCTAGACACTCAAAGCCCATTTCATTATGAGAGGGAGATCTCATCATCCACCACCAGTGCACAGCATCCACCTGGATGATGCGACGGCAGTCAGTGCTCCTGAACCTCCACCACACACCAGCCTACTGGTTGAAGAGACAGAATGATGAAGCCAATCAGTAGGTATACTGAGCAATTTGTCACTGACATATCTGGATACTCATAGGGAAAACAAAAGAATTGTCAAAGGATCTGCAGGAAAAAGTAGGGGAACTGACAAACTGTATGTACACACATACATATATTGCTCTCCTGTATAAAAACAGAGCCTATATTAATACTTACAATAATATATTTCTGCCTCTCTTTCTGAAGCTTGAGAAAAAGTAACAATTAAATACAGGAACTTGATGTATAATATTTAACATTAACATTTCACTTAATAACCCGTAATAATGCCTTATAAGTTTTCGTGACCCTTCTGTTTCTTTTCATAATATTTCATTGGTTTTTTTTTCCAGGACATGAAACACAAAGGGTTAACCATCACCAGAGTAAATAGAGATAATTCTGAAAGTAAGCATGAGAACATGAAAGTAATTTCATAGAGGGTGTAACATTTCACGTTTTATTTAACACTTTATTGGGTTTGTTAGGTAGCTCAATGATGACATAATTCTGTTGTTTTATGTTGCACCACGGTTCTGGAGAAACTTTACTGTGAACTGAACTGCGTCAGAGTCCGTGTGTGTGTGTGTGTGTGTGTATATATATATATATATATATATATATATATATATATATATATATATATATATATATATATATATAATACTACGAAACTTCTATTTACTACTACCTTTATTTCCATAAAAGTCATTAGACACATATTGATTAAATAGGTGTACTTGCTCAGGATCATCATCAGCGCTCTAGTTCTTTCAGGCAGAAGAAACACTGGGCGATATCAAGATTGTTCTCGGAGGGTACGTGAATAAATTCTGCCTTAGCCATCTACAACAGGAAGAACCTTAAACATTCCCGTCCATCTTTACATTACAGGCGATAAATGAAACAGCACAATGTTGTCTTGTCTGTTGAATGACTTACATTCTCAGGAGTACAAACGCAGTCTTCCTGAAACGGCCAAGCACGAAAGGTTAAAAGCCTGTTATTATAATAATATAACCCTGTCGGTTCATCGTTAATGTTGTCCATAATTTACGAGGTAACTAAACGATCTACTTATCGCATAAGTAAACAAACACAATGAAGATCAGTTGGTTTAAATCTCCTAACGCACAAGTTCATTGGTTAAGGTAAGATAAACACGACGCGCGCACAGACGCACGCTCAAGGCACAGCGACATCTAGTGGAATTTCTGCAAATTCGTCAGGGAAAACATGAATGACGTCAGTACAGTGTCAGTCAATATACGATTTCGAAATACTATTATAATAAAACATCATAAATAAACATACAAATAAAAAGTATTCCATCCAGAATTAAGATATCTTTTTTTATTCTTTTATTCTTACTAAATAAGAAAAGGAAAAGTACAGAAATCTTAATTGTAGTTACAGAGTGACGGATGCTTTTCAGAAGCAATCATTGAGTTTTATCTGTTGAAATCTGTTGAAGTATTTTCTTTTAGCAAAAATGTGACAAGGTCTTAAAAGTTCTTAATTTTTATGTAAGTGCTACACTTCATTAGTAAAAACAGATGCAACACACTGCTATTGCAGTACTTAAACTACCACTTGTGTTTAAAGATTGGCAAAAGTAAAAAAATAAATAATATATATATATATATATATATATATATATATATATATATATATATATATATATATATATATATATATATATATATATATATATAAATATATAAATAAGCTTGTGGAGGAAGTGATCAAAAAGAACATTACTGTTTGAGGCCCTTTGGCAGATGTCAACTGATGAATCAAGATTCTAAGACTTTACAAGCTTTTTGCAAAGATGCTTATTTAACAGTAGTAAAAATCAACAAAATGCCTCGTGTGAGTGCAGGTGCGAAAAAGCTACATTAAGCTACAAAACACTTTATGTAACATTAAGAAATGTAAAGATCTTAAAAGCTATTTGTTTTTTAGTTCAAACTCTTTGGTTTACTATTTATCATGTTCAGTATCTGGAAGAGTATCATTTTGATATGTAAGAAGTCATCGGCATATGCGAATATGCAGCGAAAATATCTGTTTTAGACCAACAATTCATGTTCAAAAATGTCATTCCCCCTGAGCCCCATACATCACACATTATTAGGTTTTGGAGAAACAGGAGGTAGAACGTCCATAAAATGACCACTAGGGGTCAATATTCCCAGAGAGATGAGCTATCTGCAGTATCTCCATCACACTTCAGTGTTCCTCCCTGGTCTCCACGCAGGTATTTGCCGTTTTTGCCCTTTATTCCAATGCGGCCATGCTCTAAGAACTCAAAGCAGAAGTCTTCAGGTGTGTCTCCATCTGAACACACCAAACCAGTGCTGGATACATACCAGAAGCGCCCTCCTGCACCTACAAGAGTCATATCTATCACAACTGAACAATTGCAAACCAGAACTCTGCATGTTCAATATAGTAATAGCCAAGTAATAATACAAATATTACACTTAAATCTTTAAGGGATAGAAAATCTGCCTAAAGTTTTAAGACAAACAATAATATATGTATAATTTATATAGATATATATACATATATATTCACTTTTACATAAATCAAACATTCACCTTTAATTTTATACGTCCCATCACTGAATTGTAATGTGAATATGTCATAAACCGAGCGGTTTGCGTCTAATGTGTTCGAGGTTTTGTGATGGCACACATATCCGTTCTCGCCCCGGAGAATGAGGATGGGCCTATTGATCAGCTTCAGAATGAACTGTTCATCATTACCTGCCAAAGACATGAAATGATAAAGAAAGTCATAAAGAACAAGACATCTTCTGTATAAAGTGAATAATATGTACTCTGATACAGTTTTGGTTTTGTTCTTTATGCCAACACTCACCGATGGAGTCGCAAACTGCAGCAAGCTGTCCATTCTTCTTTGTGCAGACATATTTTCCATTGCTAGCTTGTAGTGCCACATGTCGTCCAAGCCACACAATATCAAACATGGTGTTGGCACTTCTGCAAAAAGCAATGAATGTAATCAACATTTAAGAAACAAAATTATGATATAATGTTTTTCATATATATATATATATATATATATATATATATATATATATATATATAGATATATATATATATATATATATATATATATATATATATATATATATATATACCACGGTGGCTTAGTGGTTGGCATGATGTTCGCCTCACACCTCCAGGATCCGGGTTTGATTCCTGTCTCGGTCATGTGTGTGTAGAGTTTGTGCATGTTCTCTCCGTGCCTCAGGAGGTTTTTCTCCGGGTTTCTCGGTTTCTCCGGGTTCTCCGGTTTCCTCCCGGTCCAAAAACATGCATGGTAGGTTGATTGGCACCTTGTAAAATTGTCCCTAGTGTGTGTGAATGTGAGTGTGTGTGCCCTGCGATGGGTTGGCATTCCATCCAGGGTGTATCCTGCCTTAATGCCCATAAACGCCTGAGATAGGCACAGGCTCCCCGTGAGTTCAGCGTGTCCTTGATTATCATTTCACTTATGTACCACAACAACAAAGTGACAACTTTTGTTTATTATTGGTGAAAAAGTGATCTTCTGACCTTTTTTGTTTATTGTTACATACAATGTTGTGAAATGCTCAGAAAACATGAAAATCATAAAAATCATAAAACAATATTCCTGTTATCATTTTTGTAAAAAAAAAAAAAAAAAAAAAACACAAAAACTGATTATCTTTTTACTACCAAAATTCATCTTCTCTAAGACTTCTCTAGTCTCTAAAGACCTATGGAAATGTATTACTTTTATAAAGTTGTGACCCCGTATTCTCCTTTACACTTACGCACATTTCTTTTCTGTTTATGTGTTGGCAGAAGGCAATAAAACAATAATAATAATATTTTAAACATTTACAAATGAGCTATAACTAATTCTGCAGGACTGCAAGTTCAAGTTCATTTATTTCTAAAGCGCTTTTCCCAGTGGACATTGTCTCAAAGTAGCTTTAGAGAATGTACGAATTTTAAGTGTGGATATAAATAATTTATATGCATTTATCCCTAATGAGTAAGTTTGGATGGAATGCGGAGGAAACCTTGAGAGGAAACGGACTCAAAAGGGAAACTCATCGTCATCTGTGTGATATCAAGTGTGAGAATAATACCCAAAATACCATAGAATGAAAACTACAATGAACCATTGGTGGGTGTGATTGTGTATAACAGGGATCACCAACCTTTTTGTAACTGAGAGCTACTACATGGACACCGAGTCATATAAAGGGCTACCAGTTTGAAATACTCCTCTGAAATAACAAATTTACCTTTAGTTATATATTATTATTATTATTATTATTATTAATGATACTCATTTATCTATGTAAATACACTTGACAGTGACTATCAACAACGAATTAACTACATTTTACATTATAGACGCATCTCACTGATGAGTTGTGCACTTTTTATAGCAAGCCTGAGAGCTACTCATGTGCTCCTTGGGGGCTACCTGGTGCCCACGGGCACCACGTTGGTGACCCCTGGTGTATAAGGTCCTAAGCCAAAGTAGTCCGTGTCATAACTCCGCATGAAATGGGATTCAGAAGATACTGGTACATCTCTAGATGGTTCGGGATGATTGCAGGGAGGTGCTGGCTTAGGGGTAAGGTGTTGGACTCTGGGCCAGAAGATTGCAGGTTCAAACAAACCCCACAACCACCAATCTACCACTAGTGGTAGTGGGCCCTTGAGCAAGGCCCTTAACCCTCAATTGCTCAGTTGTAAGTCGCTCTGGATAAGGGTGTCTGCCAAATGCCAAAAATGTCATGTAATATAAATGTCTGTTCCAATGTTTATTCTTAGAAATTCCATAATCTGCATTATGTGGGACACAACAGGAGCCCTTGGGATGAGGGTGGGACACAATTGCCTGAGACAGTTTTTAATATTAATGGTCATTGACTTACACTTCTTTGGCTGTGGATTGAATTCCTCCATGAGCTACAAGTGTCCAGTAGTTGCCTTCAATTGTCCTGAACTTGTACTTTTTGCTTTCTTTGTCAATCTCCATTTGAAAAGTCTCCATGTCTGTTTCATCATCCTGATTTGCTGAAATGTTCACACCTGTGACAAAAACAGTAGAAGATTTGACAAAAAAAAATTATTAAAACATGCTTTTAGAAGAAAGAGGAATAGTTTTATATAACGACCTCTCCATTCATATATATATAGTTATTCATATAATTTGTAAACACTGTAAATGTTTATATCATTTAAAATAAATTGTAAAAAAAAAAAATTTACTAATTCAAGAAAATGTAACATTGTGTATTTTGTGAAAACGTGTGATTAATCACGAGTTTACTTAAAAGCAATCATCCGATTAATCTATTAACAGCTCTATATATATATATATATATATATGATGTGTGTGTGTGTGTGTGTGTCTGTTTGTGTATGTACATACGTACACCCCAGATAAGTTGCAATTGATAATGCGTACCGTAGATGCATTCTAAAGTATCGCTTGATTATTTCCTTAATCCTTTAACAGCCCAGATCTTGAACCTTACCCCTCCTCTCTTCAATCCTCCCCCTCTCCAACCTATCCTCTTGTCCCATTCTGTGGTTGTGTAATGCCGTCTGTAGAGAAATGCAAAGCTGCATGGTGGGGCCCAATAAGCAGCTTTGAGTGGCGCATGTACAATTCTTCAGCTCTGACACTCGGGTTCCCAAGCAGCATAGAAAAAAAAAAGAAGGAGGCTGAAGCAATGCCTGTGTTTTGATGGGACACAGCAGGCTTCTGAGGCATGCTGGGACAGAAACCAGGCCTATCAGCAGAACGTCTATCGCTCACCCGTGGAATGCCTTTTCACGATTTTACATTTATGTTTCATGCATGTGTGCATGCTGTTTTCTGTACAATTGTTGCCTAGCAATGTATCATCAATTATTATTATATCATGCAGACTGTTACAATTAGGAATCTATATTAGCTTTTCTGCCACCACAGTGAAATGGACTGCTTATTTATCCTATTTATCATGGAATGCTTGTTTCAGAAAAACCAAACTAGTTTAGATTGTTATCCGAGTGAAAGGTTTTTGATCTTTCTGAACATTTCGCTGCAGACCCTTCATCTCACTGCTCCGTTACACTTCATTTTGCAATTTCATGTCTGATTCTGCTTTATTTTTACACATCAGATAGAAAGTGAGAGCCCAGCTGTGTCTGGACTCTGTCCTTATCTACTCTTTTGATCAGTCCTCCTGCACAATGTGATGACCACAAAGCTCAATCCTACACGCTTTAGAATGACCTCAGGCCCATCACAATATACTCCCTCTCAATTTACTAACCCTTTTCTGTGGAATGTAACAGTACCCAAAGATACCGAGACAAACAGAGAGCCTTCTGAAAACTGGGACACGTAGAACAGCATATGTGGAACTTTTCAAATATCGGTTTGATTAAATTTAGTGATTGAAATAGCAACCGGGCAAGTGGGAATTTGCTCATTTAAATATCCAGACCAGATCCTGAATCAACAACTGCATAGATTGTCTGGACAGGCATTTTTGACTTTGTGCACTTAAGAATCCTTAGTACATGGCTAAAGCGATTTAGTACAGTGGTTTTACTGCCATCAAAGGCATTTAGCAGGGATTAATTATGAATGGAAATTCTCCTGAGGTTGCCATTTTGTCAGTTTTCCTTTGTTCATAGTGCAGATAGTCAGGTGTGTTGGCTTACACAGTGCATGGTGAAAAGTAAGAACATTCCTCAAAGACCAAAGTGCTGCGTAAAATGCTACCGAGCAACAAAGACTATATACATCTCACGAGTGCATGATAACAAAAGAATTATTCAAATAGGCCATTAAGCACAAGTATTAGTCTCGATAAAATGTCAGGGGTAACTGTATCTAGATACATACCAGCCAGTGTGTCTCATCCTTTATGCCTTACCTGTAAGGTTTTTTTTTTTACTGATTTTTGATTGTGATAAAGAAAAAAGCATTTTTTTCCACAATACAATGTGTTACATATTTGGAGATTCCCCATCACTTCATCCCACAAGCCCACTTCCTCCTAACCTTGGTTACAATCCAACACGAGCAAGTCTACAATCTCAGCAAATTTCTTCCAAATGATCAGAGAAATGGTTTTGAAAAACAGCCTCCCAATGTCACTTCTTGTTATTGATTACAAGATCATCTGAGTTTGTATTGCATCCTAGAGTGAGGCACCCAGGGCTTAATGAACCCCAGACCTACAGTGCTGATTGGAGGACTTGTCGGAAGTCATCTTGGCCTTCCTTCATCATGCACAGACTCGCTGGGAGAAATGAACTGCTGCATCCATTAGCAGAATTACTTTGCTTAATTGCTTTTTGTATGGGATGAATATGCAGTAGATGGATAGAGACGCTCCTTTTCCATTAGCTACAACTACTCCATCTGCTGTGTACCTCTCTCTCTCTCTATCTCTCTCTCTCTCTCTCTCTCTCTATCTCTCTCTCTCTCTATCTTTCTTTCTTCCACCAAAACATCTAAACTTTGGCAACCCTTCTCCGCCTTATTTTTCACAGCATAGGATTTGTGTTCATCATCAATATTTCAAAAGAAGAAATGAAAGGTTTGAGAAGCTCTTTTCATATTTTGTTTTTCAAGAACAACGAAGTGATATTTACCAGCCCTTAATTATGCATCCACCAACATTTGTGTTGTATTAATCAGGTGTATATTTCTAATAATTCAACGTGTAAACGATAAGGATACTTTATGGCACTCTTAACAAAACTAACTCTGTAACTCCAGTATAAGCACTGCAACCGGCTTAGATGCTAAAATTGTAAACAATCTGATCTGAAAAGAAAGAAAAATGAGTAACATAAAAGTCACTTTGAATTTGTATGCTCAGATAAACCACAGACACAATAACAATCCATGAAAAAAGAGCTTTCTACTTCGGTGTTTTGAATAAATAACATATTTAATCTAGTCTATATAATATGGCACACAATTACACTGCTGGTTTTTGCCTGTCTGCCTAGATGATCAGCTCTCCCTGAGGATTCTCTGATTTGCCTCCCCATCGTGGCCTTTCTTATAACATAGTCCCCATATAAAGAAAAGCAGTGAAAGGCTTGAGTTTCTGAAAACTGACTCCACCATCATTGAAATGACCCTGTTCACTCAATTATTTATTGCACCTTGCTGCTGCCGGGTGTCTGCATGTGAGTGTCCATGTCTTTGTGTATCTGCATGTGCAGGTTTTTATCCTTTATTCTCTGTCCATGATCATCATCCTACCGCAAAAGGAAAAGGGAAAGTGACGCCATGAGGATGTATGCACGAGTTTGCTTGTCTTTCTGCATGCGTGTTAGAGGAGTACACTGAACATAATGGAAGCAGCTTATGTTCCCAACAATGCATATTCAGAGTCAATGAGTTGCTACAGTAATTTATCTACTGCAGGTGGCTCAAAATGCTTACCAGGAACACTATGATGAGACAGAGGAAACCATTCCAGCATGCAAAGTATACATTACACTATCGCTGCAACAAGCAAGTCAACGTAGATGCCTGGTCAAAGAGGAAAACAAAAATGTGCAGTATGCTTGCTATTAATGTACTTAGCCAGCGAATATAAAGCAGCAGCATCTGGCCAAACAATAAAGCAATGCCCAGCTGAAAAGACAGTTGCAGTAAATTATATCACTAAGGTCATGAACAGGCCCTTTTTTATTAATCTCCCCAGCTTTATAATATCAATACAACATTGTGCAACATTCGCTCTGCACAAACGTGGTGATCTATTTCGTCGAAGAATGCTTTGCTAAGAAGATTATTTATTTATTCTTGATTTGTTTTGTTTCTTGACTTTTTTTGCGTGAGATGTTTTTTCGTGTACTTACAATTTATTTTACAATAGCTACAAAACCTGTTTTACTTCAACAGTACCTGAAGAACTGAGACAAAGAAATAGAATCATTTAACAAAACACTTGCAAATTTGCTTGTGGAAACAAAGTTTATTGCAATAGTCTGCTTAATTTAGAATTACCTTCTATAAATGCTGAGTCACAATCAAAAATATAATATTAATCCAGTGTTATTTTTTAATTGAAACTCGGTGGTAACTCAGTAATAACACTTGGTTTTCTATTGGGAGCAAAATGGAAAAATCATTAATAAGGTCTGATTACAAATATCAAACCTCACATTCAAAGTGCACATATAGTATGCAAAATGAGAATTTTGTGTGATTTTATTTTTTTCAGTTGCTAAAGAGCCTTTGACTTTTGCAATTCCATCTGAACTTTACTAACGGACTCAGTCAGCACATTTACTAAATAAAAAATATGAGGAACAAACATTTTGCTTAGAAAATGTATCTAACTGTACGGTAATGGTCAAATGTACATGGTAGATGCCTGTTATATGAAAAAAAAAAACTATTTTCTTTTTGGTTTCTTCTCTTACACTCTCAATGATCTTTTCTTGTTGATTCCAGGGATCTAGTTGGCTGAAAAACTAAAAACAAAACCATATATGTAAACACTAACCAGGTCCCAATGACTTCCAGGGAAAAAAGAAAAAAAGAACTTGTTTTTAAGAGGAATGTTATCTCGTGTTATCTAATTATATCTCACTAGTCTGTATTGGTTGTAGCTAAAGGATAGCCTTCTGTACATCACACTAGTCTCAGTTACTCAATGGGTTGATTAGTTAATGATTAGTTAATGCTGTAATGAACCCTGTCATATAAAACTACTTTAGAGACCAGGGAAAATGAGTTTTCTTTTATACTTAATTATTAGTCTAGCTTTATTTATTCTGTGGCTGCAGGTGAAATGCAGGTAATGTTTTCTCTATTTCTGTATTTGTATAAAACCAAAACAGTTGTGGACTTAAGTATTTTTTTTTACATATTTACCCCATCACTATACAACATAAACCTACCAGAAACAGCTTGTTCTTGTTATGGCAACCAGCAATGTACAAGGTATTTATTGTTTGTGTGTCTGTGACCAAGTTCACTGCTTATGTGTTATTTTAGTTATTTAGTTATTATATTTAGTTGATGATCCCTTTTTATCTGTATTTGTAACTGTGTAGTCTACATCATCCTATTCCAAAAGTTCATTTGCTTTAGGTACCAATACATTTAAAAACACAAAACACATGAAAATGCAACCAGCACAGCTTACCTTGTCGAATTGAGACAAATCTGTTATTGGCAGCTTGAAACACCACCTGTGGATGACTCTCCTCTAGGTCAAACAACTCATCCTTGCCTGGTTTGGAGCAGCGTCCTGAGCGTAGGGTACCTGTCGGTCCCGTTGGGCTTAAGTACTTTCCATCACAGTCCTTAAAGGCCAACCTGCCCGATTTCAGCTCCAATGTGTATACAGTTCCACGGCCATTTTCACACAGCAGTTTCCCATCGTTGCTTAAGAAACGGCTATCACTGGTCTTTAAGCAGTACTTGCCGTCCATATAAACCAGAGTTAGAAGAGCATCGACACCCCACGGAATGTTGCTGTCCACAGCTATCTCACTGTCAGGTGGAGACAGATGAGCATAACGCTTACGAGCTACGCTTAGCAAGTTGGCTTGGGGGTGAAGGGCAAGGTGCATAGTCCAGAGTTCTGGCTCACCAATGGTCTGAGCAAAGCAGGACAGGTGGTCTTTCGACCCTCCAAAGAAGCGCAGGTGTGGCTCCGACTGCAAGGCCCAGCGACCATCCGACTGAGCTACAATTATAAACCTGCATGGACTCTCCCGTGTCTCAGCTTCACAACTCACCTTGCCATCTTTGTCCGAAGCCAGGTAGCGGCCCAGGTGGCTCTGCAAGTACACCACTTGGCCATCAATCTCATCTTGCTCAAGTATCCAGATCTGCTTCTTCTTAAGACTCGGAGCTGAAGCATTCACTTTGAATCCAAAAGCCTCTGCCGTCAGGTAGCGATTTTCATAATTAATCAGCCCAAACTGAAGCTTGAGGGCTTTGTTGCCATTTATAGGCATTGTGGCATAGAACTCGGTGAAATGCAGCAGAATACTAAGGGTCCAGAGATGAAGCCAATTACCAAACTATTTACCTCTCCTCTCTGTCTTGACCAGGTAGTCACTTATAAAACAAATCCTCCTAAACAATATATTGTTTTTCTGGAACTTACTTTGTCTTATTTATATCTGCTTGTCCTTTTAATTTCGTTTTTGGTTATTTAAGATTTCTTTTTGATGGTTTGATAAATTCCTCTTGTGCCTCTTCTATAAAAAGGACTGCTCATGTAGTCTTTCTCCCAAGAGAGCTTACCAAGGCTCTGTTTTTCTGTTTCCTAATCAGCTCAGATTAAAATCAGCAGGACTCAATACCTCAATCCAGTGAGCTGCTGACGTCACCTTGATCCCACCAGTTCCTTTTCTTCTTGACCAGCTCACTCCCTTCCCGTCCTTCTCTCCATCTCATTCACTCTTTCTCAAAGCATTCACCAGACTCTAGCCCTACCAGCAACCACTCGTGGGATTACTGAATCCTAAAGAGACATGGTCTGGGGCTGTGTTGAACAGTGTAACTTCTCAGCACTGCTTTCTTATCTGCTTAATTCCTGTCCTTTTCCTCTTTGCAGACTTTCTTCTTTATTCTTCTATATATTCGTTTTCCAACCAGCCTCAAGTTGGTCTTCGACTGGTAGCATCTTTGAATTTCAGCAGGCCTTTTGCAAAATGTTGATATGTTCAATCCACATGAATATTTTCAGTTGTTACTCAGCACAATTGCCACTCTTGTGATGTGCATTACCTGCCACCCTTGTCTCTTTCTTCATCATAATCTTCTTCTTCTTCTTCTTCTTCTCTGTTAATATTTCTTTTTGTTCATTCTTTCCTCCTTCTTATTATTATACCACAGAGACTTTTGAGGCAGTGTAATCCATCCTGCCCATGGTTCCTGTGTTTTTATTATGTTCTCCAGTCTCTGATGGTGATTGGACAGAAAGCTGGGTAACTAGAGCCCTCCCTGGTGGCCTGAGTATGTGATCAGTTTTCCAGCACACACTTGATATAGAGTTTCGTGCCTTCTCTGATTTCAAGCTCTGTGGTTCTTGGTTATAGGGCCTTTCTGTGCATGTGTGCATACATTTTGGTGGCTTTATAAAGAAAGAGATTAAAAAGACAATTAAAATGCAGAGACAACTGCTTTTATTTTAACATGAATGTCATGTGTTCCTATTCGGTTCTTTTCCAGTAGCAGTAAAAGCTATTTCTTGCATGGTTGTTGCAACAATGCTTGGCATGTTGTCCATCAATTTAAAATCCAAAAAGCAACAAAAAACTATTTATATATGAGCAGTCCCTCAATCTTTTTTTCAATTATCTCTAAACAATATTAGCCCATTCCCAGCCACTAACGGCCCTCCAGTCCATCTGCCAGTGACCCCCTTCAGGTGCATGAATGCAAATTGCAGGGAAACAGGAAAATACAATGTATATAAAGTAACTATAGTATCAACCTCTAACTTATAAAAAAAGCCTTACATTTTGCTTACACGTCCCAGTCAAAACTCTAATACAAACATTATTACAGTGAAGTGTTTTATGGCATCCATTAATTGTCCATGTTCCTACCTGAAAGGATGGAGATTACCAGGTGCAAACTTGAAAGCCCTTGTATGCCAACTAGGCTGCTGTGACCTGTAAGAAGATTACACAGTTGGCACACACCAGGCACAATGCCTAAACATTTTGCTCGAACCTACCATTAGCATTTATTAGGTCTAATGCATAACATTATGAGAGATAATCCGAGATCATTTGTACCACGCATATGGGACTTCCAAATTACATTCAAGCAGTCGGTTATATCATAAAATAGAATGTTATCTGAAAATGTAAACTCTAAAAAGTGGATTCCATGTAATGGGGCTGATGTCATTATCAAATATTTGACATCTATTGATTATGACGAAAAATCCAGTTTGTACTGTATAGCACTGCAAAAATATATATTCTTACTCAAACATACACTAGGCCAAGCCACTAGAGGACAGTACAGTTATAGAAGTAAAGAAAAGAATGCAATTCCCACATGTATTCAATTTGTCACTGAATTAAATTATTGGCTGTAGTGGCTGTAAAAGACATTTCATCCATCTTATAAAATGAATCGCGCTAGTGTAAGTATTTATCAATGCTGTGTGAATAGCATAGATCTATCTCTAATTCTTCCTCATGAACACGAATCATGAATATTTACAAGTTTTCTTAATATTATGGAAAATAAATATTTATTCTAAATAGTCTAAATTGTTATTTTTCAGCTTTTCCGTATAATGTATATTTTTTAATAACCACAGTAAATAATTTATTGACAGACAAACCAAACTTGAGCAAACTGACTAATACATTAATAGGGTGCGATGTATTTAGTTACTGCACAGAATCTTCATGCTTTGTTTTACAATAAGGAACACCCCCCCTTGGACTACCTATTCCTGTTTGTCCTGACACAAAAGACTGCTAAAACTAAATTATTACCAGCATTGTTCTATTTGTTGATGTTCTGCACTGGGTGCATTGCCATGGGCCATTACTTCGACCTGATCCAGCATGGAGCAGAGTGGTCATATGTTGTGATGTGTATGTATGTGTGGCGTGGCTTCAACAGCAGTGGCTCTTGATAGGCAAGCAGATGTTTTTGGAAGGCCAGTCCTGCCAGGTTCACTCTGAAATGGTGCTTTAGAGCCCATTACCCTGCTCCTCTGATGACACTCAAATAGCTATCATTACCACGCAGCCCAGGGAGGGAGTGTGACTGTTACAGAGTGAGTGAGAGAGAAAGGCTGAGAGACATATAAAGGGTGAAAGCGAGGTAGAGGAGTGAAAGGAATAAAGCTAGAAGGAAAAAAAGGAGTTTAGAATGAACATTTCAGAGAGTTAACAGCCTCCAGCCTTTTCTACCCTATTAACTCCTATGCTGCTCTTCCTCTCAGCTCCTTGGAGTGACGCACTATCCTCAACACAACCAACTCATGTACACCTCCTGCATGCTCTGCCTCTGTGTCAATCTCTCCATCATTTCATCTCTTCATCATCTGTTTCATTTCCCTGTCTCCTGCATCCTCTTTTAGCCATGATCCCTTTTTCTGCACCCTCTGACAACCTCTCTTTCTTCCCCTCCTCCCCCACTTGCCCCATCCTCATTTTTTTTCTCACCCTCCTCCCCTTGACCCCCTCTCCAATGAACCCTGCCTTTAGAAACCAAAGATTCATTTCCATCACTCTGTCTGCTCTTTATTTTTCTTTCCTTTTTCTGCCAAAGGATCCCCTTTCTCCTTCCATCAATTCTCCACCCTCATCCATTCGTATAGCCTTTTTTTTATCCCCTACCACCCCACCCCCTTTCTCTGTATGACAGTAACATGTTTCAATTAAGATGTGGCAGTGCTGAGAAGGGCAGATGGCTCACACTGCCAGTGTCCAGTTTGCTCCGTCACCTATGACCAGTGCGCTGACTCAAACCTACAGTTCACACTACCCTGGTTACTGTTGCGTGATCTGTGGCGCAAAAGAAAAGAAGCATAATTGGCAATGTCTAAAGGTCTCAAATCTGACCATTTAAGGTATAAACTAGAATTTCATGACAGTATTCTTTCACTACATATCCATCATGAGTGATATTCCCTCGTACTAACTTCATGCACTTAATCATTTATTTATTTATTACAGTATAGTAATTGCTTTTGCAAATATGATGTTAGAGCCACGTGGGTTTGCATGACCACCTTGTCTACACCAGTGGGGGAAAGCAGGGAAATTGGCGTTCGGTTATATTTATGGACGGTAAATGGCAAGAGCAGTTTTGAACACTCACTAGCTCTCGGTTCACCTAAAGGTGGCACTATTGCTTTACAGGTTTAAGTGATTGGACATCACCCCATAAAAGAAAAAGAAAACCGAATAAACAGCTTGGTTTGTCAATCGTGCTACCCCCGTGACTACATAGATGATAAGGCAATGTTCTGTTAAGTAATCATGGGATTCCACAGACCTACAGAAAATATATGACCAATACATTATTATTTATTATTTATATACTATATATTATAATCTAATATATTATTTATCATATATTATTGCATTACAACCAGGGGGAACGCATTCACCACAGCAATTAAACATTTTAATGTTAATTTGATTCCGTCTATATGTTATAGATTTTTATGTATGCGGTGTAGAGTGATGTTTAACTTTTTTTTTTTTTACTGCCCAACACAATTTATTTAGATTTTTAATTAAGGAAGTAAATTCAATTGTATTTCGAATATTTTGTACACATGAAACCAAAGCTCTCTATGCTGTATAACGTCTATAGACATCGTGTGTACGGTTAAAAGCAATAACATTTATAAATAAGGGTTGCCTCGCAATATAATATCTACATATAGAGTCTAATAATGACAGCAATATCACTGCAATATAGGACATCACGTTTATTTTATGAACGGTTTTATTTTTGATTTTTTATTGGTGAGGTGTAAAAGAGGAAACTGATCTCCAGAATCACCAGTGAATTATTCAGAAAAGAAAGACATGAGGGTTTGCACTAATTTCAAATTAATAAGGGTATAATGATGTGATAGTTAACAGTCATAACGGAATATACATATGTGCATATATATATATATGTGTGTGTGTGTGTGTGTGTGTGTGTGTGTGTGTGTGTGTGTGTGTGTGTGTGTGTGTGTGTGTGTGTGTGTGTGTGTGTGTGTGTGTGTGTGTGTGTGTGTGTGTGTGTATTATATTATATATTAGAGAAAATACGTTACAATAATAGTCATATGGAACATAATATTTTAGAACGTGAAAATGGGCAAACCCAAATGTTAGGGAGGAATGGGTTAAAAGTCGAGCACATTAAGATGAATAGAGAGCCGCAAGAAATCGCCGACCAATCCGGGTTGAGATTAACGCTTCCCCCCTCCACGATTGGCTAAAGTAGACTCAATGCCTGTCCGTTCAAACGCTCTGTATTTTTTATCCCACGTGGGGTGCGCGAATGCCGCCGCGCTTCTATTGGCTAGATGAGCATCAATAAGCTCCTCCCTGTGTGAGGAGATTGGCGAACAGCCTCGGACTCGTGCCCGCCCCTACCTTGTTCTCCGTCGAAGGAAATACCCCTGAGTGAGCGAGAGAGAAAGTGTGTGCGTGTTTGTGTGTGTGTGTGTGTGTGTGTGTGTGTGTGTGTGTGTGTGTGTGTGTATGGAGAGGGAGCGAGCGCGCGCTGTCGGCTCGTCGCTTCGCATCTACGAGACAGCACGTGAAACTAACACGGCTCTGACATTTTGTACCGCACCTCTTAACAACCGTAATATGATTTCTTTTAAAAACATGATTATTTGATATGATATTTAACTCCACATTTTCTCCTCCTTTCCCTGTGTCTTACAGCATTGCGCGCGTGTGGTATTTCAGATTTCATTTGATTCAGCTCTCTCTCTCTCTCTCTCTCTCTCTCTCTCTCTCCTTTTCTCGGTATCACCACACACTGAGGTTGAAAATCACCGTAAATTTGAAAGGACGTCACATGGCCACGTTACTTCTCCATTACAATAGAAAAGTGTCTATAAAAGGAGCCGTCCGGGGCAAATCACACGGCATCAGCCAACCAGACAGCCTGTGTGTTTTCAGACGCAACCATCTTCTAACATACAATTTGGGGTTGTTGTTATTATAAATATAGTTCTGATCCCAGTTTCTCTGCGATTCAGGCCTGACCAAATAATCCTCACTGATGGCCATCTGCGTCAGGACAGCGCTGCCCTATCTTTTGTGCATCACGGAAGAGCTTTATGCATGATCGTTTTTACTCGGACGGGTGGCGGGCACGCCCCACCTAAACAACAGTAATATGCATATTATAAAAATGATTTAATTATTAATTGAATTATTGCATACACAATGAAACTGTAACTCGAGTCATCATATTACAGAATCACTGGGATCTTAATTTATAGATTCATAGAAAAAAAAAATTGGGAAAAGAATCGATACGTTTAATTCTCTCTGGTAAAGGATCTTTCCAATTTTACACCCTTTCTTTTCTACTATGGAAAGCTTACATGTACTAAAATCACAATTCCTAAGCAAATCAGGCGAAAGTCCTCTTTTTAGGCAGAGAGGATCAGGGAAGTCTGTCTTGCTTTGTTTTTAGTGAAGTGCACAGTGCTGCATCCGAAGTGCAATTGTGTTAGATCCAGATGTCATCACTGCATTCTCATAATATCTGGCTCCAAATCTGACCACACGCTCGCCATGCTGTCGAATGCACACATTTCATCTTCTGCTGATGATCACCAACACTGATGCTGTTGTGATCCTTTTCTCCTCCCTGCTTCTTCTGTCATTAATGCCCGGCCAGCTGAAGTGTGCCTTTGCATTCTGGGAGTTGAGTTAATGAGTTAATTAGTTTATACGGTGATTATTCTTTCTGTCATTCTTTCTGCCCCTTTTTCTTCAATCACTCCGTACTTTGTTGAGTGATGATATCGAGCACGTTTTGTGATTGGACAAACGTGTCCAATCACACGTATACACATGGTTTGTCTTAGTTTGTCTCACATGCACTCACAAATCGCAGAGGCATTATCCATGCTCTGACTCCGGCACACTCATCTATAGACCTTCTCTTTCTCTCTCTCTCTCTCTCTCTCTCTCTCTCTCTCTCTCTCTCTCTCTCTCTCTCGCCTCTCTCTCACCCTCTCCCCTCTCACTCTCTCTCTCTCTCTCTCTCTCTCCCTCTCTCTCTCATCTCTCCCAGATGCTGCCCTGCTGTGATGCCTGAAGCTAAGCAAGCCAGTAAGATTAATAACGAGCTGTCCCTCCCGAAAGGCAGGGCAAAAAAATACACTGTTTGCAGAAGAGAGGGTGAGTGGGTGTGAGTGGGACAGAGAGAGAGAGGGAAAGTGTGTGTGTGTGTGTGTGTGTGTGTGTGTGTGTGTGTGTGTGTGTGTGTGTGTGTGTGTGTGTGTGTGTGTGTGTGTGTGTAAAAGAGAGACTCTTTTTGTTGGCAGGTTAGTGCCATTCACTACCTCTAACGCTCACACAGACCCTCCCTCGGGGCCCACTGACATGGATTAATGTGTTTAGTACAATTATTTCATTTATTACTGTCTGGAGCTTTTTTCAGATAAGAACATTTTTCAGGTTGCTAACCATTATTACCTTCAGGACTTGCCAAGCAAAGGGGCTCACGGTCAGAAGTGCTTCTCTCTCTTTTGTTAATGCTTCTCCCAGCATCTGTTTCACAGCTCTGCTGAAAGATTGAGAGGGGTTGGGAGAGCTCTATCTTTCACTGTAGGCGAGCCTGTGCTGTTTAATGGCATGATACAGTCTTAGCAGCCGCTATATTATGTTAAAAATAAAGGGTGTATTTTGTGGTCTGATCCTGTTGTCCTTGTTTGGTTTTGTTAATTAATTCATATGTATATTTATTTGCTCTTTAATACGGGCTATGGGAACTCCGAACAGGTGTGCTAGCAAACCGATCCTCAGCAGGTAGCCTCATAACACTCACACAATAGCTGCCATGCTGAATGATGATACCTGCTCCGGAGGGTGGTGCACCTCTTGATCTATCAAACTGCCCACCATGCACCAGTCCTCAGATCTCCTCCCCTTGTGTGCCTACTCACATTGAAAATCTCGCATCTGGTTTGGGTATGCGCATACTCTATCCCTAAACGACATTGATAGCATGCACACCCGGATCGCACATAGACTGTTATGAGGTAGTACCACCCACAAACAACACATTTAAAATTTTACCATAAAAATGTCAGCGTTCACACAATCTGTTTTAATTGGCCGCCTTCCGAGGTGGGTAAGAACAAATGAGATGGACTGAACAGACACCCCTCCTTTCACACTCCCCTTTCTCCTGCTGTTCACCATTCTTTGATTAGCATTCTACATTTCACAAGTACCCAAGTACAACGCAGAGGACATTTATAAAGTGCGGAAGACATCTCTTTATGAGTGCTTGCACTGTCTGGGCAACCTGATCTCATGAGAAATTTGAATGAGTCAGAGTGATGTGGTCGGATTTGCAAGTGGGATCCTGGGTTGGACTGAGACAATAAGAGAAGCCTGTTAAAAAAACAGAATGTAGAAACCCAGATGCAACGCAATATATATAAGTCTAACATTGTGAATGTGTGATTAATAAGGGGTTGGCTGTGCCATTGATCAGGCTGGCAGCAATATGAAAGCTTGAATGATACTCTTCTCTGGGTTTAAAGTATCAACAAGGTCAGTCCCTGGCAGTTCAGATAATCAGTCAGCAGGTCGTCATGGCAATGAGTTGCTATGGAACATGCTTTGACTGCATGTCAGAGGTCCAAATCTGTCCCGAGTTTGCTCACATCTCATCAATGAGCCTGGCTTAGTGTTTTTGCATGGGACACTTAAGGATGTACTGAGTCATTAAAGGTGCAAAAGTTTGTGCCTCAGAAAGGTCATTATTGGGATTGTCAGGGAGGAGCTGTAGAGCTTGAGTGATGATGAGACCCGACTTTGTCTTATAGCCTTATGCTCTCGACCGTGGATCTTTTCCCCACAGCATTGATTGAACAGGGGTCACTGATAATGAAAGCTACACATTGTCATCATTTATCAACTTTGTTCAGTCTGAAAGTACCCCATAATGATTTGTCCTGATCACCTCCCCCGCTATCTAAAAACTTTATTCTCATTGTTTACTCTAAAACACTCATATCAGACTTTTTAAAAGGCTAAGCTATTTTAATGGTCTTTGTCATTTAGATCAGAGTTGACTTCGAAATTACAACACAGATTCTACAGCTATAATTAGAGCACTTTTTTCCAGCAGAAACAATAAAACTTGCTTACCCAGATGGCAGGAAGTCATGGCTTTTGCTCTGAATGAGGAAAGCGGTCATCAGAACATGAAAAACAGGTATTTCCCAACAATGGAAACAATGGCAAGAGCCTGGATCTTTCACCATCCCCTCGATGTGATTGATATCCCTTTATGACATATATTGCAAGAGCCGACTTGCTCAGAATTTGGCTAAGCTTCCATCGGCATGACTGTAAGCTGATATGAGGAGAATCATTCTCTTGAACTTGATAATGTATCAAAGTCAAGGCTCCTCAGAAAGGCAAGCTGAGTATGAGTGGGTTGAGGAATCTCATCTGTCTTTCTTTTTTTTTCCAGCAATCAAAAATTCTCATAACAGGATTGTGAGCAAGTTAAATTTCACATAGTGCTAAATCAGTAGATTACATGGCGCTAGAAGGAGGCACAGTCCATTGTGCGCTTACTCCCATATTGGTTTGTTCTACTAGAGCAGTTTGAGATAATGACAGCAAGACAAGCATGTCTTCAGCAACAACACACGTAAATCACAAGCTTTCCCTGCTAATCTCCTTCTCTCTCTGTCTTTGGTATCTACATACCTGTCCATGGTCATTATTCAGTAGATATACATACATGCACAAAGAGGTCTAAGTGCCACCTGGCAACAGCGTCTGCGTGATATGTCTGCTTTAGCTGTAGTGGACTGAAGAGAATTAATCAGACAATGAAGAGGAGGTGGGTTGGGGTGACAACAAAATTATACATTTTCATTTCAAACCTATAGCTAAGCACTAGTTAAGTATTTTTCAGTGTTTGAAGAAATGTCACAAAACTAAATGAATAGCGAAAGAGCAGACATTGATGAATTGATGAATTAGACTGTATAGCTGAGGTAACTTCGGTGAAATGTTAGAATGTGAGGTTTGCCTGCACTTGCCTGAATCCTCTCTTTTGTAAAAGTTTGTGTCAGTCACAGGAGGTAGACCAGTTCATCACATGCAGCTGCCTTTCAGCAATTAAGCTTATTTTAATTTCTTTCATGTGATGTCCAAAGCATTTATACTTTTTTCACCGGCCAAAATATTTTTTGATTCATGTGTAAATAGATAATGGTCCTAATTTGATACTTAATTTCAATTGTCTTAATTAATTCCTTCATGCTTTTACACACACACACACACACACACACACACATACACACACATACACACAAACACAAAACAAGCACACACGTGCATATGCACTCACATGCGCTTCATGCTATAAAAGATTTAATACATTGTGTAATGGGTTACCTGGCAAACAGTGTGAGCTGGTGATTAAA
This sequence comes from Kryptopterus vitreolus, assembly GCA_030449085.1. Lineage (NCBI taxonomy): Eukaryota > Metazoa > Chordata > Actinopteri > Siluriformes > Siluridae > Kryptopterus > Kryptopterus vitreolus. Next base: position 27,766,723 of record JACRUU010000015.1, on the reverse strand, counting down.
TACAGGTCTGTAAATGTCACATGTTTTTCAATACCATGGCAACAGAGCCACTATTTTTATTTTTGTTTAGTGTTAATTGTCACTGTTGGCTGGTTTGTTATGCTCTATGCTACTTTATTAAAGGATTGTATACTGGCTGTCTTTGCAGTACAGGAGTACAGGATACTTCACATTCAAACAGAGAAAAAACTACCAAAATGTCATAAGTGCGATGTAACTGAATCATAGAATATTATAATTTAAATGTAATGGCAGATGAAAATTGCAATGTAAATTGGAATATTTATAGAAATAGGGCTTACAAAAGATTCCGTTGTAAAACTAAAGCAAAAAATATGTACGGATGGCTTGTATGACCATCCGTCATTGCCCTTAAAAAACACACTACATGGACAAAAGTATTGGGCACAATTGTATAGGATGTGCTTGTAAAGTAAAAACATTTGTATAGTAAAACACTACACCGGTTCCAGCATGATAATACTATGTATGAAAAGATACGTATTCTAACAACAAATGGAAGCTAAATGTGGAATTAGCTGTTCTAAAAGCAGATGCAAATTTTATGCAAATATTTTAATTTCTGTTTACAGACGAATTTTATACCACAATTGCATGGCATGTATTATTTTTGGAAAACTAGATCTAGACAATACGGCTCTCGCATAGCTCAGACAACTCTATGTGGCAAGAGGAGGTAGTGTGAGAGCCAAAAGGCCTGGAAACGGAGATTAAAATGCTAGTACTCTCATATCCTTATGAATACGCACATATGAACATGGATAATCATATCAGTAGTTCTAAAAAGTGCATCAACCTTAGTCACAGGTTCAAGAGTGTTTTACAGGGATAGAGTAATATGCCATATCAGTCTTAAAGTCATAATATGGGGCATAGGGTAATAGGGAATAGCGATACCTGGTGTTGAATACATATTCTGTGGCATCTCATCAGACATTTCAGTGTACATCTGAAATATACAAGGGCCAAACAAGAACAGAAAAATAGGACAATGAGAAAATAAGACCCAAACCAGTCCCACAGAAAACCCCATGTTTCTTGGCCTCTTAACTGGTCAGAAACCTTTTTCATCTTCTGTGAGGTTGTGCTAATATTTCCACCAGTACAATCATTTGTACAGTATTCACCTACTAGTTGACAAACTCAGTACTGCCCACACAGCTCCTCGGACAGGGTTCAAATGAGTGTGACGAGCTAGTGAAACACTCAATTCATCATGCCTATACAACAGTTATATAACAGGTTTGAACTAACTTACCAGAGTTATTCTAGACCAAGTACGTTTACATTGATCAAGAACATCTCGCTTCTGACACCAAATTGTTGGAAATATAATTGTTAATAGGATCTAGATTAGGGTAATTAATCGTGCAGCTCATTAATAGGATGGTGTAGCTCAGACAACTCAGTGTGGCAGAGGAGATTGTGTGAGACCCAACAGGCCTGGAGACTGAATGAACACACTAGTTGGAGTTCATCACCAATCTGATGTATTGCATCATCTGCAGAAGAAGAAGTATATATATATATATATATATATATATATATATATATATATATATATAATATAAATTTATAAATTTTACCAGTTCAGCCGAGTGATAATCTTCAAGGTATATGTAAATAAAACAACATGTTCTTGGAACAATCAGAAAATCCAGATTATAGAAAAGTCCTCACATGTTCCAAGCAAAGACGATTAACTAGTATCTGTAGGTCACATTAACATTAGCGAGAGATTACATGAATTTACACCTAAGATCACAAGTAGTAATTATATATTTGTCCTTCATATTCTTCCTGTGTGCCCTGTGACCATTCACAACATTATTTAGAAAGGCCAAGGTGGCGCATACATATTTACACCCAAGGACAGTTTAGTGTTGCTAATCTGCATGGACATAGAGAAGCATGCAAAATGCCACACAGACAAGCAGCCAGCCCAAGATCAAAATCCCTGGAACTATAAAGTGGCAATGCTTGTCTGTTGGTCAGGTCTGCAGCAACTATAAAATTGACATCGTTATTAGCATACGGCCCCACAGGGCATTGATAGCCACTCATTTCCATAGCTTGCATATGAGACGTATTAGCAAGTATTGAGCACTCCTGGCCCACGCAGAAATATATTTTCACCCATAGAGAGTTAAAGTGTGAGAGTTCAATATTCTGCGGAGCAAATAGAAATCTGCTCCACATGACATTGTGCTCTCAGTGTCTCTCTATTCCTCTCAGCCACTTCTGGCAGGGTAGAAATATACAGCTCCAAGTGCCCTTTCCCCTAATGGAAGTGAGCATCTTTCATGGTTAGGAGTGAGAAAGAAGCTGTCCCATAAATTTCTTGCCAATAACAGGTACTAGTTGCTGGGGAGAGGTGGGTCCATTCGGGGCCGATAGTGGACTCAGACACAGCTGTCTTCATTAATATCTCTTTTTCCCCAAAAATCTATTTATACTCCCATATAAAACTGAATGGTGTATAAAAATGATCAAGTGAATGGTTAGAGCAAAAAAAAAAAAGAAGTCTAAGGTCTCGCGATCGGATATTGACAATTATACAAGAAACACAAAATTCCGTTTCGAAATGCACTCACTGTGATACTGCACAAAACAACTAGGCTGCATTTTCTATTTAGTTTTACAACAGAACACACAGCAGTAAAGCTATGCTAATGTGCCTTCACAAATGGGTGAAAAGATAATGCTTTTTTGTCTCTCTTGCTGTTTGTGATGCCGTTATGGACACTGATTTGCAACTGGCATTTACTGCTTTTACAAAGTCTTCCCAATTCATTTCTCCCTCTCTTTGCCAATTAGCTGCATGGTCACCGAGGATGTTGTTTGGCATATTTGGCAGTATGCAGATTGAATTTGCTCCAGGGTTGGGTTTGTCTCTCAGTGGCACAAATGATTATTTGACCATCTTGTATATAACAATAATAGAACTGTTATGCCGCAGCCTGTCCTATTTACAAGGATGTGCTTGTTTAAAAAACACATACGCCTGTAAATCCGTGATGAATCAGACCAGCAGCATGAAAACTGCAGAGGCAGAAGAAAAAGGTGTAAAGCATGATATGGGATACTACCCAGAACAGACCCTTGTTCAGGCATTTGAGCCACTGATAATATGATTCTAATGTGTCAATTCTCTTTCGCTCTCTCTCTCTCTCTCTCTCTCTCTCTCTCACACACACACACACACATTGTTTTTCTTTCACAGGCCTTGAACATGACTTCCCCTCCTCTCCCTTTGGAAGGCCGGACTCCCCGACTCCAACTCAGCCTTGGCGATAACAGACCACCAGATAAACACGAAAAGCTTTTAACTTAATTCTGTTTGTGTGCGAGATCAATTAGCTTTTCAACAGAGACATTCCTCTGATTATTTGGCCCTGGTTTTAATTATACAGTGATACTGCAGGCTGTGCAAAACCACAGAAATGTTCACCCTGGATGAAGATGACTTAAGGCTTACTGTGCTTGATGTAGTTGTGGTAGAAGGTGTCATGCGTTGGTGAATCTCTGCTCATGATGTTTCAGGCTCAGTTGCTAAGCCAGTGTGTATTCCTTGTTTCTAAAATAACTTTTTTTTTTGTGGAAAGTCAACACTTTCATGTGGTCACAAGTTCTCATCACGCAACACTTTTTATGAACATGTCTTAATATCCATACAATGCAGCCTACACCCTGGATCTCTCACTGTGCTAGAAAAGACAACATGTTCCACATTTAGGAATGTAATATATCATGCAAATCAATCACTATGTGCCCAACACACTCTACAGAGTAAAAGTAAACACAGACCTTTTATGGCCTCATGTGCATATCATCTTTCTGCTCTAGGCTAAACTGCCTCTGCTAAAGCAAGAGCAACGTGAAAGCCCCCTTTCTTCTTCTTCTTCTTCTGTTTTTAATAGTCATGCTCCTGTGGTATTCAACGTAACAAAGAGATAAGCTGCTCATGGGCTTTTGCATATGTGCAGAAAATTAATCAACTTCGTTGCTTATTTTACTGGGAATAATAACTTTCGTGGAGATGTGTGATAAGTTTATACAAATCATGGCAGTGACTCAGTAACTGAAATTTCTCGTCATTGTTGTGATGGCTTATGAAATAAAATGAATGAAACTTATGAAATAAAAGATGAATAAATAATGTCGTTTAGTGTTACCTCGCTTCCGGTTCTTCAATATCCCTCTCCCAATTGACCTTCCAGTGCATTCAATTCAGTTTTAATGGTGATCAAAAGCCTGTGACTGGTGGAGAATCATTGCTGGGGCCCTACCACAAGGTTCTTCACCATCAGCTGCATACCTATATGCCTATTATAACCAGTCTCAGTTTTTAGGCTTAAAACAAATACCTAATAAATATGTGTAAGTGGTGTATATATTTTCTTGTCCAGTCGCATTTGGGGGTTTGTTTTCCCCTAATTTTCCCCCTCTTTGACGTTGAGAAGATAAAAAATTAGCTTTAGTTTTTGTTTGCTTCAAATTGGACTGAAAACCAAGACAAGATTTTCCCAAGACGTCCCAATTTAAAGGGCAATTAAAATGTATATGAAGTATTTCTCATTTGAAACTGCCTGCCTTTCAACCATGGCATTCTCTATATTTGACAGCGAGTTTTGTGGCTTTATCTTGTGTCCGCCTGCAGATAACATGCCTTTGAAAAAGTTTGAGTGCATGTGCTAGTGTGTGTTTACATGTTCATGTGTACAAGACATACTGGTTTGGTGTTTAGACCACCAGGCAGGATGATGGGAATTTTGCTTGAAAAAAGTCCCCTGAATGATGCTGGTCCTGTGTGTGATATGAAGATGAGGTGGGTCCTTGTGCCCCCACCATGAACACCTTAATTGCAGCCGTGATGATTCTCTAAAGACAGATAAACTATCAGATCAGGCAGCCCACATCACACACTCTGTCTTCATACAAGTGTAACGGTCTAGCAGTTTCCTTTACCATAATCTGAAAAGAGCTGAACAGTCTGCACCAGTGCGAGATTGCGTGGCAGTGCAACCATCAACAGTTAGCAAAACAAAGCTTTGGAACAGGGGGGGCGGATGGGACAAGTGGCAGGTTGGACAGTTGGTGTTATAATTACATCTTAAACAGGTCGTTAGAGGAAGGTCAACTTGTTCTGACACCACACCTGGTGGCCGACCTGTTAAAGACGGCTAAGAAAGATTAGTGTTAACAGTAGATTGGACACATCTTGATCAAACTCATTACAGCACACAGCATGCTATGATGATAAAAAAAATAGTGAATAGGAATAAAATCCCTGCTTCACAAGGAGAGAAATCGAAATGCTGAAGCATATAATAAACAATCAGTTTGAAGTAGACTCCAAAAGGAGTTCCTGTATGGTCGGAAACGTCGTCCTCTATGTTTTTCATCGCAGGTATGTCATCATTAACAGAGGCCTACTTCATAAGACACCCTATGCCATTAATGACAAATCACAGGCCTGTTGGGAGGAATGTATTGAAGAAACACTCATTGACAAGGTGTGGGCTCTTATGTGAAGATGCCCTTCAGGGAGTCAACATCTGTGTCCCAACTTTTTGGTCAAATCATAAACTGCATTATTTGCACCATAGAGAGGTTTTTTTTTATTATATTTGGATAAAATGTATATTGAGCAATGAGCTTAGCACTGGGACAATAATGCATGTTGCAATCTATAGTATAGCCTTTGTTTAGGCGCATATACATTACAGTTTTTGCTTGTTTTTAGAAGTTGGGGTCAGAGCGCATCTATTAGACATATAATATTTAATAAGATATAATAATTTTAATAATCGTCACCACTTTCATTTGCATGGATATGACTAAATTTGCAGGGAAACAAATGAGTATAGATTTGAAATACATAAGGTGTTCATCTAATGATACTTTTAACATAATCGCCTTTAGTAGTTTGGAGAAGTTGGGTTTTTTTAAGTGTAGAAGAGCTAATAAGCTGGCATTTTATAATACATGAACCATGATAAAACTACATCATTTTGCATGCATATAAACTCCCAGTACACCCACCTGTACAGACTAGTTCTAATTTCCTCCATTGTGTAAATGCAAATGAAATGGCAAATCTTGACACTGTAATAGTAAAAATCCTGTAATCTTGGATGTTGTTCATGAGTATTAAAATGAGTATTAAATGAAGAACAAACATCTTTTTTGCCGTGTTTTTAAGACATATTTAAAGACACATTTGATCTGTCGACTCAGTCAAAAGTGCATCTCCTTAAGCTTAATTACAGGAATGAAGTGACATGTCAGTAATTAGTGGAATTATATACAATGTACCTATAAACACACAACATGCCTCTAAATCGGTTGTACAGTATTTTACACTTATGATTTGAATAATCATGAACAAAGAGCGAGCACCAAAGTTATTTGGCTCATATTTATAACATCCACAGAAAAAAATCCATCCAAATTCCCATTACAGAATAAAGTAATTTATTTGAAAAATAAAATCATTTTCATTTTTGGTGTTTACTACACAGAGTGTAATGAGTGAGTGTACACTCTCCAGTAATGTTAGATTTTAATGCATAAAAGTATGTAATAGCAACTAATAACACCATTTCAATATTTGCAATATTATTTATTTTTGTCTCCTTGGATAGTGATTTTGTACTTTTATTTATTTATTTATTTATGCAGTGTATTTTGGTCTCTATTTTTTCTTATATATATATATATATAATATATATATATATATATATATATATATATATATATATATATATATATATATATATATATATATATATATAAATATATATAGAGAGGGGCATGGCATGGTGGGCTTAGTGGTTAGCACGTTGGCCTCACACCTCCAGGATCCGGGTTTGATTCCCGTCTCGGCCATGTGTGTGTGTGGAGTTTGCATGTTCTCCCCGTGCCTCAGGGGGTTTTTCCCCGGGTTCTCCGGGGTTCTCCGGTTTCCTCCCGATCTAAAAAACATGCACGGTAGGTTGATTGGCCACCTTGGAAAAAATTGTCCCTAGTATATGAATGTGTGTGCTGTGTGTCCTGCGATGGGTTGGCATTCCATACAGGGTGTATCCTGCCTTAATGCCCATAGAACACCTGAGATAGGCACAGGCTCCCCGTGACCCGAGGGAAGATCGGATAATAGCGGTAGAAGAAAATGAATGAATGATGTTATATAGATATATATATATATATATATATATATATATATATATATATATATATATATATATATATATATATCACCACAGTGGGATGAATAAAAGTTTATCTTATTTTATCTTATCTTTTTGTATGAAAGGGCTCATAAATTAATTTTAGCTTTTAATTTCAGGCTCTTAGCTTGCATGCATTTAGCTTTCTACATGTTTATAACAGTGTGGCTCCAATTTAAATCACAGTCTTAAAAAAACATTTTTTTGACAGTAAAACAAAATTAACATTCCAGGAAGTTCTGTGTTCAACATTTTAGAAAACAGAAGGAAACAGTTTTGGAAGGGCTCACATTTGTGTGTGACAGCCAGGCTTCCACAAACATCTGGCTATGTAATGTATGATGAAGCTTTTAGTAAGGAAATTATTATTGGATATTTATCGAGTCTTGGGTGCCAGCGCTTTGTAACAGGTTTTAGGTACAGGAGAGTCTTCCAGATGGAGCTGCATGATTTTTGTGGTTTCTCAGTGACATGACAAGTGTACAGACATGTTTTTAAAAGGGTAAACGTTTGTTGTTGTTGTTTTTTTTCCTTGTATAATCATAAAACCCAAACAATGGCAAATGCATATCTGGCACAAAAAGGATGTGCCCACACTGTTTAATATTGACATATTAGCATCTGCTATTATAGTCCTTGTTTCATTTATGAGTGTATAAGTCAAAGTCGGGTTGGGATTGATGAGGGTCATGCAGGTTCCTGTGCAGTGGTGGCTGGAGTGTGTGATGACAGAGCAGCAGCAAACAGGTTTGGTATGAGTGTCTGAGTGCTGCCTCAGGCCCCCGACACACCTGTGCTTTGGTTTAGTGTAAAGCCTGTTTTCTCAGACTGTGTGTGTGTGTGTGTGTGTGTGTGTATGTATGTGTGTGTGTGTGTTTATGTATCTGTTTGGGGGACTTGTTTAGAGGGTTGGTAGGATGAGCAGTACATAACGTGGAGCTTTTAGTGACAAAAATACGTTGCGGCAATACAACTTTGTCTTATCCACTCTCTCTCTATATCCCTTGCTAGATCTCCACCCTCTCTTTTATTCATCCTTGCCATCTATCTTTGAATATCTCTTTTTCGTTGCTCCCTCATACCCTATCGTTTATCTGTCCCCTTCTCTCTCTCTCACTCTGTCTCATGTTTAATCTTCAGGCTCTATCTGAGTGACTACCTCTTTTTCTCTCTTGTTTGTCTATATTTCTCCCCTCTCCTAGTCCACTCACTCTCTCTCTCTCGGTCTCTGTCTCGCTCTCTTTCTCTGTCTGTGCTTATTGTAGTGCCTGAGGAGAACACAGACAAAGAGTGTTTATGCTTCCACCACACCAGCTTTCTGACTGTGCCTCCCCGAGGCATCTCCTCCACTATCATCACCCCCTCTCACCTCCTCTTGCCATTCTCTCCGTTTTTTTTTTCAACACTCCACCCTACCACTCTCTCCGGGGTTCTGTCTCACTCCTTCCTCTCTTTCTCTTGTTCAACCACCCCCCCTCTCTTTTGCAGGATTTCATCCCCCTCCTTCATACAAATCTGTTGTTTTTGCTATCTCACCCACTCAATATCTATCCCTCCTTCTTCCCATTCCTTCCCCCATGTCACCAACACCTCGACTCCCTCAGCTCCACACTCTGTCACCCTGACACACACACATACGTGCGCGCACACACACATACACGCACACACAATATCCCACAGGCAGGGCAAGTCATATAAGTTCCATTAATGACATTGCAGCAATCTATCTTTATATACAGTGGCACTATGCTTCTCAGTCATCCCAACACAAACACTGCTAGGTGACCAGCTGTCCAAACTCCACTGGATGGCACCTTGAATCAATCAATGTGGCATGCAGGGAAAAAAAAGGTTTTTTGTTTTGTTTTTTTTTTTTTGTCGCTTTTTTCTGACTCCACAACAAATTTACATATAAATAAATAAATAAATAAATCGTATGATAATGCGCTATGAAAGCAGTTACCTCGTATGGAGCAAATGACACTTGACCACATATGCCTCAGTTTTTCCTCCCAGCCTGCCATTCCTCACTCCACTGAGCTGCCATAAAAAGATAGCAAACGGAATGGCATGACTCACGTTAGAATATCATCGGAGTAGCTCCGGCTGAGCACGTGTCTGAGTTCACACCGGCCCATCACTACTCTTGTCTCCAAGAAAATGTGATATTTTAAAAAGCAGGTCTGCATAAACACTGACTTAGTGAAGGAAGTGTTTGATTTAGACATGTTTAAGAGCTTGGCAGAATGCCGTGCTGCAGCGGGCTTGGCTCGTCAGTAACAGTGTGAGGGATCAGCAGCTGGTGGGGGGTCTCATTTACACCCCCCTGGGAGTGGTTGATTGACAGCCTAACACACTCCCATTATAAAAGCACAGTGACATGTTCCACATGCTTTCGAAAGGCGAGCAAAAGAGAACTGTACCTCAGGGATAGTGAATAGGGTGGAAAAAGAATGACAGGAGAGAAGAGAATAAAGGTTAGGTGTGACCACCACCAGCACAGTTGGAAAAACACACAGTGGAATAGTTGATCCAAAAGAGAAAAGGCATTAACATACTGTAGGGATATATAGGAAATCTGTGTATATACATCAAAATGTTTAGCCATGAATGGATCGTTTTTTACATTGTGCAACGTTCACATCATTAATGGTGTTTTCGAGAGCTGAGCACCAGAACGTATCGTTTCTCCGGTGTAGGCCCTGGTTTTGCAACTCCCAAGGGATGGATAGGCTATTAAGTGATTTTAGTGCAACTGAATTATCTCCTGTGTCCAAATCTCTCCCCTGTCAATTGCAGGAACATGTTTTAGTGTGGAGAGTGGCAAGTTGAAATCAGAACATGAGCAAACGGCTTTGTCCAAAATGTTCAGTGGAAATCACAATTGAACCATTTACTTTATTGGCCACAATTCAGCAAAAAAAAAGTATTTTTTTATTTTTTTTTACTAAAGATTACAGCAGCAGAACCCAACCTGCATGAAGGAGGTGACTCATGAGCCATTTGAAAATATTTGCGTGAGAGATGTGATACACCAGCTTTAATCAAATAACCGCCACTCCTTTGTTTGTAATAACTAAGGCTCACTGACACAGAAGGGGCTTATGTGGATAACTGTGATTGCACAGAGTGATGCTTTTTTGAGAAGGGAAGAGTTTTAACTTTACTGACAGCAGCTTTACTGTATTCGCTTTTAATCAACATGGTCCAGGCCTGGTCATGATCGCTTCTGGTATGATCAGATGAGTGGATATTGCCAGAGGGGAAAGAAATTACGTTCTCAAGAGCAAACAGTTAAAAATCCTTTCGTTAAAAACGTACGTGGGGAAAATATCTCTCCCATGCTGGCAGGTATAATTTCATTGTGCTTCACTGAAAACTAAATAATTCTAGGAATTATGTAAATGCATGTCTGTAAAAATATTCATAACGTAGTATATTTAAAGCATATGAAATATCCATATTCAAACACTGTTAAATACGCCTGATGCAGTTTATAAAAAATATTTAATGTATTACTTTAAAAAAAAACATTTGCACATTTCAGCACACATTTAATCATCATTGTGTTATTTAGTGTGGCTCAAAGTGCATTAACTTACTGCAGAATAAGAGCAGCGAATACTGCAGAATAAAGTGTAGTGCATTATAATGTATTATTATGCGCGGTGAAAAGAAAGACGTCTCTAAAGCATAATGATGACAAATAAATAACGTCTCAAACATAAGCAAGCGTTATAAATGTGCAATGATTTTTATTATAATGAAAGCATTATGAGGAAAAAATTAATAAATAAATGAACTTATTTTTTAAATACATTATGTCAAAGTTTAAGGAATTATGTAAAAGAAAAACTGGTCCTCTTAAAAAAAACGTAGTGGTTCTTAAAAGTTATATTTGAATATAATAACTGTTTTAATTAACTCTGTTTAAAACAAGCAGTTTATGATTATGCGGACAACATACCTTTAGTAAATATGTAGTTTAAAAAAATTATCTTATTATATTATCATAATAATTTTGAAAGTCGGTCAAAGGGTTCCAGTGAGAAAAGAGGACATTTGGTTATTACAGCAGTAGTAATAATAATAATAATAATAGTGAATAAGATGATAATAGGCAGAAAGGTTACAGAAGGTAGGCACAGGATACGAAATGATGCCGTCTGACAAATCAGTCAGCGCACATGGAAGGAATCCCTGCATAAACTCCATGCAGTCGTCGTACCTCTGATTGTGCTTCTTGCAGGAGAGTCCAGGATGACGAGACCCCTGCAAGTCTTTCCTCCATCACCAGTGTTTGCTGGGGGGTAGGTGGGGTTACCATGGAAACTGCTCACTGTGATGGCCACTGCTGCGTGGGACTTTAATGAAAGACATGTTGGGGGTGGGGGAGGTGTGCAATGGTTTCTTCTGTGCATTAGAATGCCACCATCATAATCACTGCATGTAGAGATGTACCTCTCTTACTATCAGTGGTGTGTGTGTGTGTGTGTGTGGCCAGATTTTATCATTAAATGTAAAACCCTTTGTTGAGCACAGAGTGATTCACTGGGACTGGAAATGATTCATAGGGATAAAAGGATAGAGATCTTACACATTGACACACAAACACACACACACACACACACACAAACGCACACAGAACACTCATATTTATGAATGCATTTGGTGACTATATGCTGGAATGAGTAGCCTGAGATATGTCAGTTCAATGGCCTGATACAGTTTTTTTTTATTTGATATTTTTGTTTTTATGTATTCTTGGCAGCAGAGATTTTTTTTATATGCTTTGAAAAACTTTGAAAAAGGCCTAAAGCATGTTCATCCGCCACGCATTCATTTTAAAAAGCAATTTGCATCAATCTAAAATCTTACATAACTTTGCTGAGCGTTACCAATTACACATGATGCATTGCAACGTCTCAGAAAAATGTGCCCCAACATAACACCGAAAAGACATATTATCAGATACGGGATTATGAAATGATTCCGAGAATCTGAAGAAATCTCTGTGGGCAAAAAGGGTGAAAATCAATATTGGATACCATTGATCTTCAGGCCCTCAGTTGGTGCTACATTAAAAGCAGGTATGATTCACTAAACAAAATCATTGCATAGTTTCAGAAGGATCTCCAGGAGTGATTGTGAATAAAGTTCATCAAATAATCCACAAATACAATTAAAAGAATATGCAAATGCAAAGAAGAAGCCATACGTGAACATGGCCTCAAACACTGTCTTTCTCTCCAGGCCAATGGACTGAGGTAGAGGAAAATTGTTTTGCGTTTAAACTAATCAATATTTTAAATTCATTCCAATTCAAAACATTTGGCGCATCGTTAAACATAAATATTATAGAATACCCAAGAGTGTCAAATTGTTAGAATCCTGTATCAGACACATTATTCTAATTCTAATTCTAATCTTCATTTTTACATTTTACACAGCGTTCCAACTTTTTTGGAATTGGGTTTGTACTTTAATAGCAATTAAATATGAACTGAAAGATAAACATTGTTTTCTATCTCGGACGAAAATGACATATACGTATAATATTTTGTTATACATTTAGTAATGGTATAATATTTTTTTCCTTTGACTACGTCCATCACTAATTGAGACGAAAATTTTCATACACGTGCGTCCTTATCTGTAATGAAACACAAACACATTCATTCTATGAACATTTTACTATTCTCTTCCTCCCTATCTTGCTTTCTCACATTCACTCTCTCCTTTTACTCACTCTCTTTCACCCACACACAACCTCACACTGTCTTCTGTCATAGCAGTTTTGATGGATTACCTGCCCAGGGTGAGTGTCTGCCAACAGCAGAGAAAGAGAATAGAGTCGAATAGCTGGGGGCTTTTCTAAGCGTCCTGTCTCTCCCCTGACTCAGCAAGACAGACAGACACTAATACACATGGACACACACAGACCATCCCCCATGTGTGTGGAGGGTAAAGAGAGACTACAGCCATTGCTCTAGCCACGTTCCTCTCTGTAGAAAACGCCTGAAAGTTGTGCTGTTGTTTTAGCAAATGTATCCTCTGAGAGAAAGCATGTAGCAATTCAAATTTGTACAGTTTATGCACTTTTCCAGAAATACTTAGAACGTAGGGTCACTCCTTGCTTAATAGGAATAAAACCAGAATTCTGTCCACTTCATGAAATGTGTCATTAATAAGCAGTTGATTAAAGCTTATAATGTGGTCATTTCCAACCTGTTGCATTATAATGTGAAAAAAACAACAGCCATGCTTTTCATTTGTTAGCAACAAGCTAACTATATATATATATATATATATATATATATATATATATATATATATATATATATATATATATATATATATATATATATCTTTACATATTTCAAGGTAGGAGGTTCTACTCTGTCTCTGTTGATCTGAAGCTACAGTACTTGCTGATCTTGGAGCTGAGGTTGAGGGGGTTGCACAGAAGGACTTTTTTTCTTAGTGGGAGCCTAGAAAAATAGAGTTCTGACCATTAGTCAAATGCAGCCTTTTTTATGTGTGTGTGTGTGAGTGTGAATAGGTTGTGTGAATGCTTATTATTTGGAGACATTTTGATGGTGTAGAAATTTCCCCTCGCTCAGCGCCATATTTTTCTGGTCAGGTACTGGTGTTCCCCCATTGTTGGAAACGTATGGACTATAATTTAGAGGACAAACTAAGGCACTGGAAGGGAAAGAAACAATCCATTTTACACGCACATTCTGCTTACTATTGCAGTCCCGCCCAGAAGATCTGCATATTTGTCATCTATTTCCACAGACATTTCTTTCGCTCTTTAGAACTTCAGTGAGGGATGTCTCCGAGGAGTGGTTTTAGAAGACTGCAGATTTATTAAAGTAGCAGTGGATAAGCCAGGAGACACACACACTGTAGATTAGTAGGCATGTAAACAGAGAGCGATCCCAAATGCGCTAGGCTTGCGAGTAGCACTGATGTGTTGAGGCAGTGAGTAAATCAACGTAATACTGACTGGAAACCCCTTTCCTGTGCTCCATTGCAAAAGAACAATCACTCGTCAGCCGTAGATTAATGACCACAGCCAGAAGCAACAACAGCACACAGACAGATGCCCAAAAATCTTTGATGCTGGCCTTTCTTATGATTGCAAATTTTTTATAATAATCCGATATATTACTGTTCTGACCACTCTTTCATTATACATAGTTTTAGTCAATCATGAAAAAAAAAAAGACTTAAGCATATAATAATAAGCATGGCCTGAAAAACAAGATGCTTTAAAGCCTTGTAGCTACAAGCGTCCTACTCAATTTGTGTTGTATACTGTATGTCTGAGTCAGTTATGTGGAAGCTTTTTGCATCGGCAGTCTGGAGTAGGCAGGCGTGTGTACTTTTCTCTTTGATGAGGCAGATTCCTGGGAAAGCTGCTGTGGGCCAATTTGTCTGTGGTCGCAAGACACGCTGAGGAAAGGGGAGCCCTTGGCCTCCCAGAGCGTCAGCCTGGCACTGGTGGGCTTGGTGGTAGGCTGGGCAGGCGGGAACTGCTGTGCCATCTTGTGCCAACATGTGCGAGTAGTTACAGAGATCAACCACCACCAGACGAGCTCAGCATGGGCGGCTCTAATGCCAGAGGCACACACACCTCACACACGCATGCTGAGTGCAGACACACGCCGCTGTGTTTCTTCGGTGAATCTCTTTTCCGCTTTCTCTCGCTTCTCCATACTTGCAATTTGTGTTTTTCTCTACTCACTTAAAAGGAGGGTGAAGGCATAAAGGAAGGGCGCCAGAGTGCATACCGAAACACTCGTGCAAACACGTGCGCCGGTTCTGTGCAAATTCATTCAAATGCAGAATTATAATTAGACTCAGCTTTTCCCCACTCATTTACATAAATGAAGATACAATGAAGTGGTAATAAATTATGTCACTGCAAATTTTTGGTTGCATTATTTTTTCCACTAAAAACAAAGAAAAAAATATGTCAGAAAGGTGCCGGTGCTCTGATATTTCATGTATTGTCTGTGGCTTAGTTGTGGGAGTCATCTTCCATTCTAAGTTTACAGTAAATATATTTTTAGTTGGTGGGCGAGACAAGGCAGGCTATGTGGCTGAGATGTGTTAACTGAGCTGCAAACCTGACCATCCCCTGGGCAATAGTGGGCAGTTAGTATTGCATGAGCACAGTGTGTGAGAGAGATCTAGTATTCATGTGTGATAAATCCACAAGGGATGCAGCCTCCTATCATTGAAACCATCTTCGGTCTGGACTCTAAAATAAAGCAGGAGGGAGGAAGCCATACCTCAGCGTGCACATGTTCGCAGAGAGAAACAAGGACATCCTGAACGTACAAGAACGCCAGTTAGCACCAGTGTGCTAATGAGAATTTGTAGGAGCCCTGAAATGCTGGTTTGATATTCTAAATCGGATTTGACATTTTAAATACCCTAAGTGTGTGATATTGACAGTCTTAAATCCATGTTCCCATCATGTCTTACCTAACCTATTCATAGGAATTCTAATAGGAATTACTGTTAATAACACTTATTGATTACTGCATAGATATCCACCTCAGACACATTATAAAGTAACTTGCTGTTTGTAATTCTTTTTATGGAAAGGTTCCTCAGATCGCCAATACATTACTACAGAGATGTCAATTTCAGCATTTCATTTGACTAAATTCCAGTTTTATTATTGGCCTGGTCATGTACATTAAATGGTCAAATCAACCAGAATTTCAGTGGGTTTGGTTGCAAACTCAATCTATTAATAAATAATTTTTATTTTCTTTGGTGGCATCTTCTCTGTTTATCGAGCCCCCTGAATTTACTACCAATCCTGTGGTGCTGTTGACACTAGGAATATGGTAAAAATTTAGAAACCATTTTAAGTTTACCTCAGCTTCTAATTTATCCCAGTTAGTATTTGATAATCATCTATTCCCCCCATTTTTATTTCAGACAGTAGCATAAAAAGGTGAGTTGGGTTTACCACCTTCTAATATGTTTATATATATTTTCCAGTGAGACATTCATGCTTCATCATGGTTTTCAGATTTTCCGATTTTACCATCCATAAAGCCTTGGGAGGACCTGTTACTTTTGTGTCTCAGAAGTCTTTAATATCAAAAGTCTGTAATTAGCTTTCCTCTCTTGATAAACCAACAAGTGACAGAACTAAAGCAAAAAGGGAGCAGTAAATGGGAATGGTGTTTCCAAAATTGTGGTGGGAAAGAGCAATATATACATCCATTCAAGTTCTATATGTGTTCGCCTAATCTTTATGCAATGTACAAAGTTTATTTTGGACAGCTGGGACAGATGTCATCATTCACCCCATGAGTCCCGTGTTTTTCTGTTGCACAATTCTATATTGGTAATAGTGTGTATACTTCAAAATTGTGTCTGCAATTCTTAACATTAATATTTCCCTGGTGTAGCACTTTCTGGATTTATCCCTGTGCAACAAAAAGCAATTAGATATTTTGGCCATATTTAATATCTTTGATCTTTTAATCCTTTGGAAATCCCCTAGACCACCAATTATATTTCAGCTTAAAGACAATATATAATTTGTAAACCTATTTTGACAAAATAAGATATTCTATTAGAGGAAACTTTGGAATATTTACAAGTAGGTACTTTAACTTTAAGTACTTTAACTTTTACTTTAACCCCCCCCCCCTAACCCCCCCCCACCACCACCTAACCACCCTTAAACTTTTACTACCCCCCCCCCCCCCCCCTCCCACCCTCGAACGAAAGCTTCTTGACTTTTCTATTCATCAATATTTCAATATTTTTTTACTTTACTTGATTTTCTTTGGTTGTTTTTGTAGATACAAATGGAAAAGAACAATTCTTCTGTCAAGGTTTGTCAAGCTTTGTTGTAAATTGTAAACATTTCACCCAATAAGATTTAACACTGACATTTTTTTTTTTTAAATGTTAGCGTTAAATTTCTTTTTCCAATGTTATGTTTTTTTTTAACATTTTTTTTTAGTGTTTATGTTAAAGTTTTTTTTTTTTTTTTTTTTTTTTTTTTGGACTTTTTGTTTTTTAAATTTTTGATTCTTTCATTTTTTTTTTTTAAAGGGTGTTTTTGTTAGCGTTAAATTCTTCTAAATAATTTAACAATTATGTATTCCAATTAAAATGTGTCATTTTTAATTAAAAAAACCTCATGCTTCCGAATGGCTCAACAGAAAAATGCACTTTTGTGACTGTTCCAACATTCTTTATTGGCACCCATTAAAGAGTTATGTCTCCCCAACTCCTGTATCCCAGTTTAACCCTGTTGTGGATGGAGAGTGAGAAAAGGTAGAAGGTGAGAAGAAGAATGGCAGCCGAGGGAACAGAAAGTGATGTCAAGATATGTTTCAGCTCCCCACTGAGTGGCTTACTAGCATATCATTTTTTATTTTTTCCCACCACCCTGACGGCAGCTGCTTCATATGGGGAGAAACAGAAGAACATACCTGAATGCTGAATGTCGGTTTATTCTTTCTCTCGCTCTCTCTCTCTCTCTGACTGTAGTGAGAGAGCTCTTAGCACAGTGGGTGCAGGAGGAAGTACAAGGCTGTGCTGGGCCAAGAGAAACTGTGTTTTAGTCCGGTGATGAATCACCTGTGTGCAATCAGAGGAGGCCATTGCAGAGGCTGCAGCCTTCAGACAGGGACTATGATGGATGAAGTAAAAAGACATCTTTTCCCTCTCACACTCTCTACGTCACACACCTCGTATACTCACAGGACATTATCTCACTGCAGCCCACACATGTAACAAGAAAGGATCCAAGAACTCTGTATACACACGAGCAACATTATTCCAAAGTATTGAATTCTGGTTCATAGTCATTTTCTCCCCTATTAACAGAAAACACACACAAACATACACGAAGAGAGGAGAGACCTCTATTTTTCGGTTGTAATTTACTTTACATTTCTTCCAAATATAAATAGTGAGACAGATGAGTTCAGGTCTTGCGGTCATTCTTGCATTATCAGAGAGACATAATACACACACCTTCCCCCTGTGTCTCATCTAATGGAGTTTCCCAGCGGCACACACGAGAGCAGTGCTCAACAGATGGATGGAGATAGAGATGAGTGACACAGGGCGGGCTTAGTAACTCATCCCTGTTGAAAATGAAAACAATGTTTGGAGATTTATAGGAGTAAATTGCAATTTTTAGAATCCTCTCTTCTGTCTGAACGAAGACCTGTTTTTGCAGCGGGAACAATGATAATCCTTTGTTTTTTCTCCAAGTGACTACTCCTTTCTGTTAACCTTTCCGGCTTTTAGTGAAAAAGAACATTTGGGGGCGGATCCTATTGCACCAGATTCATTGAATTGCATTTGGTTTGAAATATATGATTATTATAATTATGATTATTTAAATCAATAATTTCAAGCTGGGGGCACGGTGGCTTAGTGGTTAGCACGTTCGCCTCACACCGCCAGGATCCGGGTTCGATTCCCGTCTCGGCCATGTGTGTGTGGAGTTTGCATGTTCTCCCCGTGCCTCAGGTTGTTTTTCTCCGGGTTCTCCGGTTTCCTCCCGGTCCAAAAACATGCACGGTAGATTGATTGGCACCTTGGAAAATTGACCCTAGTGTATGAATGTGTGTGAATGTGAGTGTGTGTGTCCCTGCGATGGGTTGGCATTCCATCCAGGGTGTATCCTGCCTTAATGCCCATAGACGCCTGAGATAGGCACAGGCTCCCCGTGACCCGAGGGAAGATCGGATATAGTGGTAGAAGATGAATGAATGAATGAATTTCAAGTAGTTACTTTGCCATTTTTGATTCTCCATAACTTTTGTGGTATAGTGGTGTTTAGGTTAGTGGTATTTTTTAAGGCGTTACCTACCTGTTCCCATTTCTCAGAGCACAAGCTTTATTGTTTCAACGTTTTGTTGTTGCATCAAACAGTTTTAAATGTAACATAGGACATTCGTTCATATTGGTGGAATTCAAGAAATAATGTTAAAAAAACAACAGAAAACTGAAGTAATATGGTATGACTAAATATTGTGTTTTCGTGTACTATGATTGTTAAAATAAAATAAAAAAAATGGTGTGGTTATGAGAGAAAAAATACATGACATGGTTTTACCTTGAATCATAGCATCTACTTTATTTACCTTTATAGTCTGTTTTGAGTGATGACAGTGTAGTGTAGTGTAGCGTGGTGTCACAGCTGTTGATTATCTGTTATCCCTTCTATTTTCTAGTGCATGATGGGAGAGGGGAGTGTAAATAGAGATAATTACTCAATACATCATTTGTTTGACAAATATCAACTATCATCCCTTTCATCAACTGTTCACAACTGTTTGGTGTTAACACACTAAATTGTCATGTATACACAGCAAAGATAAATTATAGGCCAATAAGTACAGAATTTTTTTTCCCCCCACAAATAACAAGAGGGATCAGTGTAAATAAGTGCAACTCGTTCATTCGGCTTCACTAACCGATTTATCCAGGCCTTAAAGGCGGTGGATTTGTAGCCAAATCTCAGGAATACTAGCCACAGGCTGGACGTGAATAAGACGTACAGTTGTAGGTGATAATGAACAACTTACTTCATGTTTCTTCATGGCTTATTTGCATCATTGTCAGAGAGACTCCTTGGCACTCACCCTCTACTCCTGCAAGCTCTGATCCCTGTGCTGGCTTCCTGGGCACATGACCCTCTGCACAGGAGCATGGGTAATTTTGCATAGCTGGCTTGTCTGGCAAGCTATACAGTTTGATGATTGGCTGGTTGTTTGGGAGTGGAAGCTCCATGCCACAGCTGAACAGTTGCTGGCTCACTGTGCCATTTCTTCCAGCGATGAATGATTTATTAGCAGCTCACTACGAGGGTCTCAGAAAACTTGACCATCATTACAATATGCTTTAAAGATACACTAAATAAAGAGTATCTGCATGTTATACAGTATATTCGTCATGTAGTCCTTGAGAGTGGGAAGTCATATTAGTGAGAGTAGGATGATCACTTTAAGAGGTGTCTGGTTCAGAGGAGAACCTGACGAATGTAAGAACCAAGTATCCAAAAATGTACATGCTTATAAACAATCATGCAGTGTCAGAGGGACGAAAGTTCACACATCCTTTATATAAGGAGAAGTACAGATACTCATGTTTTAAAACACTCTGGTAAAAGTTGAAGTAGCGATTTTTCCTGTTAAGGAAAGAAGTAACGGCTCTGACATGTACTTAAGTAAAAAGTAGTAACTTCATTTTTATCAGGTCTATGATTCAAGTTTTTAATACTCTAACCAATCAATGGGTATGAAGAAATAGCTATGCTTTATGCAAATTTATGTTTATTATAAGTGAACTCAGACTCAACATATATATTCAAATATATTATGTTACCTATTTAATGTATCCAGCCTGAACATCTACCATATCGAATACGAGCAGAAAAAAGATGATGATCAGGTGATCAGGAAAATCATATTTATAAAAGTCATATTTACATCACTGACTCCCTCTGTCTCACCCACATTAGCCAGACTTCATGTTACATTCATTATAAACATCATACGCAACCCTACATCTGTAGTGTGTGATAAGCAGGTAAGTGATATACCAGTGTTAGGTTGACCATAAACAGTTATAAACAGTGAGCAGAAAAAAATTAACATTTTACCAAAGCAACTAAAACTAAAGAAACAAGCCTGGTTCAAAAATGTAGGAAGTAGAAAGTGCAGATACTTGTGTGAATATGTCATAAGTAAAAGTAAAAAGTCGACTGAAAATTAAATCGTGAAATAAAGTAATGATACCAGAAAAATCTATTTAAGTACAGCAATGTAGTATTTGTACTCCTTTACTTCCCACCTCTGCCTACAAATCAGTCCTCTCAGCAACACATTTCCAAGCAATTTAAAATTCTTTGAAAATATTGACGATATTAGAAATTGCTGACAGCATTATTACACATTTCATATAATCAGTGTTCAGCAGGTTCAGTAACCGAATTCCATATTAAAATTCATATAAAAGTTTTCAATTGTCAAACCTGTTGAAAAATAACCAGCATTAATAAGTGTTAATAAGTTAATCAAAACAGGACTGTGGTGGTCCTGCTAGAATGCCACTCTGCCCTAAAGACATTCAGTTAGAAGGTATTATAAGTTATATTGACCTCTCCACTGCTCTCTCTCTCTCTCTCTCTCTCTCTCTCTCTCTCTCAATACCAACACATTCCACAGCAACCAAAGTGTAGACCTTGTGCATCACAGCAGGGCCATTCTGAGAATCTGCTATTCTTTAAACTTATTTAAGTTTGTTTTTTTATATATATTTTATAAGGCCTTATCAACCTTCCTCACCAAATGATGCTTAAATCTTAATTTGCAGTGCCATAGATTAGAGATGACTGCACAATATTGTTTTCTTCTGCATTGAGTGACCAGACACACCTATACACACACACACACATACAAGAAACAATACCAGAGTAAAAAATAAACCCAAGAAACAATGAAAATATAAGAAAAAGCACCAGCAAGAATCATGCTACAAGAGTGCTGCAGTGAGCAATAGAATACCGCAGCAGCGTGCAGGTCATTCACTTCTGCATACTGGTGTGAATGTGCTGAGGATGGATATGCAGCATATGCAGCAGGCCCAAAGAGATTGTGTTGAGGATGGATGTATGGGGTGAGCTGGAAAGCTTCCATGCCCTCGACCCCCCTCCCTCGCCTCAGCCTCAGAGTTGGACTGGATCACTGTGTCCAGCACGTATGAGCAGCTGACAGCCATTCATTCACACATGTGGCTCATAGAAGAGGAAATACTGCTTTTTCTTTCTTCCCTATAAGTGAAAAAGCAAGGGGAAAACAAAGAAAGGAAGAGTAACATGTCAGTCTCCGTAAAAAGACAATTTTACATCTTAAGTATAGGAAAAATTCTTTTTATTTACATGGCTATAAAGGTTTTGGTCCATTTTTCTATGTGTTTACAGTGTTATCTGTCTTGTCACATTAAATGCTATTTACCACAATGACAATAAAACTGTAACCTTTGGTTCTCCACCAAAGAACATTACATTGCCACAGTATTTAGGGCACATACGCACTTTTACTGCCATTGACACACTTAACAAATGTAGCATATGATTCAGCTACTCTACTTCTTTTGGCCGTTTGGTTATAAAACCATTCACCCTGAAAAA